>CAXHSM010001518.1:1593447-2193447 GCA_964019185.1 Maratus speculifer
CATTTACAGATATTTTTATTGATCTTACAGTGTAGATAAACAACTTTTCGATACATTAATATTGTGATTAGAGATATTTTTTCAAGTAAAAGAAGAAAAAAACAAAAGGACCCTAAATTACAAGGATTACTCTTACTTGAGCTACCTATAAATGTTATTGGTTAATGATAAAATTTTACAAAAATGGTTTTTAGATGTAATGGAATGAATTTAAAGGGTGAGATCTCAGCAAAGAAACTTAAAAAATGCAAGGCTATGCATTATATAGAATTTTGCATTATATGGATCATATTTCACACATCATAAAATAAACATCATAAATGTAGCCACACATGCCTGAAACATATCAAAATACATTAGAGTATCTTTATACTTCATTCCTTATCTAGTTTATAAACTTTTGTATTATATATAGATCTATCCACATACTGTTAAATATACTTTTTTAAAAATGAACCAAATATTCCACCTGGACCCAAATCATTCATTATGCATCACTCATTTTCAAAAACATTTGTTGCAGTAGTAATTTTTTTCATTAAAAATTCTAAATTAAGGAGATAAAGTTGAGGTGATGTATCATTTTTAGTCCCCAAGACAGTGGCAGTTTTTTGCAATCTGGAATTTCAGGTGCTTCTTCACTGCAAAATTTATTGTTTACATCGAAGAAACTGTATGTTAAATGGAGAATTGCGTTATAAAGATCTTTTGCTGTATTGACCAGAAGCAAAGATCTTCTACTGTATTGGGATAAAAGATATTTTTTAAGTAAAAGGAAAAGAAAACAACAAAAGTACCCTAAATTAGGAAACTTACTCTTAGTTAAACTACGTATAAATATTAGTTAGTAATAAAATTTTGCAAAAATGGTTTTTAGATGTAATGGAATGAATTTAGAGGGTGAGAGTAATACATTTTAAAAACTTTGAAAATAAAGACCCCCTCTACTCAACAGGTGAATGCAAATTATAAAGCAAGAAATACATACATGACTAAACTGCAGAATTAAGTGTGATAGATAATTTTTAGTTTGAAATGACACAAATATTTCAAATACTCTTTGTCAGAGCTACAATATAACAGATGATCATTTACAAAAATCATTTCAAATAATAAATGGAGATGTGTATATCTAAAACATCTTTTAATTAGATGGAATTTGAATAAGTACAAAATCCTTTTGTGTCGCTGATGAATTAATTTCATTTTATGTTACATGAAAATAAAAAGTTTTAGTCAGAGGCACAAAACCAACTTGGGCCACCATTATGATTAATAAATAATCATGTACGTTTTTTTATGTGTATTATGCACTCATTACAAAAAAGGCCTTTTATTGTTTTTGGCTAAAAATAGGAAGTTTACCATTTTTTTTTTAAATTTTAGTCTTAAAAACTTATTTTAGTCAATCCTTAATATGAAGTATAATACAACCATATTACTAAGTATGTGAAGTATAAAGCTACCATATTATGTGGTTAATTACAATAAAACATTTTGTATAAATCACCATTAAACGAAAATCGTTTAATGTTGATTAATACAAAGTGTTTTATTGTAATTAATAATTATCGCCAGTTATATTGATGTTATTTCACTATATTATGTGGTTGTTGTATTACTTCTAATTTTTGATTAATTATTAGATTACTTGAACTAAGAACCAAATGCAAGTAAGTTCAAAAGTATATCAGAGTTTGAAAAAAGGCAATTTATGGGAATTCCTTGGGAACAAAATTTCTTCTGTTTTCTCAGCATAAAAATGAAAACATCTATAATATATACTATGCTTCTTTTACAAATACTAGAAGCTGTTATCAAACTATACAATTGTTTCAAGCAATGTGGTACATATCAAACAGGCACATATATGACACTTTTTTCTATGAAGATTCTAACATCAGTCTACAAGAAATATCACTCCAGAAAATTGGTTTTCCAATTAACTGGTTTCCGGATAAATAGTTCCATAGTGCATAGGAATTTAATCATTTTTAGATAATTTCATACATTACAAGTTCCCAACATGCAGATTACATTTACTTTTTTAATTTGAATAATCTTTTGAGGATTTATTTCAATTTTAAATTCAAATTTTCAGCATTTTAAGAGAAATAATTTACATATTAAAAAAAAAGACTGTTATTTTAAATTGTTGCCAAATGATCAAAGAATAATATTTCCTTCTAATTAAAAAAATATTTACACACAACTATTACAAACAGAAAAAAGTTTTCAAATAAGAATTAAATAATTACAAATTAAAACTGAGAAATATTAAAAATACCTCATAAAACTTACTTACATCTGAATATTAAAAAAGAAAGAAAATATTTAAATAACGCATTCATTCATCTAATCGCCATAGATGAAAAAAATTACGCCATATTTAAAACAGTTAAATAATAATATTACAAACAGTTTAAATTTTAAAATATATTTATATAAGAAATTTTCTGCTTTGTGATTGTTTGATTAAGAGTGTCAACAGTTAATTCAAGATTATAAAATACACCAGGAGCATTATGAAAAAAAAATAAAGCTAAATTTTTATTGGTTATTAATTTTATAAACTAAAACTTTGAGGGGTATCCATTACTGATAGTACCTCAACCCTACAGTGGTGGTCAGAATTATAAGAACAATTGAAAATTGCACAGAAAAAATTTATTTCTGAGCTAAATAAAGTGAAATTTATACACACAATGCTTTTTTATGATAGAAATAATTGTAGAATGCAAAATATTGGAAAATGCAAAATATGAAGGTTTTGTCACAATTAACAAAATATATCATCGTATAATTTTGGACAAAATTATAAGGACAATGAATGTTTTTGCCTGAAACACATTGATAATTAATAATCATCTCCTCGCTTCTTCTCATTCACTTTTATCAGTCTTGATGTCATGGAGATTGACAATTTATCAAGAACATTATTGGAAAATTTTGAGTGATCTTTTTCGATGAAAGACATAGGTTATTGCTTGTTTTGAGATTATATACCATTTTTGCATACTTCGTGTGCCAGAATACTCAACAGATTTTCCATTGGATTCATATCAGGACTTCTGGCTGGCCAATCAAGTAGTTTCCCGAAATTAGCATAAAACCACGAGTTTGAAGTTTGGGAAACATGAACTGAAGCAATGTCCGGCTGGAAAAAATGGCCTCCAATCGCTATTAACGGTGCTCCTGATAAAAGATTATCACCCAATATATCAATGTAACACTCAAAATTCCTTCTACCCGGCACAAAAACTATTGGAGTAGTTCTACCAACTTTGAAACCTCCTCAAACTGTTACTAAATCACTTCCAAATATACATGCTTTGAGAAAATTGTTTTTTCTCTACGGAGATCATACTAGAAGTTGCAAAAACAATCTAGTCTATCTAAATTAATCTTTTTCTGATCGGAAAAGCCAGAATCCCACCTTTTTTCCCATAGTTTTGCAGCTTTTGGCAAACTCTATCTTCAGTCTCTCATGAAGTTTTGTAAGAGGCTGTTTTGACACATGTTTACTGTAGCGCACCTTTTTCTTTCTTTTTGTAAAACACGTTGAACAGTTTGAGCACTTGCATTCTAACTTCAATTCCCGTTTTTTGGAGCAAGCTCACCTTATTATCATTCTTTCCCCCCATACCGAAACAGAAGATGGCCTGCTTGTATGTCTTTTACCGTCATATTTACCGATATTTTAAAGATATTTGTAAATAACCGTTCTTGATCTATTAAACTTTGTAGTAATTTAGCATAAAGAAAGTCCTGAATTTTTAAATGCATCCATTTTTCCTTTCTGAAATTCCAAAAGCTTTGCACCTTGCGGCATGATTGAAAAACAGCATAATATGATCCCAAACGTTTACTGCGCATTTATATCATCTGGAAGTTCCGTGTGCAGAGCAAAAAACATGCAAATTTTACTTTTTCGAAAACACAAAACAGTTGTTCTTATAATTTTGTCCAAATCAGATGTCTGTATAAATTTATAATACATTTTATGAATATGAATTTACCACATATTTCCATGAAAACATACCAAAATAACCTTCATTTTTCATTGGCTTCCAGCCATTAAATTTGCATAAGTCTCCCGCCAAATATAACCAAGATTTGGCAATTTTCGCCTTGTCTTTATAATTGTGACCACTACTGTATAAATTAATACAGAATATAATAGTAAATGAGAGCACGAACAATCTAACATTGAAAACCCAAACTGATTCGCAACTCAGTGATTTCAAAAAAAAGTAATTTTATATATTATACCTAATTGATGAGTTATTAAAATTCAAAGGAAGAAAAAAAAAAGAATGAAAGAAAACTATGTTTTGTCATAAATAGTGTAAAGCCATACAAACAATGTTTAAAAAACAAACTCAAACGAACTTAACGACTCTTGAAGATTTTGTCACTATCAAGTTTTTCCGAGGTGTTGCATCAGTTTACTTTTTAAAGTTTTCTGTATGCTTTTTCTTGTTTGAGAATGTAAGCATTACGGCTGTCAGTTCACCAGGATAATTTACTCTAATCCGGGAACTACATAATGATATGGCATGCTGTATTCTATTAGAAACAATATATATATTTACATTGATTGATTTACAAGCAAGTATAAATATTTAAAAGAAAAATCCCGTTAAAATTCTGGTCTGGAAAAAATTTGATGACCTACTTTTATCATTCCCTTGCATGTGGAGCGATAAGGATTGTAAACATTATATGATTCATGCTAATTATGAAAATGTATGCATTCAAGCTGCTTCTTTTTTTCCCCCCACTTCTTCTATCAATCTGTTTGGTACATTTCAGCTGTCACAATGTCAAAGAAATAAATATAGATTTAAATTAGATTTTCTTCTAACAGCATTTAACCACAAAATGATTACTAAGAGAAAAAAAAAATACTTGCCATCACTGTGTTGTTTCTTAAATACAAGAGATTTTAACAATACTATTGAATATGTTTTATTTTCGGGCAGTTTTTAAAAATATTTAGCAATATTGTTAAAATTTAAAAAATAATTCTTGCATGAACATGTTAATGTTATATCTTATATTAATTTCAGACTCTTGGTGCAGAACTGAATGCTGCTTTGGGTCGGGCCTCAACTGAAAGTATGGGTCGGGTTAGCAAAAGTACGGCAGCAGGGTTAGTTTAAATATGCAAAATATTTGCATGAATATGCATAAAATATTTCTTCAACAATTTTAATTATAGGATAATGTTGATTAAGAGATAATCTGATGCTCTATGAAAAATTGAGTCTGATTAAGCCAGGTCCAGACTTTAATTTATTGATTTTTCTTGGTTGCATGGGACAAAATTTTAACATTTATATTAGGCAGGACCAATATACTTTGCTCGCCTGGATATGAAAATTTCAATCCATCTACATCATTTTAAATTTGGTGCCTGAATCTTTAAGACAGGGATTAATATGAGTATTAAAAAAAATCTGATTCATTTCAGAATAAATTTTCAAAAAGGTTACAAATGAGAGGGTGGGGGGGGGGGGAGAGAAGAGGGAAATCTATCTTTGGCACTAACTATGCGTTTTTCCATGCCCTTTTGATTTAATTTGTGTTTTTTTAAATCTTTTGCAAAATTTGTTGGGATTTTTTTACAACTTTTTAATTAAGTTTGCATAATTTTTTTTCATATTTCCACAAAATTTGCTTTTTTTGTGATTTTTTGAAGAACTTGGTGATTTTTCATTGAACGAATAACGAAATCAAAATTAGCTTGTTTTTGTGATCATTTATTGAAATTCACAATACATTTTATGTCCAAATTTTCGAATTTATGACTGATTTTTTTTTTTTTTTTTTCAGAAAAATTATTAACAGAATCATGCCTGCTGAAAAAAAAAGAATACATCTTAATGCCACATTGCTAGCATATTAGTTTGAAACACATAAACGCTGCAGCGTTTCTTCCTAAAATTATGGTACCAATCCTATTTATCATAGCCAATCACATCCAAAACTGTAATTTAACACTATTAAGCATAATAAAATTGTTAAAAATGGTAAATAATAAGGCACAGATGCAATGTTAAATTCAGAAATTTTTTCTCCCTTAGGGATTTCTGTAGTTCTGTGAACAGTATAGAATTCCTGGAGGTGGGGGGGAGGATTTCACTTTTTGGCAACTGAAAACCCAAAATCTCTAATTTTCCTGGTGAGGGGCATTTTATTGCTCCTGAGGGCAATGTCCCCCTCCCTGAATTCAACACTACACAGATGTTGTATATACACCATATATTGGTGCGATTGCAGGTTTTATCCCTCATACAATAACAATGTCATTTTGTTTTAACAATTTATTTTTAAAAGAAACAACAGTTACAGAAATAAATAAACAGTAATAAATAGTAAACAAAATAATACATATAATAATCATTATCAATGTCACAAGTTGTATGCTGTAGCACAGACAAAAGAGAGGTTTCTGGGGCTAACATCCCTTCCAGAGCTAAGGAATTTTGCTATAATTGTCGCTTTTATGAATCAAAACCAAATTTAATATCTAAACTTTTTGCATTTTTTGAATCTCCCACTTTGTTGAATCAGATTCCATTTAACAAAGTGATTTAATTAAATAGCAAAAATTCTACTTAAAACTGTGAAAGTGCATGCATTAGTTAAATGAAAATTGATTATTTGAACTGTCACTTTTTTGAGACATCTTATGCTAAAGAAATGATTATTTCCTGTTCAAGTCATACCCAGATATCTTTAGAAAACTATAACAATAAAAAAAATATTTTAACAAAATTTTCAACAAATTCATATTAAGTAATGCCTAATTCGATGTCATGTAATATCATGTGGTGGAAAACACCTTAAATGCCGATTTTAGTGGTTGACACATAGTTTCATTACTGTCATTTCCTGGCTTTTATGTTTCCAAACGGTAAGATTGTAAATGCTGTTTAAATGAAATATGACCAATGTAACTGCAGAAAAGATGCATTATGATTTGATACAGTAAATGCAGTAGACTCCCTCAAATCTGCACATAATTTACAGATGTAAACAATGAAACTTTCAGTTTTGATGTAAGTACAAAATTTGCCTTTTTTTATATCAACTCCATATATATTTTAATTTGCAATTTTCATTAATATTACTGAAATCATGTGTTTTCATGATGGAAGAATAAAATTGTTTTTGAAAAAATAAGATATTTATGATATCACCGGTAATCACAATTTTTTTACCAAATATATTAATGTATTAACCAACATTTTTTGGTTATTAAGTCTGGCTAAACTTGAAATAAAACTTCTTTATTTTGTGATTTTGATGTGACTTAGTAATGTACCTTTATAAAACGAATTTCATTTGAAAAAGCCCTCTAATCTTTATAATAAATATTTAATCATACATTATTGATTATTAACTTGACCTTTACTTTTAATATTTTAATCATGTTATGAATTATCTAAATTTTTATTATTTTAGTTTATTATTTATTTTAATGTTTTATTATATTGTAAGCCTTCATAATAATTACAATTTCATTGTTAATAACATTCAAATTAAATAAAAATCAATTAATTAATCAATAAATTAAATCAATAGAAAATGTAAGAAAAGCAATGACCAGAAATCCAAAATATTCTAAAATATGCAAAACCTCTGATCCCAAGCTGTGTGGATTTGAGGGAGTTTAATGTATACTGATTCTATTAACTGGTGATTCAAATAACTGGCAATACCTTTATCAGAAACGCAACCCTGCCCCCCCCCCCCCAGAACTGAATTCTGGCTGCGCCACTTAGTTGTATATATTAACACTTACAGCAACATTTCAAAACAAAGTTTTCACCAAATTTGTGGTGGGGATAAAATCACGGCAATGTCGTGTGTATGTGACATCTGTGCAATAGCAATAAAAAAATAAAATAATAAAAATGATAATCAATATAAAAAATCGATCTACTTAATAATAATAAAAATTTATAAATAAAATATAATAAAAAAATAATAAATAATACAAAAAATTAAAAATGAACTATAAAAAAAATCTCCATAAAATATGATAAGTAAATAAACAATGTTATGTATTACTATCATTACATTGCAGCTCTTATTAACAGCGCTGCAGTATCTAGTTTCAGAAACTAAGTATTAATTTAATTATTTTAACTGGCATCATACTTGATAGAATTGTACCTGACTTGGCACAGAAAATGTACAATTAGTACAAGTTACCATAATGTGACTAAATTATAATATTTATATATATTTTTTTATTTTTGTGCTTTTCTGACAAAGAATCAGCATAAGATATAGTTTTCTTCCAAATCCTGTTTTTTTTTTTTTTTTTTTTTTTTTTTTTAATATTTATTTCAGAAAATAAGGAAATTATGTTTACAATCATAAAAATAAAATTGTTTTAATTAAAAAAGTTTTTTTAAAACAATAACTCAAAGAACAATATTTATACTGTAAATTTTACTTGTAAAGAAATATTCTCTTTTATGTAAAGGAAAGTACCTGTAATTATATAAAACTTAATTTTTTAGCATCTTTAACAACTAAAATATTAAAGTATTCTATCTGATAGTTACTATTCGGCTAGCTAAATATTCAATTTTTTTGTGCCGAATATTTTAAATGATTATGAGTGGTGGGGATAGAATCACACCAATGTGTGTGCATATGGCATCTGTGCAATAAAAAAATAAAAAAAATGTTAATCAATATAAAAAATCAATATAGTCAATAATAATAAAAAAAAATAATGAATAAAGTATAATAAATAAGCATTGTAAGTAATAAAAAAAATTAAAAATGAACTACAAAAAAAAAATCCCAATAAACTATGATAAGTAAATAAAAAATGTTATGTATTATTATAATTACATTGCAACTCTTATTAGCAATGCTGCAGTATCTAGTTTCAGAAACTAAAGATTACTTTAATCACTATAACTGACACCCAGTGTTCTCGCTGACATTTGACAGACGTTAGTAATTTGGCTAATTAAAAATGAAAAACATTCGCCAAATGAGAGAAATATTAGCAAAATAGATTCACCGTGTAATTAAAAAAAAAAAATAATAATAATAAAGAAATAAAGCCTTTAATTCTGTAATGTATTCCATCTTTTTCAATATGTTCTAAAATAACCCAAGTCTTTGTAACTGTGACAGCGATTGTAATTAACCCATTTTAGGCCAAGCACAGAAATTTTATAAAATGTAGCATTATTTTTATTGAAATATGCTTAAATTACATACATTAAGACATAAAAAAAGATTCGTGCATGAAAAATAATATTTTATATAAGAAATAATATTTTATATAATAATATAAAATATTATTTCTTATAATGAATAATATGAATATGAATAATATTTTTATGACTTTTGTTTTATTCTTATTTCATATACAGAATTTGCAACTTTAATCTATTTTAAAAACATATAATTCATTCCAATTGGAATAATAATATATTTTTAAAAAGTCGAATTTGTCAAAGGCGTTTCAAATTAAAACTCTAGCGTATTTTGAAAATTTTTTAAGACAAAGTGTTTACTCCAATTGAATTACTAATATTTTATGGATGTCTTCAAAAGCCTTAAAAAATTGAAGAAAAATAAAATTCTTGAAAAAAATGTGTCAGAGTGTTAAAAAAAAATATTTATCGAAATGTTTCGTATACGAACCTTTGGCCGAAAATGGGTTAATCTAATTTCAACTATCCGCTACAAATATATAAAATCTGTATACATTAAATATAGTATATGCTTAAGAAAAACGAAAAAGAAAAAGTAATAATTGAGCACTAGCAATTTGGCGAATCTAATCGCTTGTTTACTCGCCAAATGAAGACTTTAGTCGCAATTTGGCGCATTGGCGAGCGACAGCGAGAACACTGCTGACACCATACTTGCTACAATTACTGACCTGGCACGGAAAATGTACAATTAATACAAGTTAGCATAATGTGACTAAATTATAATATTTATATATTTTGTATTTTTTAATTTTAGTGCTTTTCTGTCGAAGAAACAGCATATGATGGTATTGTTTTCTTTCAAATACTCCAAAATTTCTCTTTGATTTTAAAATATTTATTTCAGAAAATAAGTAAATTATGTTTACAATCATAAAATAAAAATTCTATTAATTAAAAAAAATTAAACAATAACCCAAAGCACAGTTTTTATAGTATAAATTTTACTTCTGAAGAAATATTTTTTTATGTAAAGGAAAGTAACCAGCAATAAATATTATATAAAACTTAATTTTTTATCATCTTTAATTAATAAAATATTGAAGTATTCCAACTGATAGTAACTATTCGGTTAGCTAAATATTCAATTTATTTGTGCCGAATATTTTAAATGATTATGAACGACATCAAAAATGCAAGTTGAAATACATAATATTTTGTGTCATCATACGATCGAATCATAAGTTATAAAATTTTCAGTAGAATAGTAACTAAAGAAATATATCTAACCAATATTTTTTTAGAAAAGAAAATGCGTTAGTAAACTGATTTAAAAAACTAGCTACTGTTACCATCAGAATAAATCCACTTCATACATGCTATCATAAAATTAGAGAGACGCCAACACAATGAATGAATCACAAAGGATGAATTTATTGTGAATGTTAAATAAATGAAAAAAAATCTACTGTAACAGAAATACTCAACAAATTTTCAATTAACAAGCAAAAAAAAAAAAAAAAAAAAAAAAAAATTATTTTTTAGGAAAGGAATGTAAAACATTTGACAAAAATCAAGATTCAAGTAAATAAATATCTGAGTGATTTTTTCAATGAATCATGATATAAAAATATATACGATTCATTTTTGCATTGGCGTCTTGCGTCTTGTCTTGTTTGTGATATCTGATAACTTTTAAAACATCGATTTATTGATCCTGATCCCAGCCAATTTACTAAAATTAGTTAATACTAATATAGTTTCTTTGGTTAATCTTCTGCTAAAAGCCCTACGATTGAGGGATTTGATAAGATGACAATAGGAAATTTCATGTATCTCAGTATTTTTTTGATTATTTAGTCAGGTTTTTGCGTTTCATTTGATAATGATCATGATAATTTCGTTATTTTATTATTTATTTGTAGGTAATTTAATTAATATTATTTGAATTTCAAATTAAAAATAGGAAATTCATTTGAATTTTTTATAACGTTTACTTTTTTAAATAATTGTGTTACTCGTAGGCTGCATTTCATTGTATTCTGTTCAGTTGAAAGTAAATCTTTTTTAAACAGTTATTCGCATAATGAAAGACATTTAAAGATGATCAAAATATATGTAAACGAATGCATATGGGAATGTGGGTGGAATGGAACAGTATTAGATTAAAAAGGGCTAGCCCAATCTTATGTTGAAAAAAGTTGCAGATCTGTGTAGGAGAAAAAAATTATTTCAAGCATCAAAAATAAATTTGTTTCATATACATTTTAGTCTTGCTGTATAGTAATGACTTCTTTAAGTCATAGTTCTCTTATTTATAACCAGAGGCAGATTACTCATTAGGAAGCCTTGTAGCCCTAGTGCTATTTCCTCACTATTAAGATTTTCCTAATATGAAGAACAAGAAGTATTTTGTAAGCAGGCTAACATTTCATACAAAAAACAAATAATGGGCAAAATTCTTTGTCGTAATCAATTATAAAATTTTGAAAGTTTTAACACATAGATTGTACAACAAATTGTACTCAATTTTTAATTTTTTCTGATTTCTATTTAAAAAAATTTCAGTTATAGATTTACACATCAACCAGGGCACGGTTTTGTAAGTAACTTTATGAATATTAGCTTTTAAGTATTAGTTAAGCATTTTGTTCATTTTTGCCACTTAATTTTTAGCTTCCTGATCATCAGCCAAACTCCCCCCCCCCCTACACACACTGTCCTACACATTTAAAATCATCCTTGTATTTATAAGAGTTAGGAAGGATACCCTCTAAACATCATTTAACTATTTTGTGAATGAATTCTGTTCTTGTGCTTTTATGAATGCTGCTAATGCCCACAAAATACAAAGAAGTTTTATATTTAGTAAACTCAGGTCAATGATTTGTGTTTTTTCAGAAACTTACCGTAAAGTACCGTTAATCCATTCCCCCCCCCCCCAAACGTGACTAAAAATCATAAAATAATTAGAGGGGAGGGCGCATACACGGGATTTTTCCATGATTGTTTTATGGGGATGAATCATGATGAAATGAATGAATCACGAATCTTTGAACTAATCATGAATTTTGATACTTGAAGCAATACTTGAAAAAATTTGCATTAAAAAAAAAAAATGTAAATTCTGTTGAAAAAACGCAGAAAAAAGCATGAAATATTTTTAAAAATCTCAAAAATAAAAGCCAATTTCATCAAAGATTCATGATGCATCCCGATTCAGCGATTTTTTTGGGGGGGGGAGAGCACTTTCTCGGGACTTTTTGAAAATTTCAAATTTTTTATAAAGTGGGGAGGGAGCGTTTGATCAGGAAGGACGGATTAACAGGATGTTATGGTATTTAGGGTTTTTATGGTTCAGGGTAAATCTAGAGCATATGGAAAAGTCACAGAATTTGAAAATTCAAGCAAAAAATCAGGGAATTTTTTCTTAATACTTTTTTATCAGAATCTTGATAATTAAAGTTAAAGTGGAAAAAATTCGAATTTATTCTTCATTCAGTCTAAAATTGTTACATAAAATTTTTACATAAACTATATAACAGTAGCATAATATGAAAAGTGATTAAAAATTAAGAATTCCTATTGCACATTTTTCTCAGCACTTATCTAGATTAAAGTCGGCTGTTGTGGAAAGTTTTGCAACAACACATTAGTAAAATTTTTATTATGAAAATATTATAATATTTTATAATAAAAAAAGTAAACTTAAAAAAAAACAGAAAATCCTTTGAAAAGACAAGATTCGTTTTTTTTTTTTATATATATACCAGAATTGTGTTGTAATCCTGTAATTGTATTTTACTGATAATACCGAAGAAAAAGTAATTCGTGTCTAGGGAGGAAGAAGTTTTTGAAGTAAAATGGAATTCCTAAGGTGCTTGATGCTTTATACAGTTTAAAATCAATATTAAATCATATTATTGAAATAGATATGAAATTTAATAGTTTGCGACTTAATTTAAATGTAGGGATAAAATTATTAGATCTTCATATCAATACTCGCCAGAGAACTGTTTCGTTTCAGGATTTTGAAATAGTAGAAATTTTACAAATTAGCACTGCCTCATATATAGAAGAAAAATGGTTATAATACAATAAAACTGTAACAGTAAAATAATATATTTCAGTTAAACTTCCATAATGGACACCTCTATTTAACAGAAAGTCTTTCAATCTCCCACTACCAAAACTTAAATTTTTGTTGGTTGACCTCTTACATTTCGAATAGGGGTCAATCCATATGAAATCATCCAGACCATGTTGCTCAATATTTTTGATTTTTTTAATTCTTTACCAGTTAATTTATTGTACTTTAAAGAATCTAAAACAAGGATTAAAAAAATTTTAAACCTTTTGAATTTTTTTTGGCATCCATTTTTTTGTCATGTCACAAGCGGTTTTTCATGAAAATAGTACTTTACAGAATCCTTTATAACTTTTTTATTTCTAAACGTATCAAAATGATTTAAAAACCATTATATTTAGTAAGAATTGAACTAAATTTTCATAATAGGTATTTTTATGATAATAATTAAAAAAATTGTATAAAATAAGATTAAATGTATCATTTTTACAGTGAAAAATTGTCTTTTTTAACATAAACATTTTAATAGAAGAAAGTAAAATTCACCTTTACATTTATTTTTCTGAATATATACCCTAATGAACTATTCTCAGAAGAAATATGAAACATTTAGAGACGCTCCTTCTTTTTCTATAGTTAGTCAAAGTTGGCATCACAGCATCAAAACACTAAATTGGAAGTTCAATATCTAAAAAAGGACTGGCTAAAAAAATATGAAAATTTAGCAGGATAACCTTCTTATGGATGTAAACATGTACCAAAAATATTATGAGTGATATATATGTGGTTTTAAAAATATGGAACTTTGAAACTGGCTTGAAAATCACATTTGTTTACACATTTTTTAAAAGAAAAACTACTCCTAAATGCATAATTTATTATTATTATTATTATTATTATTTCAAATGCTACTGTTAAAGATATAATACATGTTTTTTCTTACATAGAATACATAATAATTAAATCTACTTTACACTCATAGAAATAATTATCTGGATATTTCATTGCAAAGTGTCTCAGTAATATTGTAGCTGTGTACAATGATTGTAATTAGTTCCAATTGTATTAGTTTCTGAAGCATGTTACTTACAAGAACTGAATCATTTTTAGACAATTGAAAAGGAGTTGTTGGTCTATAGAGTACAGGTGAAAAAAAAGTGAATAAACAGGTCATTGTTTTCTTCACTTAGCTCAAGAATTTTTCCAATTCACTTTTTATCATAAATGCACAAAATATAATCATTTACTTTGAATTATAGCAAGCTTTTCCACATTTTTGAGATATTGTGATCATTATACTGTTCACATATAGATGTTACAAAGCAAGTGTTCACTTAATGGTATAAATTGGTGATATGCTCGTGTACCAGGAATTTGTTGGGAGAATAACCTTTAAGACAGAACACAACTGAATTCTCCTAATGAGAAGCTAAATAAATTCTAGAAATGAACAAAACATGATACATTTATTCACTATTCACTGAGTGATCATAACTAAATAAGATAGAACAAGATATTTTTTTTCAATCACAAAATCAAGCATGCAACAGTTTAAGTTACATTTTAAGACATGATATATTTATTTATACACTGAATAAATAAAAAGCAAAAATGCAAATTTGTTCTAAATGATAAAATGAAGTATGCAGTTTTTACAGTTTAAACCACAATATATTTATGCACTGGCATATTAAAAATAAACAGGACAGGACAAGAAAACTTGTTCTCAGTCATAGAATTTAACAAAAGAGAATTTGTAAATTTGTTCTTAATCATAAAATTAATACATTCACTTAATCTTGGCTTAAAAATAAATGAAATATTAAGTTTGTGAGCATAAATTAGGATTTAATATACAGTAGACTCCCTCAAATCCACAACTCTCTAAAATCTGCAAATAATTTACAAATGTAAACAATGAGACATTCAGTTCAGATATAGGGACAAAATTTGACTTTTTTAGTTTTGTATCAATTCCATACATTAATTTGTAATTTTCGTTATTACTGAATTCATGTTTTTTCTTCAAGGAAGAATAAATTTATATCTGAAAGAATTCAAGATATTGCTGATATCACAGATAATCCATAATCTTCTTATCAAATATATTTATGTATTAATCAAACTTTTTTGGTTATTAAGTCTGGCTGAACCTGGAATAAAACTTCCTTATTTTATTATTTTAATGTGATTTAATATTTTCTATTATTTATGAGGGAAGTTTCATTGAATAATTCAGGAAAAAATACATTTATCTTTATAATGAATAGTTAATCATACATTATTCATTTGATCTTTGCTTTTAATATTTTAAAAATTATCAAAATTTTTATTATTTTAGTTTATTCTTACTGTAATGTTTTAATATATTGAAAGCATTCATTATAATTTTTATTGCAATATTTATTGCATTCAAATTACTGTTTTAAAACTGTGAACAAAGAAATGATCAGAAATCCGCACAACCTCTGGTCCCAAGCCTTGTGGATTTGAGGAAGTCTACTGTAATTATATTTATGTAAAAAAGTTATTTATACTTAAAAAAGGGCATCTGAAGAAATAAGCAGAATATATTATGCATTATGAGTTCTTCATGGTGTAAAAATATACATAAACAAATGTGATTTTCAAGCCAATTTCAAAGTTCCATATTTTTAAAACCACGTATATATCACTCATAATATTTTTGGTACATGTTTACATCTATAAGAAGGTTATCCTGCTAAATTTTCATATTTTTTTAGCCAGTCCTTTTTTAAATATTGAACTTCAAATTTAGCATTTTGATGCTGAGATGCCAACTTTGACTAATTATAGAAAAAGAAGGAGTGTCTCTAAATATTTCATATTTCTTCTGAGAATAGTTCATTAGAGTATATATTCAGAAAAAGAAATATAAAGGTGAATTTTACTTTCTTCTATTGAAATGTTTATGTCAAAAAAGACAAATTTTCACTGTAAAAATGGTACATTTAATCTTATGTTATACAATTTTTAAATCATTATCATAAAAATACCTATTATGAAAATTTAGTTCATTCATTACTAAATATAATGGTTTTTAAATCATTTTGATACGTTTAGAAATAAAAAAGTTATAAAGGATTCTGTAAAGTACTATTTTCATGAAAAACCGCTTGTGACGTGACAAAAACATGGATGCCAAAAAAAATTCAAAAGGTTTAAAATTTTTTAAATCTTTGTTTTAGACTCCTAAAAGTATAATAAATTAACTGGTAAAGAATTAAAAAAATCAAAAATAATGAGCAACATTTTTTCCTTTTTCTGGATGATTTCACATGGATTGACCCATAGTGGAGAGTAATTTTGGTGAAAAAGGGCGAGAAATTTTTTATTAAGAAAAAAAAAAGTAAAATGCCTCTAAATTTATCACACTCATTATTGTCAGAAATTTTGTGATCATGGATAAATGTAGGAGGTGAGACGGGGAAAGTCCTACAATCCCCTATATTTATATGAGATCACTCCCCCAATTCCACTCAGGAAAGTTTGAGATTTTATGCTTTTAAATGTAGCAAAATACAGTAATTAATTACACTTAAAAAAAAAAAAAAGATGATTTAAAGGTGTTGAAACCTTGTACAGAATTAAAAATGAAAGCATGGCACACATTGAAAAACAAATTACATGTACTCGCAAGCAAAAGCAAGCTTTTGTAACAGATATTTTTTGTAAGAATGTGATAAATAGTGGATAAAGAATTGTACAATTTTATTTCAGTTTTATTGCTAAAAAAATTAGCTTTAATTACTGATTAATTATACAATAAAGGTTTTACGATATATAACAGCCAATTAATTAAACATTAAGTATTTCATAGCTATTTTTGAATTACTGAGGTTTTCTCAATAGTGGACTCATAATAGTCGTAATAGCGGCAGTTTCCACGCTCTGATGTGTCGGTTATTTAGAAGTTTTACTGTATAATGAAAATACTGGGAAAAACAAATTCACACTTTCTAGCAATTTTTTTAAAATTTATATGCAGATTTAAGATAACTTTTTGATGTAAATAAACAATTGCTTGATAGAATGCAAATATGTATGCAGTTTCTATACATGTGAAGCCCATTTTTTTATATGAATGTAGAGAAAGTTAAAAGTTGTAATCAAAATATACATTGAAACCTTCGATGATCCATTTTCTGAAAAAAATATCCCACTCCCTGAAATATACCCAAGACGAATGGGGTTATGGTTTATGAGTATCTTTTATGTTTTAGCACAAAGCAAGTTTTTTCTTCAGTCATAAAATGTAGCAAGACATTCTTACACAAAATAATAAGAGACAGAAAAAAATATTATAGTAATTATGCACATTTAATATTCAATATTAAAGCAAATTTGCATTTAAGGGTGTTCTCAAATCTCCTACTCAACAAGGCAAAACTTTCACACACATTTTCTGAATCACTTTTAAACATAAGATGTAAAATTAGTGAGCTTCAGTATTGAAGCAATGCGAGATCAAAAGCTATTTTCTATTTGAGAAAAAAAAAAAAGAAAAAAAAAAAACTTATTTTGTAACAAACAATTTTCATTACCTAATGACCATTTTTATTCCTTTTCCACTGTGTCACACCAGAAATTTTGGTTTTAAAACGTTAACTTTGACACTAGTCTCTTAAAGATCTTCTGCTTACCAAAGTACGGAAAACCCCATTCTATAACATAGTTTCTGAATAAGAACATCTGATCATATCACAAATGTCCAAAAATAGGTGAATTCATACATGTATCAGAAAATAGATCCTTTGGATTTGTGAAGAGCTTTAATATATATATGAGGCACTCAAGTAAAACTCATTTTTAAGCTATTTTTCTATTGAAAAAAGCTACATAAATGTTTGTACGAAAATACATTAAAGTTTTTCTTACTGTAAATTCATTCTGGAAAATTTTTACAGTCAAAGATCGATAATCTGCAATTTTCTATAATTCACATTACTTTATTAATGTAAACAATGAAATAAACAGTTAAGAAAATTTACAAATTTGTGATCCAAAAATGGTTTTTAAAACAAGTAATAAAAAAGTTGAAAAAAAAAATCATAATAAAACATTCATTTTTTGTTAATGTAACTCTTTTATTTTATTAACAGTAAAAAACGGATAACTGCAGTACGAAACATATGTAATTATTTTTATTTAATTGCACTTATATATAAATTTTTTAATAAAATAACTTTAAAAAGGCATTTTTTTCAGATAGCATATTAAATTAAGTATTAGATTTCATGTTTATATTTTCATATATACTGATTAAAGAATTAAAATGCTGTCTAGGAATAATAAAATGACATACGTAATACTCTATAATCCACAATATTCCATAATCTGCACAACCATCAGCCGCAGCATGTGTGGATTATAGAACTTTGACTGTATTTACACATCCAAAATATTAAGAATAGTTGTACAGTAGAGGACCTATTATCCGGAATTCCGAAATCCGGAAATAAAGACGATTGAGAACGAGATGAATCATGATGACATGAACGAACCATGAATCTTTGATCAAATGTGCGTTTTTTCGACAAAATTTACATTCTTTTTTTTAAAAAACGCAAATTTTTTCAAGTATTGCTTCAAGTATCAAAATTAATAATTCATTCAAAGATTCATAATTAATCAAAGATTCATGATTCATTCATTTCATCATAATTCATCCCCATAAAAAAACGCAAATTTTTTTCCAAGTTTCGCGAAAATACTCTGCAAATTAATAAAATATAGCGATAAAACCCTGTAAATTTCGTCAAATATCGCAATAAAACCCTGCAAAAATGCAAATTTTGTGAAACGATCGCGAAAAAAATCCCATTAAGCGCCCCCCCTCTAATTATTTTACGATTTTTCGTCACCTTTGGGAGGGGGCGAATTAACGGTATTTTAATATTATATACATCTATATATATATATATATATGTATATATATATATATATAAAGCCAGTTAGCAAAATGTCCAGATTTTGAAGAGCTCTGGCTTTTGAATGTCCATATTTGAGACTGTATATTATTACATTGTATGGATTGATTCAGTAATTATATCTGCCTGATTATATCTTGCATACATCATGATAGAAACATACTTTCAGTTGCAAAAAAGACATCTTTTAGATATAGAATCAGCCGTCCTACTTCAAAAAACCCATTGTTTATTTTCTTTCTTTCTTTTTTTTTTTTTTAATTTTCACATGCAACAACTGTATTACTATTCAATTTAGTGTATAAGAATGAAAAGTTAAATGCCAATTCAAATACATTTCAAAGGAATGAGATTTAACAGAATTTCTAAGCAGAGATAAAAATGACGAAAACAGAAATTAGCTGTAAAGAAGAAAGATTTAGTGCTTGTAATATAAAATGCATCCAAATGCTTTATTAAATCTTAATGCATGCCTAAAGATGGCACTTGAACACCATCCTGAATTTTGGAATTGTGCCAGATTACTTCAGGAATAAGATTGTTTCAATTGTTATAGCTTTAAGATTACTACTACTCATTTCATTTATTATCCTGCTTCAATGTTCAATGAAAATGTTGCACATGAGTTTTCAAAACAAAAATGGTGGCAGATTATGGCAAAAAAAAAAAAAAAAAAAAAAAAAAAAGAGTGTAAAAGATTAAGTTATCTCTTATATTTTGCAATATTTCGCAAATATATTGCAATATTTGCAATATATTTGCAATATCTTGGTTATCCCATCAACAAATTTTGCCAAATTACATATATTGACGTAGTTTTTATTTTAATAAACAAATAATTGGTAGACTATTTATTAAAACAAAATAAAAAGTCGAAATAAAAATCATTTAATGACTTTTAAACATGTTTATCGTATTTAATGTTATTGGATGTGACATTCACAATCATCCATTATTGGCATTTAATCTTATAGTTTGGTGATAGATTTTTGATCTACAAGATAACCAAGTAGTACCTTCTTTTCTTTACAATCAGCACCAGCTACCTCTGTTTCAATAAAATAATGCATTACTACATTTGGTCTATTTTGGAGCAGATTACTTAATTTACAAAAAAAAAAAAAAAAAAAAAAAAAAAAAAAAAAAAAAAAAAAATTCTTTTAACAAATCAAATGAACAAATTAAACCCTACAAACAAACTAAAAGGACTCATAAAACTTATTTTCAATAAAATTACATCTGGCCATCCCTATAAAATGTTAAAATTTCATTGAAATAAAAAAAGTTACAAAAAAAAAAAAAAAAAAAAAAAAGTTATTAAAAAAAGAAAAAAAAAGTTTTACTACTGAAGCAAAAAATGAGCTAAAACCAATCGGTCAAAAGCGATCAAAATATTGAAAACAACACTTTCCAACATATTCTAACGATTATATTTGGTATGAAAAAAATTATTTTTATTTGCAATGCAAGTACAATCTCGATTTAAAGATATAAGCTGAGCTCTTAAAAAACTGATGAAATTTCATGAAAAGAGTAATAATAATTTTCCTTTTATGTGTATTGAAGATGTTTTTAAATTGTAAAGCTGAAGCCCGTAAAAGCAATCTCGAATTAAATCTAACCATCATGAATTTTCTTATTTTAAAAATATATCTATAAGATTTGCTTTAAACGCAAAATTTGTTCATTTATAATTATTTACCAAAACAATTTTTCAAATCTAAATTAAACGATTCATGAAAGTTTTTTGATAATCAAGTTAATCTCAGATTATGAATAATCGATAGTTGAAATTGTTTAATAGGAAACTTACAAGAAACAATACAACAGAGAAACTCCTGACATATCTTCTCAACTGTTATTTATTAATTATTTTTAGTTTACACGCTATTCTTCTGATGAGGATGCTACTGTTATTGTAATGTACGATGATACTTTGTGAAATATTTCACCAGAGGGCGAATTCAAAAAATTGATTCAAAAATTTTGAGTAATGAATCAATTCATTTTTCATTGATAACCTTTTGTTATTTTTTTTTTTCTTTAATTCAAAGGGATATTTTTCAAAATTCTTGAAACAAATGGTAACACTGGGAAGATGTGAGAAAGTAAAAACTGTTGCGTCAGATTTTTTTTTGATTCATTCGTTATTCAAATTTAATCATTATGATTCATTCATTGAGTTGGCGTCCCTTTGCTTCTATGTGAACTTGGAGAACTTGAAAGCTCTCTGTTAATAAACGGCTAATTTTTAAAATATAATGACTTATAGCAATATAATGAAACAATGTTTTTAGAATTTAGTGACCTATTCTTTTTACTAAAATAACTTAATGGTAAGATATGTTTCTTTTACTTACTCTTCTACTAAAGATTCTGTATTTTGTAATAAAAATATTCTAAATTGTTAATGATTATTAATTGGTGAAAACTTTAAATTTTATTTCAAACTTGTACAGGAACATCTGAGGCACTGAAAAAGGAAAAAATACATTTTTGAATTCTATTTATTATGATTTGTTTTCTAAGAAGTGGCAGTTTGGAATATCGTTAGGCTTAGCGTAAGTATTGTATGATAGGCACATTTTCTATTTCTGTATTAATTTTAGTACATGTCTAATGCTTTATATTTTATAAAAGTGATAAAAAAATATTTATAACATAGGAAGTGTAACTTTAACACTGCAAAAGAATTTATTTTCTAAATGTAGTTTAGAAAGAGAAGAATGATTAACAGTAATAATAATAATAAATGGATTATAAGTGATAATAACAAATATAAAAAAATGCTGAAGAAATTTAACAAGAAAAAAAAATCTCACAAAAAAGAAAGTCAGAACATCCAAAATGCAGAGTAATTATGAAAACAGCCCAGATGGGTAAATTGTGTTTGAATCCCCTTCTTGGCAACTGTTTTTTTAGTTGTATGATTGGTATGCCAAGTCTGGAGACCCTTACTCTCTCAATGTGAGAGCTGTTCTTTATGGCAACCTCAAAGGAAATCTTTTCTGTGTGCAGCCTTCCTGCACGTCTGCTGTTAATTCCTCTGTATTAGGTGTTTCGTGGTTGGTAAATAAAAAAAGAATTTGCTAGAAAACAAATTAGCATCATTTTTAATTTTCTCATTGTCTAGCTGCAGCTATTGTAATTATGGTTTTGTGTTGACCGTTTAACCTCCTCAGGCCAGGGCCGTAGTTAAGGGGGTGCTATGGGCAGCTCAGCCCCCCCCCCTTAAAACATTTTGAGCCACCCCCCACTGGAAAAGATTACAAGGTCACTAAAGGAATTTCTATTCCAAAAATTCAAATGGAATTATGTTCAAATATATAATTTAGTTTTTTGACTCTTTCACAGTTTTACAGAATTACCGTAATTTCGGGCGTATGCGCCGCACACACCGTAAGCGCCGCACCTCCAAAAATGCATTAAAATAAAACAAATATTCATCAGAAGCGCCGCACCGCCGTATGCGCCGCACTTACGAAAATACATCAAAATGTTAAAAATTGCGTTATATTCAGTGTTTTTTCGCTTTTTTTAAACATTTGTAATATAAATCCAATTTTAAATTTAGTATATTTTGTATATTTTTTATGATAAAATTAAATTTGAATTCTTGCAGCCTTTATTTCGCGATTTTTTAATACGTTTTTTATAGTTTGTAACGAGGTTTGCAGGGTTTTATCGCGATATTTGACAACATTTGCAGGGTTTTATCGCGATATTTGACGAATTTGCAGTTTTTTTTGCGATACTTGAAAAAATTTGCGTTTTTTATGGGGATGAATCATATAGTGAATGAATCATGAATATTTGAACGAATAATGAATCATGAGTTTTGTTACTTGAAGCAATACTTAAAAAAATGCGTTTTTAAGAAAAACGTAAATTCTGTCGAAAAAGCGCAGAAAAAAGTAGAAATTTGTAAAAAACAAAGCATAAAAAGAATGAAATCTATTAAAAAATCTCAAAACACCCACATTTCATCAAAAATTCATGAACCATTCATTTCATCATGATTCATACCATTATCATTCGCCTTTGAGACCGGTATGTATCATGATGAAATGAATGAATCATGAATCTTTGATGAAATGTTCGTTTTTTCGAGATTTTTTAATAGATTTCACATTTTTCTTTCAAATTTCTCCTTTTTTCCGAATAAATTTACGTTTCTTTTCGTTTTTTTACTGTTTATTTATAGATACGGCATATTTCCGTTTTTTCTAACAATTTTTTGACAATTCTTTTGGGCGTTCTTTTTGGCGCTCCTTTGAGAAATTCACGATTTTCTCTCGATCTTTTGACATAATTTGTGTTTTTTAGAGATTTTTTGACATATTTCGCGTTTTTACTGCAATCTTTCGTCGAAATGTGGGTTTTGTAGCGATACTTCGGCGAAATTCATATTTTTTTTGAGATCCTTTAAATAAATTTGCGGTTATTTTTCGTGATTCTTTGGCGAAATTAGCGTTTTTTTTTCAGCGATTTTTTTATATTGGGGACTAGCGTTTGATTAGGAAAGGCCGATTAACGGGATTTTACGATAATAAAATTGTAGTTTTTCAAGAGATCCTTTCATGAAATACACATTTTTTTCTTTTTACATATTCGCGCTTTTAACGCGACCCTTTGATAAAAGTCGTGTTTTTTTCTCCCGATCCTTTGATAAAATTCTTGCTTTTTCTGTGAATGATTGACAGAAGTTAGGCTATCATTTGTCGAAATTCGCGATATTTTTTATGCTTTGCATTTTCTTCCTGATGATTGACTTTTCACCATTTTCAGAAAAATTCCGATCAGAATCACCTATGTAATGAATATCACTGCAAGGAAAAAATGTACATCGTATCCGCCGCCCCGGCAGAAGAGCCGCAGCAAGCATAATTTTAACTTTTAAACTCGTATGCGCCGCGGCGGGTACGCCCGAAAATACGGTACTAAATTGTATCTAAAATAAATGTTTCAACACTCCCTCATCTATTTGTACACATAAAGCTAACAAAAATCTAATTTTGAACAAGTTATACACTTAAAAATTTCAATTAAAGCGTGTCCAGATTGTAGAAAATTCCGGATTACAGACGTTTTGTAATTGAAAAGCATGTCGATAAATGATAATACTAATATCACTTATTACTATGGCAATACAAAGATGTAAAAAGATGGACAATTGAAAACATTGAGAAAAATCAAGTCAAAATGCTCAAAAACGAACGTTTTAAAAATAATTATGTAAATTTTATGCAGTGTCGCCATCTGTCATAAACTTTAAAAACAACAAACTTACGATTTCTAAAAAAATTGTGATTTCTGATTTCTGAATATTTAATAAATAACGTACATCACAAGAATAATAGATTTGTCATGAAAAATATTGAAAAACTAAATTCTAAACCCCAAAAAATACAGTGAGAAATTTAAGACTTACTATTAGAATTTAAAAATCAACCTTATAATTACAGTAACATATTTGAAATTGTGATATTTAAAGCTAATGTTAGATAAAATGAAATATATAGCATTTATAAGTATCAAAGTAAGTCAAAAGTTAAATACTTAAGACAAATAACAATAATAAAATGCGATTTTGTGATTTATTCATGATACCTTATTAATTTTTTTTTTTAAGTGAATTACAATTAATCGTGAATTTTTAAAACTTAATATCTAAGAAGAGACCTCTAATTATTACACATGTAATTTAGAAAGTTCTTATAGTTTTAAAATTGAAAAAATTGTTGTGTTATTATGAAATCTTTACATTTTCTTAGCCATTTTCTGAAATTCGTTTATATATAAACCATGGCAAAATCTATTATCTCTAATTCAAAATAAAAACAAATGAAAGTAACGAAATGTCCGGATTACTTTAGTTTCCTGATCATAAATGTCCGGATTAAAGATGTTATACTCAGCGCTGTAGCTAGAAGCGATCTATAGGGGGGGCTCAGAAGATTGTAGGGAGGAAGGGCTCATAAATTTTTTTTGTCATTTTGACGCAGAAAGATAAATTAGTACATATTCACATTGTAGGTATTATGCTTCTTATTAAACTGTTGTAATAACTTCATTTTATACTAAGAAAAGTATATGATGATGAAAATTTTGAGTGTATAACTGGTGCAAAATTAAACATCATGTTAGCTTCATATGTTCAAATAGGATGAGGGAGTGTTAATACACTTATTTTAGATGCAAGTTAGTAATTCTGCAAAACTGTGAAAGGGTCTCAAAACTAAATTAGATTTTGTAACATAATTTCATTTGAATTTTCTAAGCAGAAATTCATCTAGCGACCTTGGAATACTTTCAAGGGGGGGGGGGCTCAAAATATTTTAGGGGGGGCTGAGCCGCCCATAGCGCCCCCTTAGCTACGGCCCTGGTTATACTGTATATGTTATTTACTTTATTTTTCCCTTCGTTCTCAAAATATAGTAAAGTGAGTTCAGGAATACCATTAACTCCCAAAAATCTGCAACTCTCTAAACTGTACTCATAATTCACAAATGTAAACAATGAAACATTCAGTTCCGATATAGGGACAAAATCTGACTTTTTTGGTTTTATATCTATATTTTTTTACAGTGTACACTCCCTCAAATCTGCATAGCTTTGGACCAGAGGTTTTGCAGATTTCTGGTCATTGCTTTGTTTACATTTAAAAAAAAAACATAATTTAAAGGCAGTTAAAAATGCAATCAGAACTGTAATGAATGCTAACAATATAATAAAATACTAAAATAAGAAACTGTCTAAAATAATAAAAATTTAGATCATTTTTTAAAGGATTAAAATATTGAAATCAAAGCTTTAGTTAACCATGTAATCTGAATGTTTAAATATTTATTATGAAAATGAAATGTATTTTTACTAAATTATTCAATAAAATTGCATAAAGGTATATTACTGATTCACATAAAATAAAGAAGTTTTATTTCAGATTTAGACACATTTAACAACCAAAAAAGCTTGATTAATAAATCAATATGTTTCATAAGTAGATTTTGATTACCAATGATGTCAGCAGTATCTTGAATTCTTTCAGAAATAAATTTATTCTTCCTTCATGAAAAAAACATAAATTCTTTAATATGAACAAATATTAGAAAAAAAAATGCATGGAATTGATATAAACTAAAATAGTCAAATTTTTGTACCATGTATCTGAACTAGATGTTTCATTGTTTACGTCCGTAAATTATGTGTGGATTTTAGAGAGTTGTGGATTTGAGGGAGCCTACAGTGTTTGTGTGTGTATATATATATATATATATATATATATATATATATATATATATATATATATATATATATATATATATATATACATATGTATATATATACAGGGTGTTTCAGCAAAGTGCGGACAAATTTAAAGGGGTGATAGAAGGCATGATGACAAACATTAGGACATAGGAAACCATGGGGCGCAAACGTCTTCTGTAGGAGCCAGGGGGCATCAAAGTTTAGCGTCCAAAAGATCAAGCGATGATAAAACACGGAAAAAAGGTCGATTCATTTCCAGTTTTCGCTGTAAACTTTGTTTATATCGAAAGTTTGTCCTAAAAATTTTTTAATGGGAACTGTCAAAAAATGACGGTAGAGGGCGCTGTAGACTTTGGAATACGAACAACTACGTTTTAGTGATTTCTTTTTTATTCTGTTAACAGTTTTTTAAAGATTGGACCTTAACATAAATTTTGAGTATAAAATTGGAATCATCCCAAACGGTTAAGATGTGCAAATTGAGCTGTGAACAAGGGGGGGGGGGTTAAAACGCTCATAATCAATGAGGAAAGTAATCGATTTTGTTGCGGTTTGAGTGCAGGTCATTCCCTTACTAATTGATTTATTCAAAATGACGTAAAGTTTTGCATTCTTTTTTAAGACTCTTATTTAAACCCCTTTTCCTTTTAATTAAAATTTTAAAATGTTATTTGAATTATTTTACCTATTTTCGTGAATAAAAGAACTAAGGCTGAAATAAAAGAACTAAGGAACTGATATTAAATGAATGTAAAGTAAACGAAAAGTAATTGTCACTGTGAGAGAAATTCTCATTAACGAGTTCTCCCGGGTTAAACACATTGTAAATTTAAGGAGTAGGAGAGGCTAAAAACTCATAATCTCTGCTTATTTTTTTAACCAAATACCACAAATTAAAAAAATTAATTCTAATTTAGAAATAATGTGTATTATGTTGTCAGTTAAGAGGAACAATATTTTCACAAATTTTCTATTTAAAACAAATTGGCCTCATAACAGGATTTTGACTAACTTCTATACTTCAGCACATAAACAAGAGATTCATTCTCAGTGTAATTCCAGTGTTAGTTATAACAATAAGCAATAATGTAAGAAAGGAATGTATCATGTCATATATATATGTATTACCATTATTTATAAAATAATATACAAGAACAAAACTTGAAAAAAATGAACTAAAAGGAATATATTTGGAATTTGCAGAACCATAGTAGATTCATCAGATACCAAATATTAGGGAACTGTAAATGAAGTGTGTGGTTTCATCTCCGTGTCAGACTTGAAAAATCAAAATTATAAAAATTAGGGTTACAAACACACTTAATACCAAAATAAAGTGAATAAAAACATTCAAAAAAATTATAACATAATCAAAATGGATAGAAATGGAAACACATATACCAGACACTAAAGTTACCCCAAAAATGATGTAGCAAAAAATTAGACTGTCATGATTGCATGCAGCTGTTGCCAAAAAAAATAAGGATAGCATAAAAAAGGGACCAAGGAGTCTCCACCTTAAAGATACGTATTTTAAATGCTCGTGGAACAGGATAATTTTTTCTATTTATAGACACACGTATATATCTAGACTCGATTCAAGTCCATATATCTTGAACCTATAATGGGATAATTTATTGAATAAATTTTATGCCGTTTAAGTAAATGAAACTTGTAAAATTGGCTACTTAATTCAGAGTTAAAATTTAGTGAGTTTGTATTAAGATGCCTTGCTTATTATAATTCTCTTTCTGTTTTCAGATTCAAAAGCAGATAAAACTTTTTGTTGAAGTTCAATAAGTCATTTCCTTTGATGAAAATGGCAACAATACTGCTTCTTTGAAGAAGTTTTTTTCATCATATGAAAAAAATCATGTGAAAATATTAAAATGTGAGCAAGATATTTGAAAAAATTGCTCCCATAGACTTTACATTATCATCCTGGTCTTTTCCAGTCAGTTGTGTGGGATCTTAATATTAAAGTTAGAATCTGAATTAGATGATTCTGCATTGCTAACGGTGTCTGTCTGAAATCTGAACTAAATATGGAGAAACCTATGTATATAAGAAATTTTGGTTTAGTTTCAAAATGCAAGTTTGCAGAAATATTCATTTTTTTTTAGCTGCATGCGATATTTTTGATTCATTGTGTCTGTTTTTAGTGTGCTGAATCTAAAAATGACCTCCACTTCCCTCCATCCTATTCAGTATTGTTGCAAAACACAGAGAGTTTATATTAAAAAAATACAATTGCCATGAAAAAAGTCAATATTTTATTACAAGTAACTATGTTCCAAATTATACTTTTCCTCGTGACTATATTTTGGATTTTTGAATTGTATGAAGCATTTTAGAAACTCATGTCTCGGTTTAATTACATATTTTTTTCTTTAAATTCCTTCTTTTTTCTTTTTGTAAATGTTGTGTTTTATAATTCATGTCTCTTGAGTTCCATTCTTAAAAGTATGAAATTACCATATGGAAACTTTATTGCTTATGGTTTTTGATTAACAATGGGATATCAGATTTCAATTTAAAAAGAGAAATTTTATGCTTAGTTAAATTAAAAACATCACTTTTTAAGAAAAACCTCGTGTGATAGAAAATTATTTTTTTTAATATTTTTTCAGTTTCAGTGAGTGAAAATCTAACAGTTAATAAATCCTATGAAGGTTTATGATTGCAGAACTGAGTTAGCCCAAACTAAAACTTAGTTTTGTTAGAGTTTAGATCACGAAACTAAAAACTTTTTTGAGTTTAGATTGGAAACTTATATCAAAACTAAATATATATATTTTTAAAGGAAATGAAAATTATCATTGCAAGAAAGAAAAATGTAATATTGTAAAAATATACATTTTCTAGACAATGGAATATTTGAATACTATTATTCATAACAATGACAAAACTACAACAGCCAGTTTCTTAAAACTAGTATCATTTATATACTAAAAAACAATGCTATGAAAATTTGATTTATAATAGATTTGATTTCAAACTGCAGAGATATTGGCAGAGGTTTTTTACATCAGGTCAATTGGTAATTATACATGTAACCGAAAAATAATTTCAACAGAGATATAACAAGCAATACTATTAAGTAAAATGTGAATGTTACTATAAAAATTCTGAGACTGAGAAAAAAAAAGAAATGAAATTTTTCAAAATAGACTTTGCTTTTTTTCTGTAATATAGTCATATAAATTGAAAATTATTTTTGTACACATAAGTGCAAAAAAATATTAAATATTCTCTAAGAAAATGTAATTTATTTAGAAAATGCATAAAACGTGTAAAAAATCAATTTTTCTAATTTTTTCCCAAAAAAATCCAGAAAAAAATTGTTTTATTTTTGCTTTTCCATTTTTTCTGGAAAATTTACATCTCTACATGTGAATATTATAAATAGGAAAAAACTTTCAAATTAAAAGTAAATGAACATTATGTTATAAAAACAAAAAACATATATCAAAAATTGTAGCATAAAAACGCAATTTGCATGTGAATTTAAAAAGAGAAAGAAAATTCTAAAATAATAAATGCATTAATATGCATTTAAAATCATAATTGGAGAAGAACTGCATCAAATTTTTAAAAACAAAAAAAGACAGTACAAAAATATTTCCTTTCTCCAAAAAAATATTTTCCCATGAATGTTACAAAAGAAAAAGAAAATTTAATGGAAATTACGTCAGAATTAAAATATTACATTTAAGAATCACTTACTTAAAGCCATTACATAAAAACAACTTAAAAATACCCAGAAGCTAAGACTGTTGACTAAGCATTTTGAAATGTTTAAATAATCATATTTAATCAAAGGCAAAAACAGACATTAACAGCAGCTCATTCAGTCTTAAACTCCCTCTGTAAAGTGCAAAAGAATAATTACCCATTTATTGGGCAATTGCAACTGTTTTTAAAAGGCTTCTATAAATATTTTAAAGCTGAATAAATTAACTGATTTTTAGAGACAAGACAGGGGTTGAAGAGCGTAGTGCATAAGAGCAGAGCCCCTAGCCTATAAAAAAATTATCAAATTAAATACTAGTACCTAAGAGTATATAATGTGTGAATTTAATTCGTGAATTTTGTACTGTTTTAAAAAATGAAACTTGTTTTAATTAACATTTAAATTTAGTACAGTTTATTTTAAAATTTCTTATTTATGATTTTTCTTAGGTAGATAAAACTGTTTTTTTGCTGAAGTTCAGTAAGTCATTTCTATAGATGAAAAAGGAACAATCTCATCATACTGCTACAACGAAGCAGTTGCTGTTTTGAATTATTCATTTAAGAAAATGTCATCGATTAGGACAGAGGAAAATTCTGCCAGCGAACAGCACTTTGTTCCTCAAAATGGGGATAAGGAAAAACATTCCTCCACTGATACAGGAAAAAAAACTTTCATTTGTGAAGCATGTTCTAAAGGATTTTCTGATAATAGTAATCTAAGAAGGCATCTCTTGACTCACACAGGGGAAAAACCTTTCATTTGTGAAGTATGTTCCAAACGATTTTCTCGGAAAAGTATTCTAAGATCCCATCTCTTGAAACATACAGGAGAAAAACCTTTTATTTGTGAAATATGTTCCAAACGATTTTCTCAGAATAACAATCTAAGAAGTCATCTCTTGACGCATACAGGAGAGAAACCCTTTGCTTGCGAATTATGTTCAAAGAGATTTTCTCGGAGTAGTCATCTAAGAAGCCATCTCTTGACGCATACAGGAGAAAAACCTTTTATTTGTGAAATATGTTCCAAAGGATTTTCTCAGAATCGTGACTTAAGAACACATCGCTTGACACATACAGGTGAAAAACCTTTTGTTTGTGACGTATGCTTTAAAGGATTTTCTGATAAAAGTACTTTGAGAAAACATATCTTGACTCACACAGGAGAAAAACCTTTTGCTTGTGAAATATGTTCCAAAGGATTTTCTCGTAATGATCATCTACAAAGGCATCTCTTGACACATACAGTATAAAATCCTTGTGTTTCTGAAATGCGTTACAAAGAATTTTCTTGACATTGTCAACTAGAAAAAAAACATTTTTTTTCATACTAAATACATACATCTTGAAAATCTCTTCTATTTTTGTTATTTTAAATCTGAGCATGGACCCTGTATATATCGTTGCATATACTGTTATGACATCTTTTTTGGTTTAGCATTTAGTTAATTTGTTCTTTGTTAATTGTTGTAAAATTCTTCCAGAATTGTCAGAGTTGTCATTTTGATAAAAAGCAGTAACATGTTCATTAGTTTCCAATAAAACTTTTTGATAGTTTTAGTTTTTGTTATTTTACTGAAAAGTAACTTTCCCCTAAAATTAAAACTTAATGTCACCTGAAAAAGATAAATATATCTCTTTTTTACGCAATAGGCAAGGTTTTATTGAAGTAACACTTTTAAAATCGGAAAAGAAATATGCTAAAAATATTTTTGTGCAAAAAAACTTATTTGTTAATTTTTCTTCTTAAAAAACTCAAAGGATTCAGATGAAGCCTGACTCATTATCATGTATTCTTTGAACCCAGCATGAGCTGAGTATTTTTCTAAAATTATATAAATAATTAATAGAATATTGATTCGTCATCTTTACTCAATTCATAAACAATAATTTTTTGAGCTAATCAAGCATGCACTTTGTTTCTAAGGTCTTGTTTCTTTTGCTTCTTATTTGTGTTCTACATCATGAAATATAATAACTTTTTATTACACGGCATTATTGCCTCCTATCATCTCTATAATGATAGCCTAATCATGTGACTGCCATCAATCGTTCTGAGCTGATCACTTTGTATTTTATACACCAAGCAACCATTTTGGTATTTTAGCCAAGTGCAAGGAATAAATCGCCAATACTGTTTCATCGCCATCATTTCATTTTTATTATAATTGTCCAAATCGCGTGACTATCATATATGTCTTCGCTTTTTCTATGCAAAAAATCCTTTTCTTTAAAAAAAATCAAAATTATTTTTCCGAATAAAACTACATAAAAGTTTTCATAATCGTAAAGGATTCTTGGTACTTTTATGTTAGCAAGATGAAAATCTCACCAATACCATTTTTTAACTCACCATTTAGCATTTTTTATTTATTGCGTGGTTAATTAAAACAATGTTTTGATGTTGAAATTAAGAGTACTACTTGGCTATCCCGTCGACCAATTTCGGAAATTATAGAAATCGCCAAGCTTATACAAATTGATGTAAATTTTATTTTAAATAATAAAATAAGTTAAATAGCAAAACATTAAAAAAATACAAATTACAGGTCAAATTTAAAATCACTTGTTGGCGTAGTAAACACGGGTTTTGTGTTTAATATCGAGTGAATGTGATACGTACAGGAAGCTATTATTGGTATTTTAATCGTAAATTTTGGTGATAGTTTTGGCCGGCGGGTTAACCAAGTAGTACCAAACTATGTGTCATGGTTTTCTGTATTATTACTTTTTCTTTCCCTTTTTTTAGGAATAAGCAAAAGCCACGAATTTCAAACGTTCCAATTTTAAATATAAGTGTGATATTTTAAATAAAAAGTGAGTGAATCGGTTACTTGAAAAAAATAATGAAATAGAAAAAAAAATGTGACAGGAATATTTCTTTAATTTATCACTTCCGCCCATCTAACAAAGAAATCCTATCGACCAATTTCGCCAAATTATATAAATTGCCAGACTGCTTGCTCACCGGATTATACAAATTGACGTAATTTTTATCTTAAATAACAGAAAATAAATAAATTAGCAAAATATTGATAAAAACAGGAATGAAACATCAATTTTGAACTCCTTCGATGACGTAACAAACACGTGTGACGTGTTTAATGTGAAGTAGAGTGTCTGAAAAATGTAAATTTTTAAATATTTTGACTCTTACCCCCTAAAAAGTTTAATATGGCGAATTTAAGATCTTCTGTACATTTTCAACTCGAAAAAAAAAATTGCATGTCCTCTGAAGGTCGTTAAAAAGTTTTAGAAATTTCATTAATTCCATAATATTTTACTTTTACTTGCAAAATTATGATTTTTCAAATGTATATACAGTCAAAGTTCCTTAATCCGCACAAGCTGGGACCAAATGATGTGCGGATCATGAAATATTGTGGTTTATAGAGTATTATGAATTATGCGTCATTTATTATTTCTAGACAGCATTTTAATTTAAATCAGTATAATATGAAAATATAAATAAGAAATCTAATAATTAATTTAATATGCTATCTCAAACAATGATTTTTTAAAGTTATTTTATTATCAAAATTGATTGCATTTAAGTAATAAATAAAAATAATCACATACATAATCCATAATACAGTTTGTATCTTACTGTTAATATAATAAATAAAGAATACTGCCCAGTTAAATTGATGGCATTGAGTTCACAGGCTACAAATACTAATTGTACATTAAAGCCTTATATTTTCAAGGGTTAATTCCATACGAAAAAAAATTAAGAAGGGGAAACAGCTCTCCTCTTTCCTCTTTTTTTATACTTAATCATTGAACCTACTATACTTTCAAAGACATGCTTTATCATATAAAAAACTATATCCAAAATTCAGAGCAAATGAGATAATTCTTAATAAAAACCCATTTAGCATTTATATAATTTTAAAGGAGTTATCCCTTTCTTTTATACTTAATCATTAAACTTCCAAAATTATTCAGAGATTTGAACGAAATCTGAAAATTCTGCTTGAAAAACCCATTTATATAAATTAAGGGAGGATCATTAGAACCCCTGTTCCCCCTATTTATACTTATTCAGTGAACACCTAATAACAGTCACGGAATCGCCTCATCAGAATGTTCCTAATTTAAATTTTGAACCAAAACTTAGTTCTGCATGAAAATCCCATTTATATCAACTAAGGGGAGCGGCATCAGCCCCCCGTTCCCCCTCTTATACATATCGAATGAACTCCAAAAACTAATCAGGGAAGCGTCTTGTCAGGATATACGTACATACAAAATTTCAAGTGGATCGGATATTTTTATCACGAGTTATCGCGTTACGCACGAACGAACATACAGAACGGACGGGCACATAAGTTCTCAGGCTATGATAGCCTGTGAGCTAAAAAGTTATATTAAAAAAAAGTAGATGTTTTATTATGATTTTTTTCAGTTATTTTATTATTTGTTTAAAAAATCCTTTTTGGATCACAAATTTTTACATTTTCTTAACCGTTTATTTCACTGTTTACATTTGTAAAGTTGAAGCGAATTATAGAAAATTGCGGATTATGGGTGCGCGGATTATCGATCTGCGACTGTATGTCTTTTCTAAAAAAATGTACCCTATTAGTAATATTTGGAGTAGAAAATATGGTAAAATGACTGAAAGCGAAATTCATTCAAAATTGACAACTGCATTGTGCAAAAAGTTTTGTATCACTATCTTTAAAAAAAGAAGCTAAAACCCATAAATGGTCGACTTTTCTTGTTTCACTTGGTTATAAATCAGGTAATGATTTCCCATTCCAATGAACTATTGTCAGTCAGGATTGTCCATCTGTCTGTATATAACAATGCAAAAACTGCCCAAGCGAATCGTGTGAAATTTAAAAAATATTATTATTGCATAATTTTGTCAAATCTTTTCAAATTTTATGAAAATTGGATGCATAGTTCAATGACTGGGAGAATCAACAGTATTCCGATACATTACGGTCAATGGGGAAAAAATTTCAAGTGCACTTTAATGTGGTTACACTTTTTCGAACGTAATAAAATTGATATGTATTTATGAGGTTTATACTATAACATACATTCTATACAATCTGTGGTGCAAAGAATAATTGTTATTGAATTACGGGGCCGCACAAAAGTATTCCATTACAGTTCTAGGAAACTAACATTTTATAAAATTGATATAGGTTTCTGAGGATTACAACAAGTTATTTCCTATATAATAGAAAGTAGGAAATATGTACAGGAACACACAAATATTTCAAACACTGTACTATATCCGAAGTGCTGTTTACTGTAACAGCAAATTCTGAATATTTTTAAAACGCGGTTATAGTCGACCGCACCTCATTTGCTAAATTTTACGTGTAATTTCCAACTTGTTTAAAAAAGAGCAGCATCTATAACTTCATCGCATTATTGATGCAATATTTTTTTGAAAGATCCAACGATCATTCTTTTGGTAATTCCATCCAAAAATGGGATGTTTGATTTTTATGAAAAAGCAAGTCATAACAGAATGATCGAGATCCAATTGAAAAGATTTTGCAGAATGTACAAATAGGAAAGATTAATCACATCAAAGATCGTACCTAGGTACCAAAAAAATCTTTGTCTGCTGAATTTTTTCATCATAATTTTTTAACGTCAACTTGTATAGGGGTTTCCAATTTTGGACGAATTTTCACTGACATGTCGTATACTCGACTTATGCATGGAAATACATGGTACTACTTATTTGTCATGTATAACTTTAATCTTTTTTAAGATATGATACTTAATGGCGAGCTTGATTTTTCTCTTCATAACATACATAAATATAACGTTCTATGCAGGAACAGCATTATCACTGATGATGTAGCTTCTTACTAGGTGCAGATTTTAATTGTGTTTTTATATTTAATTATTATTTTTATTATATTTTTGTCAATAATAGATACTAAAAAAATTTAATGGAAATAAATTATGCAAAATTCATCCTCATTCATGATTAAAATTCCATATTTTTATCAAAATTAGTGAATTTTTTTGACTTTGAGAGACCCATAATTTTTTACCAGATGAGTTCTAACGTCATATAGTTTAATGATAGGAGTAGAAGAAACTTTTTAGAGAGTAAGACTAAAAAAAATTAATTTTGGGGCACCTTAAGGTGAAGTGAATATGGAATTTACGATCAGCCATTATAAGAATTTAATCTTATAGTTTTTCGATAATTTTTTAGTCGACTGTGTAATCAAGTAGTACCGAATTCTTGATTTCCCTGTCAGAATCTTCTGATTTGGCAAAGGATTGAGTAAATAAAATGTAAATTAATTTAGGAATAAAAGTAGCATGATACAGTGCTTAACATACATTTAAGGGAGATCAAACTGGTCGCCAACAGAGGCTAGTTATAATACAACCAAATCTTGTGAGTTTGCAAATTTTACCTGAAAAGCATCTCTGACTTAATTTTGTTTCCCACCGTTTAAAGGTACGAGAAGAGCTTTGGGATAGGTCACATGGTCAAGGCATAGCTAAGGGAACTTGGCCCCCTTTTAAAACATTTTGAGCTTCCCCTAGAAAAGATTTCACGCACATTAAATGAATTCATGTTCCGAAAATCCAAATGAAATTCTGTTCAGAAATCCAATTGAGTAGGGAGGTCCTTTCACAGTTTTGCAGAAATACTAAATTGTCACTAAAATAAGTGTTTCAACACTCGCTCATCCTGTTTGCACAGATGAATCTAATATGATGTTTAACACTGCACTCACTATACACTCGAATGTTTCATCATCCTAATCTTTTCTTAGCACAAAATGAAGTTATTACAACAGTTTAACCCTTTGCGGCGCAGAGCAAATTCATTGCTTAACTGTTGAAATTAATGACTGACACCGGAATTTGAAAACAACTTTATTTATAAATAACAAGAAGCTAGATCGCGCATTCAATAAACCGTAAATTTGTAAATCAAAATTCCGATGCCAATGTGGCGTTTGGGAATTTAATTGAAGTGATTTCGGTAGACATACCCGGAAGGGGTTAATAATCAACAATAGTACCTACAATGGGAAACGCACTCATCTTTTTGCGTCATTGAGCGAGAGAAAATATAACCCCCCCCCCCTATTATTCACTGCGCATGATTTGGAAAATTCGATGAGTGGTTGATTTTGGTGTAACTGTGGGTCAGTGTATTTTAAAAGAAATGAAGATTGAAACAACTACTAAGTTTCAAAAAATATATATTAAAATATTTAATTGCTAAAACGGACGTCAAATACTAATAAAATACATTAAAAGATCTTAATAATTTGACATGTTTCGATTGAATTTACTCAATCATCATCAGAAAAAACAAAAAACAAATGAACACAAAGATGGAAAATGACAATAAACTGTTACAGATGAAATTTAAAAATAAATAAAAATTCCGCGCGTTATATTTTAATTATGTTTCACGTTGCTTAATTTTAATTTTCAAATTATCTAACAATTCAACCCAAATATTTGGTATTTGAAATGACAACGAGTCATTGCAGACCATTGAGCTTCTGACGTAAATTTCAATAGATTCTCTGATAAAAAGTTGCAAATAAAAATCTGACCTATAAATTAATCTACTTTCATTAAACAAAATATCTATGTTTTCTATTTTATTTAGCCTTGATAATGCGGCTTTATCTCTATTAAATTTTATGTCTGCAATGTGTTCTTTACATCTCACTTTGAATTTTCTCTGAGTCCTGCCAATATAATACAATAAAAAGTAATACTTTGTAACACGGTCCACAACTGTAATAGTCCAAGAGCCGACAACACAAAACCCTAAGTCATCGAGCAGAAGAAAAAATCCTTTATTTTATGAAAGAGTAGTCGTAGGGTAATCTAATGATCCATGTCTATCGGAAGCGAAGGGGCACATAAGCCAAAAATTAATACTACTAGTGCTTTATTCACTGTGTTTGCAATACATTCAAAAGTATGAAAACATGGAAAACTGGGTGCAGGATAACACAATGCTAAACCTACAAACCACTAATGCTGTTAATTTTTGGCTTATGCACCACTTCTCTTCCGGCAGACATGGATCATTAGATTCCCCTGACTACTCTTTCATAAAAATAAAGGGGATTTCTTGTGCTCGATGATACAGGGTTGTGGTGTCGGCTCTTCAACTATAAAGGCACACATTTTCACGAGCCCATCATAATCGCAAAAATCCAAGACTTGCAAATTATTTATTTATTTTTGTCTGAAATAATAAGAAGACATCAGAAATTTTTCGCTTATCCAAAATTTAATGATTACAGTTACTTAACACGTTGACCGCCGGTGACAGACACTGAACTTCACGATCAGGCTGCGTCAGTCAGCTGGGACTGACAGACTAAAATATGATATAACAGCGGTTCCCAAACTTTCTTGGCACGCGACCCACCCAAGATAAATTAGTATATCAGTACAGCCAAACCTCGTTAACATGAACCTCAAGGGGAATCAAAATTTGGTTCATGTTATTAGTATTAAATCTTCGTATTCCTTTTTATAGGGGACTGAGAAAACAGTTCATGTTAAAAGTAATTCACGCTAAGCTTGTTCATGTTAACGAGGTTTAAGTGTATAGCAATTTGTGTACGATCTCTATGCATTCAGCTGTCCTATCCTACAAAAAACTCAAACCTTCATACGGAAGATACTTTTTCAACAAAAACTAGAATTGGTAATCTCAATGTGTCTAAGAGAATAGTAATTAAAACAATGCACAAACTACAAAGACAGTTGAAAATACGTTTAATTATGATAAAAACATACATTTACAATCAATGAGATTTCTGGTACTGGTGTGTACCAATATGAGAAAATGTATTAACACGTTTGTCTTAGTATTTGTTTTTCAAAAACATCAAAGTAGAAAAGCATGTATATGCTACAGGTCAAACCAGATTTTGGGCCAAACTAGATTGGCCTAGGACAAACTAGTCTATCCTAACGCCCATCGGATAAACTAGTTTTTCCTAGGTCAAACCGGTCTATCCTAACGCCCATCGGATAAACTAGTTTTTCCTAGGCCAAACCGGTTTATCCTAACGCCCATCGGATAAACTAGTTTTTCCTAGGCCAAAGTAGTCTATCCTAGGGCCCATAGGACAAACTAGTTCTTCCTAGGCCAAACTAGTTTGGCCTAACTCTTATAGGATAAACTAGTTTAGCCTGCTATTTATTGGTCTGAACTAGTTTATCCTAGGCCGATCTAATTTATCCAAGGCCAATTGAATTTGGCGTGATTTTATTTGATTCAATGACCGCCTCAGCGCCAAAATTCTAGTTTGTCCTAGGCTGATCTAGTTTATCCTAGGCCAGTGTAATTTTACGTGTTTTTAGCTCATGGGCGTCAAAGCCAAAGAAAAAATGGGCTCACAGGTTCTGTATGTATGTATGTACGCATGTAAGTACGTATGTACGTACGTACGTATGTAACGCAATAATTTTTGATAGAAATACTCGATTTGCGTCAAACTTTCAATATAGGTTTATTCTTATGAGGAGCTTTTCTGGTTAATTTTGGGAGGTCATTGGAGAAGAATAAGGGGGGGAGGGGACGAGAGGCTAGTTCGCCCCTTTCCTTAATTCACATAAATGGATTTCTATGGATTATTAGCATATTTTATTCAAATTTTAGATATAGGAGTATTCTGTTGAAGCTCCTTCATTAGTTGTGGGTGTCAATTGTTTAAGTATAAAGGAAGGGGAGAATAGGGGTAACGCCCCATAATTTATGTAAATGCTTTTTTCACGCAGAATTTACTGATTTACTTCAAATTTTAGAAATAGATTCATTCTGGTAAGGCGTTTCCCTAATAGCTTTTGGGGATTAATTGAATAAGAACAAAGGGAAGAAAGGGGGAATCCCGCCTAATTTTGTTAAATGGGATTTCATGCAGAATTAACCGATTTCCTGCAAATCTTAGATTTGTTCATTCTGATAAAGCGTTCACTGATTAATTTTGGCGGTTCTTTGATTTTTGATCTGAACCAGAAATTTATTTCCTTCCTTAAAATATGTAAATTTGTTATAATACAGAATTATCCAATTTGCTTAAAATTTTGGACATGAATTCATTTGATCAGGTGCTTCTTTAATTAATTTGGGTCTTTTCTTATGGTTATGTATAATGGGTTTGTGGACGATTTATCGCCTTCCTTAAATTAGATAAATGGGTTTTTAAGCAGTATTATCCGATTTGCCGTAAATTTTGAATATAGCTTATAGTTTTTTCATTAAAAGGCGAATCCCTGAATTGTTTTGAGGGTTTAATGATTAAGTATAAAGGGAGGAATGTGGGATTACCCTCTCAAAATCAGATAAATGGTTTTTTGAGCAGAATTATCTGATTTGTTTCAAATTTTGGATAATTGTTTAATTTTATAAAGCGTATCTATGATTAGTTTTGGGGTTCAATGGTTAAACATAAGTGGGGGAAATGGGAAAAAGTAATCCAACTTACTTTATTTTTCGAGGGTGTTATTCTTTAAAAAAATAAGGCTGAAATACACAATGACTGTAAACAGCCTGTGAATGCAAAGCCATCAGTTTAATTGGGCAATATTCTTTTTAATATTGATCCCGACTACTGCTCCATTGCTAACCTTGTGCAAAGTGGTTTTGTCATCACCATTATAATGTATTTTATTCGATGCGTTGTAGAATACTGTTAGAGGTTTGCACGGGCCAGAATTTCGAGTTCCGGGCCCCGCCTTTCCTGAAGGAAAGTTATTTTGCCGTGACCCTGTGTAAAAATTAAAAGTTCAGCCCGAGCCCTGTCTCTACAAAAATATGTGAAAAAAGACTCAGTCCCACTCAATCTGGCCCTACTCAATTTCTGCCAAAAATTCAGATTTTACTTAACATACAATTAGGATTCCTTTAAAAAATACTGCATACATACATATTGGATAAATTTACAATGTATTTTTAAATTACGAGGAGTTCACAGAATGAAAAATACACAATAGATTATTGATTATTTAATTCCATAGACCTTTCAATATTGAAATGGGGATTCATTAAATAATTAATGTAGTTTAGAACAAAAGAAAAAAAGGAGAGTTATAAACATCATAACTAAACTGTTCAGTAAAAAGTAAATTTGTGAATATGTTTCTCTGTCATTCCTTAAAACTTTTCTCAAATCCAAACGAGCTACATCCTAACATATTTAAGAATTAATTCATTTTCGGAAAGGCATAAGATTAACAGGCATTCTCACTCAGAAAATATGTAATCGAATAGCGTTAACCATTTTTTCCATAAAAGCGATGTACCTTTGAGAAAATACTATTAAAGCTACGTTTTGAATCGAATTTTCGGTTACGACTTCACGGAAAAGAAAAACTTGACGCCATGACAAGTATAGCTTATATGTCGACAAGAAATTAATTTCTAAAAAATGGAAAACGCTGTTCGATTCCAAATTATGTTCACCTCCAATTTAGCTCGAATATGCAATAATAATAATAATAATAATAAATGCGAGCCTGATCTCAGTTGGCACGAGTCTGCAGGAAAAAAAAACCCATGTAAAATGCATTATGTCTTTAGGGTGGACATGTGACATTCCTGTATTGTTGTTATAAGCAATTACTCTTGACACACATTTATACTTATTCTAGTGAAACACATATTTTTTACCGGCCAAACCCGATTTTGAGCCAAATTAGATTAGCCTAGGCCAAATTATTTTATCCTAACGCCAATTATATAAACTAGATTTCCTACGCCAAACTTGTTTATCTATATGCCCGTAGGAAAAACTAGTTTTTACTAGGTAAGAGGGAAATCCGTCATTTTTCCTTCATACTTTACCATTAAACCCTCACAACTATTCAGGGAATTGCCTTATCAGAAAGAACCTATAAGCAAAATTTGAAGCAAATCCGTAATTTCTGCGTTAAAAACCATTTATCTAAATTATGGGGGGGGTACCTACATTGCCCTTTCTTTAACATTTAAACAATAAACATCCACAACTAATCCCGGAGGAGCCTTGTCAGAATAATTCTATATCTAACATTTTAAATGAAAACTGATAATTCTGCATGATAAATGCATTTCTCTAAGTTAACGGTGGGGGATTAGACTTCCGTTCGCTCCCTTTATTCTTATTCAGTGATTTTCCAAAACTAATCAGAAAAGTATCTTATCAGAAGGAACCAACATCCAAAATTTGAAGCTAATCGGATATTTATATCAATAGTTATAGCGTTACGTACATTCGTACGTACATACATGCGTACGTACATACATACAGAACCTGTGAGTCCTTTATTTCGCTGGCTTTGACGCCCGTGAGCTAAAAACACGGATAATTACATTGGCCTAGGACAAATTAGATCAGCCTAGGAGAAACTAGAATGTTGGCGCTGAGGCAGTCATTGAATTCAATAAAATCACGCCAAATTAAATTGGCCTAGGATAAACTAGATCGGCCTAGGATAAACTAGTTCAGACCAATAAACAGCAGGTTGAACTAGTTTATCCTATAGTAGTTAGGCCAAATTAGTTTGGCCTAGGAAAAACTAGTTTGTCCTATGGGCCTTAGGATAGACTAGTTTGGATTAGGAAAAACTAGTCTATCCGATGAGCGTTAGGATAAACCGGTTTGGCCTAGGAAAAACTAGTTTATCCGATGGGCGCTAGGATAGACCGGTTTGGCCTAGGAAAAACTAGTTTATCCGATGGGCGTTAGGATAGACTAGTTTGGCCTAAAATCGGGTTTGACCTGTAACATATATAATACATAAACACGAAATGTAAAATTTCATCAAGGACCTCAAAGCTAATTTAAATATTTCTGGATATTTTATTCGCATATTAATCTAGAAGGAAATAAAGTAAATTCCCTTAAAATATTATTTCCTGTTGAAATTATCATTTTTTTAAACAAATGACATAAAAGATATATGTTGATGGCAAACCTCGATTGTTCAGACACCCACTAAAAAACTGCCACGGCCCACCAGTGGGTCGCGACCCATACATTGGGAACCGCTGTGATATAAAGCTAAAAATAAATATGTTGTTTTGAGTAATTACTGAAAATTTATTTAAAATTTTCTTAACTTTTGTTTATTACAGGATTATACTTCCTTAATAATTATTTAAACCAATAATTTTTTTCAGTTTTATAATATATTTTATTCTGTCAGTCACGGGTGCCGAATGTGGCTTAGATAAAAAGATCAGTGTCAGTCACCGTGTTAAATAAGAAATAAGTACAAAAATTTGGTGAACACTATACAAGTATTTATTGATAAAACTAATGGAATGCAGCTCCTTTATTAACAATATTTATACCAGCTTCTGTGAAGTAATTCAAAATTATCACATGTTTGGCTTCAACATCGCTAAATGTGTTTTTGAGATTTTTCAACTTTCGGTTCATTTGAAATTCGAGAAATTTTCAGCTCGTGAAATCACCAATATTTTTATTCTTACGAAAATAGATGAAGTATTTCACAGCTTTCAGACTTGTCAGTGTGGGGGGGGGGGGGGGAGGGGAATCTCTGTGATTTTGTTGAAAATCTTCCAGCCACGTTCCTAGAAAATGTTTTTTTTCTGATTAGAAAGGAAAAAGTGTGAGCAAGTTTGGATTTGCAATAGTATAAAATCTCTTTCTTCTACTTGTTCTTTCTGAAACCAGGCACCTGGGCAGTTTCTCTTTCCCCCTCTCTTCCACCGGACCTGGCTGTATTGTAACTGCATGTGTAACCTAACTAGAATAGGTTATGTGTGAATAAATGTATGCAAGTCATTTAGCTGCATCCATTGGAACCTTCAGTGGTACACTACGATATTAACTGACTTTAACGACAATGCATCTTCTACACAAATTTTGAGTACTACCAGATTATCCCGTCAACCAAAAAACTATCGCCTAACTATAAGATTAACTGTGAATAATGAATAATCGTAAATCTCACATTCACTGACTTTGAACACGTTACATGTGTCTGTTATATCATTCAGAGATTTTTAATTCAACTTTTAATTAGTATTTTTATTAATGGTTTATTAATTTATTTGCTTTTTCATTATTTAAAATAAAAATTATGTCAATTTGTATTTTTGTTGAATTTGGTCAATGGGATAGTCAAGCAGTACAAAACTTTTGTTGTAGAAAGAACTGACAATAAAAAAATTTCTGTCTTGTACTTTTTTTAAAAAAACTTATTAAAGAATTATTCATAAATAGATTACTTAATCTTATTTTTTATTATAACAAAATAATGCACTGCAATAGTTATATATATTATTTTAGAAAGAAATCTGAATTAAAAAATATCCTATGGAACACATTGCTTATTCCCTCAGGCCAGAATTATTATTATTATTATTATTATTATTATTTAGACCCACAAAGCTTTGTAACTCTGCAATAACATTTGATTATTTATAGAGTTCAAGATAAAATCTAACAATATAAACAAAAAGTCTTAAAACAAACAATTACTTATGCTGTGTTCAAAAGTTAATAAATTTTTATCATTTTAAAAATAGTTTTCACTTTACTTATGCATTAAAATCGGTAATTTCATTATTTGAAAGAACTATCAATCTAAATTTATTCAATATATGAATTTTTTTAATGCAAACAAAGACAAAATAGACATGACCTGTAATCTGCAGAAAAAATGTCTCATCTGCACAACTCTTGGAAGAAACTTTTATGAATTACAGGTCTTCTGCTGTATAACTAGTTTCAAAAGTATTAAAAAAAGTATTTAAAATTAATTTTCAAAATTTAATTTATTATTATTATTCATAATTAAATTTAAATTTTCAAAAGTATTAAAAAATTGGTGCAACAGCTGTTGCACTTTCATACAACAATGCATGATTCAAAACTTATTACTTTATGTATGTTACATTCAGAAATACGAAAAAATATGACTTCATAATGGGATATCATTGAATTAATGATGTATTACAGGTTTGAATGGAACGAAAAAAACTTTTATGAATATCTCTTTAAGTTTTGATACAATTATTATACAATTTTAAATGAATAAACTAAATTCGGCAGTGAATATAAATATTAAGTTTCAAACCGTTTAGCTGGATAGTTCTTGCAGTGTTATGTGTGGCCAGATGGACAGACAAGACGATGACTATGGGTGTTTATAAATATTGTGTTTTTATAAATTAACGAAATTTCAGCATAGAACATAATGAAATGGAATAGTTTTGAAGTGTCCTTTAAATGAATCATGAAGGGCCACACACAGTGTTCTCGCTGTCGCTCGCCATTGCGCCAAATTGCGACTGAATTCTTCATTTGGTGAGTAAACAAGCGATTATATTCGCCAAATTGCTAGTGCTCAATTTTTGCTTTTTTGTTCTTCTCTTTTTTGTGGGTGTACTTTTGCCCTGTACTTTGAAGAGTACAATTTTGAAACTACATTTGAAGTATGGGCTTCTAAAAAAGCCGAAGAATTCTAGAAAAATAAGTTTATTTGAATATGACTTATTTTGATTTTTCAGATTCATTGTATGCAATATCATAAAATTCTGAATTAACTTAGGAAGTTTTATTTTATAACATTTTAATAAAATAAATCGATTTTAGATTTTTTTTTAAATTACGCAAGATATTTAAAATATGCATATTCTTAATATATTTGTAGCGGATAGTTGAATTTATATTAATAGCAATCGTTGTCGCAGTTATAAAAACTCAGAATATTTTAGAGCATATTGAAAAAAAGGGGGTACATTAAAGGATTAAAGATGATTTTTTAGTGCTACACGGTGAATCTATTTGGCTAATACTTTTTTCCTTTGGCGAATGTTTTTTATTTTTAATTAGCCAAATTATTAACGTTGGTCCAATGTCAGCGAGAACACTGGCCACATATATTTTTAATACCGAGCATGCCATATTAACCTCAGTAACATATTTCAACAAGGTTTACGCAATTCTGATAAAAACATTCCCGAATTTTTCCCTGACTTTTCTCTATAAACATTTGGCTTATATATTGTTGTAAAACCATCCACAATCGAATATTTTAGTCTAGAAAAATGCTAAAAAAAGTATCTGCAGTATGAATTTCTGTTTTTAACTTTTTTACTGTTATATGTAAGCATCAATTTTATATAAAATTTTAGACTAGATGAGTAATTAATTGAAAATTTCTTTATTTTCAGCAATTAAGAGTAGTACGCCAAAAATTCCCTGATCGCTACAAATATTTAAAAAGTTCCCAGCCTAAATGTTCAAATTCACTGATTTTTCTCTGTTTATCAGGTTTTTCTTTATCCGCAAATATCCTGTTCGATTAAAAAACAATTTAACTATATGTAAAGTTCGTACAGACAGACCAGTCAAAACCATAAACACTTTCATGTATGTTGGAAAGTGTTACACACGCATAATAGGCTGATATTTGACTTTTGGCAATTTATGTCAATATATTGAAGCATACTTGAATCTTTTTTGTATATAACTCTATTTTATCTTCTACCTATATATACATGCCTCTATTTAGCTAAAATTTAATTAAGACTGAAGCACAAATAAAGGATGTCAACTTTTAATTTCTACAAAAATTTACCAAGTCTTAAAGGATTAAACTGAAAAAGAAGTATCTACAATAAATATTTACGATAAAAATTTTCTGTAAAGTGGTGAAAAAGTGATGTGTTTTTTGCTTATTATCAAAAACACAATACGCTATGGAAGACTTTTTGAAGATTTAGAAAAAAAAGTGTACATTTTTATTTCAATACTACATGCTGAAACACAAGATGTTATAATAGTAAATGCCTCGACAGATACAGGGTTCATACTAAATTTTGAGAATAAAAAGATAACAGATTTTCAGCAGATGTCTATCTGGTATGAGATAATTGATGTCTTCTTAGAGTACTCCTATGAGAAAATGCATTGGAACATACGTCACAAACAAAAGGCTTCTCTCCTGTATGTGTCAAGAGATGGCTTCTTAGATTACCATTCGTAGAAAATCCTTTGGAACATACTTCACAATCAAAAGGTTTTTCCCCTGTATGAGTCAAGAGATGGCTTCTTAAATTACCATTCTGAGAAAACCGTTTAGAGCATATTTCACAAACAAAAGGTTTTTCACCTATATGTATCGAGAGATGTTTTCTTAGATCACTACTCTGAGAAAATCCTTTGAAACATACCTCACAAACAAAAGGTTTTTCCCCTGTATGTGTCAAGAGATGATTTTTTAAATTAGTACTCTTAGAAAATTCCTTGGAGCATACTTCACAAGCAAAAGGCTTTTTTCCTGTATGAGTCAAATGATGGGTTCTCAAAGTACTTTTATCAGAAAATCCTTTAAAGCATTTTTCACAAACAAAAGGTTTTTCTCCTGTATGTGTTAAGAGATGCATTTTTAGATCACTACTATGAGAAAATGCTCTCAAACATATTTCACAAGCAAAAGGTTTTTCTCCTGTATGAAATAAGAGATGTTTTCTTAGATTACTTTTATCAGAAAATCCCTTAAAGCATATTTCACAAACAAAAGGTTTTTCTCCTGTATGTATCAAAATATGGGTTCTTAGATTACTATTTTGAGAAAATCGTTTGGAACATATTTCACAAACAAAAGGTTTTTCTCCTGTATGTGTCAAGAGATGCCTTTTTAGAGTACTACTCTTAGAAAATTCCTTGGAACATACTTCACAAGCAAAAGGCTTTTTTCCTGTATGAGTCAAATGATGGGTTCTCAAAGTACTTTTATCAGAAAATCCTTTAAAGCATTTTTCACAAGCAAAAGGCTTTTCACCTGTATGTGTCAAGATATGGTCTGTTAAACTGCTATTCCGAGAAAAACCTTTGAAACATACTTCACAAGCAAAAGGTTTTTCTCCTGTATGAGTCAAGAGATGGGTTCTTAGATTACTATTCATAGAAAATCCTTTGGAATATGTTTCACAAATGAAAGGGTTTTTACCTGTATGAGTCAAGAGATGCCTACTTAAACTACTATTATCAGAAAGTTCTTTAAAACATACTTCACAAACAAAGGGTTTTTCACCTGTATGAGTCAAGACATGCCTTCTTAGATGACTATTCCGAGAAAAACCTTTGGAGCATGTTTCACAAATGAAAGGTGTCTTTCCTGTATCATCTGAGAAATGTTTTTCTTTATCCCCATTTTTAGGAACAAAATGTTGTTGATTGGAGGAAGAATTTTTTTCTGTAATCGATGACATTTTCTAAGTTAAAAAAATTTGTTTCGGGTGATAACAGAAACTTCTTCAAAGTTTCACTATGAAGAAATTTTTGCCATTTTCAATCAGGGAAATGACTTACTAAACTTCAGCAAAAACAGTTTTAGCTACTATTGAATCTGAAAAACAGAAAGAAAAATAATAAAAAAGACATTTTTTAATAAGCTGCAGAAAATTTTAACTGTAAATTAAGTAGCCGATTAGACAATTTTGTTTTCTTTGGGGACTGGTCATGTAGCTTTAAAATTCTCCTCCCTAATGTTAAATCTATGGATGTTGGATGCATTCGTACATTCAAACTATCTCTTGGGGAGATTAATGTTTTTAACTTCTTTATTTCTGTGTCCTTTTCTTAAAAGATGTTTCCCTTATTCCTTAGTTCTCAGACTATTTCTAAAATCTATGCCTTGTTCAACATTTTATGTGTTAAAAACGGGCAAACTGAGAGTAAGAGTGGCAAACATTTCATATAAAATAAAGTCTATACTTCAGAGGTATTTTGATAACTAAGAAAAACAGAGACATCTTTTAAAAAGTGTCTACAATAAATAGAAGTTAAAAAAATTAATTTCACGAGTAGATATTTTAAATATACAAATGTATCTTTACATTGCTGAGGGACATTCGGAATCTGACTGGTCGGCAGGGATATAGTGGAGGGTATATGGGGGTATACGCTGTATATCTTCTGGATTTTTTTAAGGAATGCCGCATACCCTCTATTTCTCTAGGATGCTATAGTATTTACATCGTAGGGTATACTCTCTACTTAGAACGTATATGCCAGAGTTCTCGCTGTCGCTCGCCATTGCGCGAAATTACGACTGAATTCTTTATTTGGCGAGTAAACAAGCGATTAGAATCGCCAATTTGCTAGTGCGGGTAGTTCAAATTAGATGAAAAACAATCGTTGTCGCAATTATAAAAACTTAGGTTATTTTAGAACATATTGAAATAAAGGGGGGAGGGGAATTAAAGGTTTTTTATTTTTATTTTGTTTATTTATTTAATTTTGTGCTACACGGCGAATCTATTTTCGCTAATACTTTTTTCATTTGGCGAATGAAAAAAGTAATTTTTAATTAGCTAAATTACTAACGTTGGTCAAATGTCAGCGAGAACACTGGTATACGCTCTGGCTTTTTTACGACTACACCACTGGTGATTAGCTACCTTAACTCGAGTACAGATAAATATACATATGCGTAATATTTAAATAGAAATATTTATCCTGTTCCACGTAATACATCTTTCTTTTGAGTTTATGTGGTAGGGGGCTGTATATACACAATATTATCATCTTTGGGGGAGAAGGGGTGGAAGGTCTAGCACTTGATGTTGTATTGATATCTATCCCTACCACTAGGTCAGGCATGAAAGAGGGAAATAAGGAAAAAGGTGGAATATATTTCCAATTTGCACAGTAAAATTAAATTCTTAGAATTTACACATATTTATTAGTTACTCATACAATAAAATAAAATAGAACTGCACATATGATTGTTATTTCCTTTTTTAGATACTAATAGGTTACCCCGTTGACAAATAAAATATCGCCAAACTATAAGAATAAATACCAATAATGGATGATCGTGAATGTCACATTCAATGACATTAAATACAATACATGTGTTTAAAACATCATTACGTGATTTTTATTTTGGCTTTCTATTTGTATTTTTATTAATATTCTACTAAATATTCTTTTTTCTTTATTTAAAATCTAAATTATGTCAATATGCGTAATTTGGCTATTAGTTTGGTGATTTGTATAATTTGGCGAGATTGGTCGACGGGATAACAGAGTAGTACCTTAATTTAATATGCTATCTCAACTTACAAAATATTTTTAAAAAATGTAATGATAAATGTTTATAATTATTAAATAAAAAATGAAAGTTTTGAGGTAGTCTACTGAAAGATATAAATCCTAATACCTAGTGAAAACTTATATGAAATACTGTAGAGATTAATCAAAAGATTTTTATAAATAAATATTATTTTGAATGATTTGACTGTTTAAGATTTTAACACCCTCCCCCCCTGTTTTTTTTTTTTTAAATCTCCAGGCTAAGTATATGCACTTCAAATTGATTTTTTTTCTTCCAGATTTCATTTCCCAGCATGCAACACTGAAATCACTCAACAGTGTTGTACAACAGATTCCCTCAAATCCACACACATTGGGATTAGAGGTTTTGCTTATTTTAGAATTTTGCAGATTGCTTTATTTACATTTTTTAAACAGTAACTTGAATGTAATTAATAATGCAATCGAACCTATAATGAGTGCTTTTAATACAACAACATATTAAAATAAATAATAAACTAAAATAATAAAAATGTAGATAGTAAGATTTTAATGATGATTAATGAGATTTAAATCTTAAAAGCAAAGGTCAAGTTAATAATCAATAATGTATGATTAAACATTGATTATAAAGATGAAATATATTTTTTCCTAAATTATTTAATGAAACTTGTATCATAAAGGTACATAACTAATTCACATCAAATCCATAAAATAAGGAAGTTGCATTGCAGCTTTATCCAGACTTAATAACCAAAAGAACCTTGATTAATACATGATATACAGGGTGCACCTAAACTCTTGGGCAAAACTTTAAGTTGTGATAGTACTTATCAAGATAAACAATATTAAATAGGAAACTAACGGCTCCAAACGTCTTCTGAAGGACATAGGTGCCATTAAAGTTTAGGGTCAAAAATTTTAAATGATTATAAAAAACGGAAAAATTGATCGATTCATTTGCGGTTTTCACTAAAACTATTCCTTATGTCAGTATTTTCTTGAAAATAAATTATAAAGATAAATTTCAAAAAATGCCAATAGAAGGCACTTAAGACTTTGGAGTAACGAATAACTATATTTTACCGTTATTTTTTGGATCTTATTAAATTTTTTTAGAAGCCAAGATATAACCTTAAATTTAATGGAATTTTTTGAAATTTATTTTCAAGGTACTACTGACATAAAGAATAGTTTTAGCGAAAACCGCAAACAAATTGACCAATTTTTCCGTTTTTTAAAACAATTTGAAATTTGAAACGATCTCCCCCTTGAACTATCCCCCTGTTTATGTATTACTTGGATTAGGCGATAATTTGCTAAAAATTATTGCCAATCACATTCGAAAAACAGTAATTTAATATCATTAAATATACATAAAATTGTTGAAAATGGTAATTAATAAAATAAAATTTATCAAATAAATATAAAATGATGACAAAAGCTATAAAAAAATCTGCATCAATTATGATAAATGAATGAATTATAGTATTATAACACAATGGCTGTCATTAGCTATGCTTTATTATATAGTTGTCAAAATTAAATGTTAATGAAATTAATATATTTGGCATCATGCTCAGTGCAGTTCTAGTTGACCTGGCTTGAATAATACATACAGACTCTGTTATTCTTGTCATCATTTGATTTAATTGTACTATTTATTACTTTAGTATTTGGTACGACTTGGTTATTCCATCGACTAAAAAAAATATCGCCAACTATAAGCTTACATGCGAATAATGGCTGACTGTAAATGTCACATTCACTTAATACTGACTATGATACACATGTTTATTACGTCCTTAAGTAATATTTAATTCAACTTTTTATTTGCATTTTTTGATTATGTTTTACTAATTTATATGTTCTTCCATTATTTAAAATAAAAATTATGTCAATTTATATAGTTTGGCAAATTTTGTCGAATGGATAACCAAGTAGTACCTACTATTTTTCTGACAAATAAAATACAGTATCTGTATGGCAATAAAATTTTTCTTTCAAATGCTTTAAAAATTTTCCTTATTTTTAAAATATTTGTTTTAGAATGTAAAAAAATTACAATCATTACAATGAAATTTAAAATTTTATTATTTAAAAATGTTTTGTTAAACAATAACTAGTTTTTATATTGTACAGTTTACTTTTAAAGGAAAATATGTGTTTTATATATTATGCAAAATTCTTTAAAAATTTAAGTTTTAACATTTTTTATTCTAAAATCTTAAAATACTGGGCCTTATCGATACTGTACTGCTAGTCAAATATTCTAAATGACAATGAATGTCAACAAAAATTAAAATCATGCATATAAAATTTTGTGCCAGTGCCAACATAAGTTCAACTCACAAGTCCGAAGTTGTAGAAATTTTCGGAAGAAGAGTATCAACAACAACAATAAAAAAACATACCTTACCATTAATTTATTTTAGTAAAGATAATCGGTGTGAAAAATTGGTTTAAAAAATTAGCTATTGTTACAATCAGAGTGCACTTATTTTCTACACGTTTTCATCTCGTTATAGCAAAAGTAAAGACGCCAACAAAATGAACGAATCAAAAGAAATGAAGGAGTTGCAAGAATTCATTCATGAAAAGTGGACCAATCAATAAATCACAGCCACAGAAATGGTCAAATAATTTTAAATTAACAATTAAAGCATTTATTTAAAAAAACAGGAATGAAAAGCATTAGTCAAAATCCAGAAATCTTGCACTTAAATATGCCCTCAGGTTTAAAATTCGACATAAATTGATTTTGGATAGCTAATTATAAAATTTGTTTCTATTAATGTCTGATCTGACAGCCAAAATTATTACCAGGGATAAAAAAAAACCGGCAGTAATACTGTTTCAACAACAATTTAATTAATAAATAATAGCTTAATTAGAATTAGTTAACTACACCGGAATGTCTCCATTTAATGAATGAATCCTTATTTATAAATCTTGAAGGGAAAATCTAAGAGTCGTTCTAGCATTTGTCGTCTTGTCTTTACTCTTTTTCGTATGATTAGGAAACTTTTAAAATATCAATTTATTGTCTCACCCTTTTCACTAAAATAATTTTATGCTAAGATAGTTTCTTTGATTACTTTTCTTTTAAAAATTCTGCAAACGGCAATTTGATCATAAAGGTACACAAAAATTCATCTGTCTCTATTTTCTTTTTGCTAGTGATTTAAATCATTATTAAAAGGTTTTGTTTATTGCAGTTATTTCACTTACTTTTATATTTGTAATTAGTTCGAATTATATTATTCAAATTTAAATTTAAAAACAAAAAATTGCTTCGAATTTTTTTTAAACTTTTAAATTTAAAACATTGTGTTGCTCATAGACTGATTGTATCCTGTTCATTTAAAAGTAAATATTTTTTGAATTATTGATCGCATACTAATGCTGTATACAAATTTCATCAAAATTTTAAAACAAGTTAACAAGCCAAGAATCTGACAATCCAATATCTTCATAATATAACATGGATTGCCAGTAGGAGATGTACTAGGTGCTAATTTTTTTAACAATCTTTTATTGCTTTCTTACATTTAGGAAAATGGTACCTACTCATGTATTCTCATGCTAGTGAGTCTACAATACAATAACACTACTTACAATATTTGGTACTACTTTGTTATCCTATCGACCAATTTCACCAAATTATACAAATTGTCAAAATACAGTCAAAGATCGATAATTCGCTCCCCCATAATCTGCAATTTTCTATAATTTGCATTACTTTACTAATGTAAACAGTAATAATAATAATAATAATAATAATAATAATAATAAAATTTAAAAATTTACAAATTTGTGATCTAAAAATGATTTTTTAAAACAAAAATTTAAAAAAAATGGATTTTTTTTAAAAATTTAACTCTTTTATTTTAGTAGCAGCAATGAATACACTTTATTACAGAATATATTTAATTATTTTTATTTAAATGCACATATATATTAATTTTTTAATGAAATAACTTTAAGAAAGGCATTTTTTTAGGTAGCATAGTAAATTGATTATTAGATTTCATATTTATCTTTTCATATTATACTGATTATAGACATGAAATGATGCCTAAGAATAATAAAATGATGTATAATCCATAATACTTTACAATCCACAATATTCCATAATCTGCACAACCTTTGATCCCAACTTCTGCAGATTATAAAATTTTGACTATACATTTGATTTGATTTTAATTACTTTTTAAAAAATATAAACAAAGCAGTGACCAGAAATCTGCAAAATTCTAAAATCCACACAACCTCTGGTCACAAGGTGTGTAAATTTAAGGAAATCTTCTGTATTAGATTTCATATTTATCTTTTCATATTATACTGATTGTAGAGCTAAAATGCTGTCTAGGAATAATAAAATGACGCATAATCCATAATACTCTATAATCTACAATATTCTATAATCCGCAGAACCTTTGGCCCCAGCTTGTGCAGATTATAGAAGTTTGACTGTAATAGCCAAATTATATATATTGAGATAATTTTTATTATAAATAATGAAAAAACAAATAATTAGTAGAATATTGATAAAAATACAAAAAAAAGTCGAAATAAAAATCACTTAATGATAAGCAGGTGTATCGTATTTATTGTTATTGAATTGTCATTACTGTCATCATTTATTGTCATTGAATAAATATTGTCATTCATGAGCATCCATTATTGGCATTTAATCTTATAGTTTGGCGATAGTTTTTTAATCGACGGATAATCTAGTAACACTCAAAATTTCATTTCTTTGTAATGTCATAGTTCATTTTACAGAGTTGCTACATTAAAAGCAGTTGCAGAGATGTATTTACCATGTAATAACATTTATTTAATACTAGAGGGTTCCGCTCCTTTCTCTCTGACGTTCACCAAATCCAGTGAATCATTACACAATTCACATTGGGATTGCTATGCATTCTCAGCTTGCTTCGCTCGCTCGCCACTGTTTCTTTCGACTCTAGCCAGAAGAAGTGCTATCATAAATCATTATAATACAGTCAAAGTTCTTTAATCCATACAAGTTGTGGTCAAAGGTTGTGCAGATTATAGAGTATTTTGTGAATTATGAGTCTTTTTTTTCTAAAGATTATTTTAATACCATATTCAGTATACTATAAGTTAAATATGAAATCTAATATTTTAATATACTATCTGAGAAAATGCAATTTTTCAAAATCTTTGGTACTACTGTGTTATCCCGTCAACCAATTTCACCAAATTATACAAATCACCAAACTAATTATACATATTGACATAATTTTTATTTTAAATAACAAAAAAATAATAATTATTACTAGTGGAATATTAATAAAAATTCAAATAAAAAGTCAAAATAAAAATCACTTAATGATATTTTAAATATGTGAATCGTATTTAATGTCAGATGAATGTGACATTCACGATCATCCATAATTGGCATTTAATCTTATAGTTTGGTGATAAGTTTTTTGGTCAACGGGATAATCTAGAAGTACCAAATCTTTTATTAAAGAAATTATATACTTAAAGAAATACATACATTTACAATTTGATATGAAAATTTTGCTTTTTTGCTATCAATTGCCAAAATTAGTGTTTTTTCTCGTGATGGATTAATAAAATTCCCCCTCCCCTTCCTGTAAGCATTTGTCAATGAGAGATTGGTGATAATAGCTAATAAATGTTTCTATAATAATAAATGTTTCTATGATGATAAATGTTTGTAAGATTTTTTTTACAAGATTAGTCGTGTATTTCCATGATCTTTTGTCAAAATGTAAAATATTTTACCTGGATTGTTTATCAAAATTGCCATTTTATTGAACGAGAATTTTATGTAATTCACAATTTTTTCTAAGATCGATTGATAAAATCCACATTTTTCTTTCCGTGATCAATTGCTGAAATTCATGCTTTTCCCACAATCATTTCACTTTTTTTTAAACTGAATTTTCACAGAATTTATATTTTTTTTCCTGCGATTTTTTGATAAAATTTGCAGTGTATTTCCGCAATTTTTTTAAAACATTTACAATGTTTTCCCTTGATTGCTTATCAAAATTTAAAATTTTTCCTCCATCTTTTCTTAAGCTCTTTCTGAAAATATTTGAGATCATTGAAGAAACTTGCGATTTTTTTACAGCAAACATTTATCAAATTATGCAATTTTTTTCATCAACATATTGTCGAAATTCATGATATTTACCTTTGCTGGGCAATGAGCAATATGTATTATTGAAAATTGCGAATAATGGGTGCACAGAATATAGATCCTTGACTGTATATAAAATTAAAAAATATTTTTAATATATACAAAAGTAATGGAAAAACTGTTGAAAATGCAAAGAAATATGCAATTAAGTCGTGCTGCTAATGGGCATAAATTGTTTTAACTGTATGAAATTTACAAATTTATAAAATTCAAAATAACAATCTTGAAATAAAAAAGCCTTGGAAATGGGATTAGTTTAAAACCTTAGTGAAAACAGAATAAAAATATTTTTAATTGTACTACTACATGATTTGAGCTAGCAACATATGAAGTTTACAAATATTTTTAATGTATAAAAAGTAATGTAAAATTTTATTGAACATTTAAATAAAAATGCATTTAGCTGGGCCCTCTGATGGACATAAATATTTCAATAAAAACTTATAAATATTTTTAATGCATTAAAAGTAATGTAAAATTTTGTTCAAAATGTAAATACAGTAGAGTCCTTCAAAACTGCCCAGCTTGGGACCAGAGGTTGTGTGGATTTTAGAATTTTACAGATTTCTGGTCATTGCTTTCTTTACATCTTTTTAACGTTAATTTGAATGTAATTAATAATGAAATTGTAATTATAATATTAAATTAAGATATATTCAAATTAAAAAAAATAACATAAATTTTTAAATAATTAAAATAATAAAAACAAAAGTCATGTTAATAATCAATATTGTATAATTAAATATTCAATATTAAATATGTATATTTGATCATTGAAACTTGCCTCATAAAGGTGCATTACTAATTCACATTAAAATTATAAAATAGAGAACATTTATTTCAGGTTTATCCATGTGGTATAATGACATTAACTGTAACGTGACCTGGTCAAGAACTTTAACTGTAACCAAAAATAACCTAGAACAAGAGCTCAAACTAGTTTTTATAAAGGTTGTGTCGCGTCTTTGTTATGTGTAACCTGTCTAGAATAATATATGTGTGAATAAACTACATGCAAGTTATTTCGCTGTATTCATCTTGGAAGCCTTCAACGGTACGCTACAACATAAACATATCTTAATAATAACAAGTATAAAGCATGGTGGCAGCTGGAAAAAAAAAGGATGTTTAATACAGTGATATTTTGAAAAGGATCCAAGCTTAAAGTAAGAAGTTTCCTTTTTCTTGCATAGTTATACGACACATTTTTATTCATTTTATTATTATGTAAAATGTCTAAAGAAAAAGAAAAAGAATTTAGAAATTGTTATCAGGTTACACCGCCAGAATCATTTAGTTTTTCACGGCCGGCACTTTGGCTAAAATGGAAGCAACGTTTTGAAAGATATCGATTCGCTTCGGGTTTAAAAAATCAATCAGAGATAGAACAAGTAAATTCTCTTATTTATCTCATGGGTGATAAAGCAGAAGATATTTTTATGTCTTTTAATTTGTCAGAAGACGAACAACAAAAATATGATGTTGTTATGAAGCATTTTGACGACCATTTTATCGTAAAGAAAAACACAATTTTTGAACGCGCACAGTTTAATCAACGCATTCAAAATGAAGGGGAAAGTGTAAATGATTTTATAACTTCACTTTATTCGTTGGCTGAGCATTGCGATTACAGAGTTCTTCACGATGAACTAATACGCGATAGAATAGTTGTTGGTATTAGAGATAAATCATTAAGTGAGAAGTTACAATAGAATTGCGCCAATCACAACAGTCTGATGCAACATGCAAAGAGTTAAAAAATTTAATCCTCAACGGTTGGCCATCAAGAAAACATTTAGAGCCAAGTTGTCTACCTTATTGGAATCATCGATATGAAATATCAATCCAAGATGGACTCATAATGAAGGGCTGTCGAATCATCATTCCTGCAAATGATCGAAGAAAGGTTCTTCAACAAATTCATGAGGGACATTTGGGAATTACGAAATGTCGTGCGAGAGCAAGATCATCAGTATATTGGCCTGGAATTAATAAAGAAATTGAAGAAATGATAAAGAATTGCACATCATGCATCAAGGAGACCACTAATCGCCATGAATCTCTTATCCCTACCGAATTTCCTGAAAGACCATGGGAAACAGTGTGAATGGATCTTTTTAAACTTAACGGATTTTGGTACTTGATCGTGACCGATTATTTCTCACGATATCCAGAAATCGCAAGACTGGAAAGATTAACTTCTGAAGAAGTAATTCTCCACTGCAAATCAATCTTTGCTAGACATGGAATTCCTAATGTTGTGAGATCTGATAATGGTCCTCAATTTGAGCCAATTAACTCATCTGAATTTTCAAAATTCTCAAAGTTTTACGGATTTCATCATATCACATCAAGTCCTAGGTACCCACAAAGCAATGGTTTCATTGAATCTTCTGTAAAGACCATCAAATTGCGACTCAAAAAAGCTGAAGATCCATACCTTGCATTAATGGCATATAGAGCAACACCATTAGAAAATGGCCTCAGTCCCGCAGAACTTCTTATGAATCGTCGTATAAGGACAACTCTGCCAATTGCAAGATCTCAACTAGAGCCAAAAATTGAAAACAGGGATGAACTTCAAAGAAAGGAAGAGAAGAGAATAGAGCGACAAAGAGATAACTATAACAAAAATCACGGAGTACGAGACCTCAAAAATCTCGATGTTGGAGATGGAGTGTGGATCACGGACAAGAGAGCTACTGGTACAGTTCAGAAGAGATTAGATTCTCCACGATCATATATTGTCAAATCTGGGAAAAAGCTATATCGACGAAACAGAATGCATCTTGTCCCATCAACTAACTTCCAACCAGAGGCTGATGATGTGGATGACTTTGAACCAAACGATTCTCGTAATGAGTTACCAATACCACAGAGTGTCCTACTAATACCTAGCCCAACCAAGCCAATCTGTCAGAATCCGAATCCATCCTGTAACAATGGTAAAAGGAATTCTATGTCTCCAAAAAGGAACCAGAATCTATATACCACCAGAAGTGGACGAGTTGTTCGTCCTCCGCAGAAAATGAATCTTTAAAGAAAGGGAGATGTGGTATAATGACATTAACTGTAACGTGACCTGGTCAAGAACTTTAACTGTAACCAAAAATAACCTAGAACAAGAGCTCAAACTAGTTTTTATAAAGGTTGTGTCGCGTCTTTGTTATGTGTAACCTGTCTAGAATAATATATGTGTGAATAAACTACATGCAAGTTATTTCGCTGTATTCATCTTGGAAGCCTTCAACGGTACGCTACAACATAAACATATCTTAATAATAACAAGTATAAAACAATCCAGACTTAATAATCAAAAAAGTTTGATATTCATAAATATATTTCTTAAGAAGATTGTAATTACCAGTGATATCAGAGATAACTTGATTTTTTTTCTGAAATAAATTTACGCATCCTTCATGAAAACACTTGAATTCTGTAACATTAACAAAAATTACAAATTGAAATATGCATAGAATTGATATAAAACTAAAAGAGCCAAATTTTTTATCTGAACTGATTTTTTCATTATTTACATCCGTAAATTAATGTGCGGATTTGAGGGGGTCTACTGTATTTACATGGGAATATCACAAACAGAAAAAAAAGCAACTTTCAAGTAAGTATTAAATAAATAGTTATGAGTTAAAATTCAGAAAATATTGAAAATTACATCATAAAGCTATATTTACATGAAAAGAGAAAGGGAATTTTTAAATAATGAATTCATTAAAATGTGTTAACCATTATAAATGGATAAAAATATGTCATATTTAAAATAGCCAAAGGAAAGCCATTGCAAACAGTTTAAATTAAAAATGCATATTTATGTGAGAACATTTCTAAATTATCTTCTGAATTATTGCTGACAATTCTAAAGCAGCAGAAATAAAAAATTTTCCTCTTTTGCTATAGAAGTGTCTTCATGTGAATATCAAACAGAGAAAGAAAGCTTTTAAATAATAAATTTATTAATATAAGTTAATAACAGTAAATAGTAAAAGAAATTATGTAATACAGAAAATTAGCAATATTGAAAAACAGTTAGAATTTTAAAATATTACACGAGATATTTATTTCATATTTTGATATGATCATAACTATTGTTGTGAGTTCTAAAGCATCACAAATAATATTTGCAGTCAAACAAAAAATTTTTCTTTTTCAAAAAGAGACAGAAAATCTTAATGAAAATTACATCAGATTTAAATGATACATTTAAAATGCATTACTTAAAAAAATTTCTTATCCTACCGAGGTTCAAAATATACCAGAAGGCAAAGATGAATATTTCCTTATTTAACTTATCTTGTTTATTCAAACAATTAGGTAGTAATTACCTAATAGATGTTTAAAAGCAGCTGATTTGACCAATCAAAGGGAAATGAATGGCAATCATTTTATGGAGAGATTGTCACATGTAGTCCTGTAGTACAAAAAATAAATGTAATCATTTTTGTATATCACTCCAAAAAAAATAAATAAATAAATAAATAAATAAATCCCAAACATTAAAAGAATTTTCAGATATTCATAACAATATCATTAATGGCAGAAAAGAGGGGCAGGGGGTTGAAATCATAAAAAAATTGCTAACATCATATATGCATAGCTTCTTAACAGGTATAAAGAGGATTTCATTTACAACTAATGCAGTGTCATATTAACATCCTTTAAAAATCTTCCCTTCTTTTATGTAAAATAAGCATAGCAAGAATGATCCATTTCAGAAGTTAAAATAATTATACTCTATTCCACCTTAACTCAGTAACACTGTGAAAGGTAGAAACAGTAACATTCTGCCTTGAAAAATAATTCTGCATTTTTTTAATCTTGTGGTGAAAAGGCTTAAAAATTTATATGGTTATGTGCATAAATTACAAAATTTGAGGTTTTATAACATATATTTAAAGTAATTTCTACATTAAATGTATTTAATTTAAAAGCAATTTCTATTTTAAGCAAAGATTTTTTTTATATTATAAAAAAATCTTGGCATAAAAAACTCTCCTTTGGGCGAAGAACCAATGTTCAAGGTTAAATATCTGGAGCAATATTCTTTGTATGCTTATTGTTCTACAAAAAAAAAAAAAAGTCTGAAACATAAAACTATGCATTAATAATCCTAATTAGAGAATCGATCCTTTAATATATAATTATTAAGATACTACTTCACTCATGAAAACACACGCTCATTAATCTTACTACTACAAGCAAATTTGGAGGGTATTGTCAATGAGAAGGCTTATCAGAGGCACGTTTTCAAAATAGGGAAATTTCACATTAGGATTGAGGGAGGATGCTTATATTTGGAAGGGGATTACTTTTAGTACTGTACAATACTTTTTAATTGTTTTCTTTTCGTGCTCTTCTTTTAAATGCTTTTTTTGCAAATACAAAAAAAAAAAAAAAAAAATAGTTGACAGTAAAAATAAATTTTAAAATCCATAAATATTATCTTTAATTTTAAAATATAATGTTTTAGATGTAACAAAATTTTGCTCACAACAATAAAATTTTATTAATTAAAAAAAATTCTTTGATAAGAACTCGAAGCATTTTTTCATAGGGTATTTTACTTATACTGTATGTTAGTTACTAATAGGATAGTTTACTTCTATAAGAAAATCTTGTTTACGTAAATGGAAGTATCTGTTTTAAATATTAATTAAATTTTAACTTTTTAATACCATTAAGTTCTAAAATAATAAGCTATTGGCTAATATCTGACTTACCTGTGTAGGGAAAATTTTAAAAGACTATAATAAATGTCAGCGGAAATAAAAGTGGAGAAGCGACACTTCAAATTTGGTGTCTTCAGCGACTAAATCACAAGTTATAGAATTTTCAGTAGAAGAATTACAAAGAAACCTATATTACCATTAAGTTGTTTTAGTAAAGAAGATAGATTCAGTAAATTGATTTTAAAAAATTAGCTACTGTTATACTCAGTAGTATCATTTTATTAGAGACATTAATACAACAAGTGAATCATGAGAAAAGATTCATTCATGAATAATAAATCAATCAATACTATTGTTCCATTGGAAAAAACTCAATAATGTTCAATTAATTTTTTATTAACAAAATAAAATATTTATTTTATAAAGAAATATAAATCATTTTTAAAATTTGCAAATCTAGAGCTTAAATATGCATATTGGATTAAAAATTGGACGCGATTTGATTTTGGATAACTCAGGAAAATTTTTCCCAGATCTTTTGCAAAAGCTTGTTTAATAGCTGTCTGGTAACTAGTATTATAACTATGATTAAAAAAAAAAGTACTAGCCATATTGTCACTGCAGCAATTTAATTGATAAAAAATATTTAGTTTCTAAAAATGCAAGAATCATTTTTAATGAATCATGATGCGATTCATGGTTTATTCTTTTATTGGCGTCTTGTATCTTCCGTAGTTCGTTCAGGTAATTTTTAAAACATAAATTTATTGCACCCAAGTTAAGTTCTTTACCAAACTAAATCCATGCTAAAGCAGGATAGTTTCTTTTATTATGATTCAACGAAAAATTCTAGAATTTACTATTTTATAATGACTGTATAAATTTTTATGTATTGCAACTTTCATTTTTGCTGATTTATCATTGAGTTATTTAAAGCATTATTAATTTTTTTTTATCTATAGCAGTTAACTTCTTCTATTATTATTATTTATTTTCAAGTAGTTTACCGAATATTATAAAAATTTAATTTAGATACAGCTAATTGGTTTGAAAAAAAGTTTATCCCAATTTAAAACATTGTGTTGGTCATAAACTGAATTTGATTCTATTCTTTTCATTTGAAAGTAAATATTTTTTAAATAATTCATCGCTTAGTTAAGTACCTCTATAAAGTTTATCAAAATTTACTTAAAAAAACACATAAACATAAGAAACTATCATTGAATTCTAAAACAAACAATAAACGAGTTTTTGTTTATTGCAAAATTGTTTCTTAAATTCATTTAAAATTCGTTTGTGAGATGAGTTTATTTTGTAAAACAATGGTTGATATACAGTAATTATCGAGTGGTTTAATCATTGAAAATGGATGTAATTGAAATTTGTTTTTCTGTATTTTCATAAATTGTGGCTTTTTTTTGGGAGGGGGGGGGGGGGTTGGGCTGATTAGTTAGATTTTACAAATAAGCTTATTTAGGTAAGTTTAAAATTTGATGTCTGCAGTTCTGTTTTGGGGGACAATTTTTTGTTAATTAGAGGATGTAGAGGATGAGAGAGAGAATATTTTTGTGATGTCTGTGTGTGCTGCTAAGTTGCAAAGAAGAACATGATATACATAATAAATAATAATCTCTTATAATATGTATATATATATATATGAGAAATAAATGCAAGTGAATTTTTATTCATTTTAATTTATAAGTGTTGAACTTTATGCATTTTGGAAAGTGGTGCACACAAAAATTCATATATGCAGTAAAAATTTTTAAAAAAATGTAAAAATAAAAATTGTTCAGATTCTGAAAATTAGGAGTGAAAAGTTTGTAAATAATAATAATAAAATAAAAAAATTTAGATATAATTTTTTGAAAAAAGCGAACAAAAAATTTGTAATTCAATAAATTGCTGCTGAAGTTCTATAATCCGCACAAGTTGGGGGCCAAAGTTTGTGCAGGTTATGGAATATTGTGGATTAGTATAGAGTATTATGGATTATATGTCATTTTATTATTCCTAGATAGCATTTTAATTCTGTAATCAGTATAATATGAAAGGATAAGTAAGAAGTATAATAATTATTTAATATTCTATCTCATAAAATGCTTTTTTAAAGTTATTTTATTTTTTTAAAAATGCATATGTATGTGCATTTAAATAAAAACGATTATAGATATGTTCTGTAATACAGGTTGCTTTCTACTGCTAATAAAATAAAAATTATACGAAAACAAAATAAATGTTTTAATATGATTTTTTTTTCAATTATTTTATTATTTGTTTAAAAAAATCATTTTTAATCACAAATTCGTAAACTTTTTTAACTGTTTATATTCATAAAACAACTTGAATTATAGAAAATTGCAGTGTGTGGATTATCGATCTTTGACTATATAGCAAAAATTTGTAAATAATCTAAAAATCTGGAACAAAAAAATTGTAACAATCAAAAAATTCAGAGCCGTTGATTGTTTTAAAAATCTGGACCAAAAAAATTATAAAAAACTGAAATGAAAAATTGGCACTACTAGGTTATCCCATTGATCAAAGTTCTGTTGCTAAAGTATAAGATTAAATGCCAATAATGGATGATCGTGAATGTTAATTCAATGACATTAAAAATTATACACGTGTTTAAAATGCCATTGAGTGATTTTTATTTGTATTTTTATTAATATTTTACTAATTATTTGTTTGTTTGTTCATTAAAATAAAAATAACGTCAATATGTGTAATGTGAAATTGGTAGACAGTATAACAGAGTAATACCGAAAAATTTATAAAAATCAAAAAATTTAGAGGGAAAAATTTGTAAAAATATATAAAACTCAAATAAAAAATTTGTAAAATTTTAAAAATCGCCAACAAAAAATTGTAAAAAATCTAAAAACCTGGAGGGAAAATTTGTAAAAGTCTTAAGTAAAAAAATTGTGATAATCAAAAAATTTGAAGAAAAAAAAATTGGTTGCCTGTAAAGTCGGTATACGGGCGAAAGTTTTACGTGACAACGACTTTGAGTTGTAAAATAATTTTAATGTGAATATTCATTCGTATAGTAGGAAGAAGGATGAAATAATAGTAACAATTTAAAACATTTATTTATACAAAGAATTATATTTAAAACATTAATTTATACAAAGAATCTCGCACTGAATTTCATATTAACAAAATTTTATTTTTACCTTTACACATACATACGTATTTATATACAAATATACATACAATAACTTGCAATACACTGTGTTTGTTAAACACATTTTACTTCATGTTTATTGATGTCAAATGTTGAATTTTGTAAACAGCATATTAAAGAATTTTTCAATGAGCAGAATATAACTAAAGTAAAATGGCTTTCACTAATCACATATCATTAGTTTTCCATAATATACCACCGAATTACGAAATAAACTACACTTATTTTCTTTGTACTTTATACTAATAACTAATACATAACGTATTTCGTCTTAGTTTGATACTATCTAAAATTCCTATTAAACACCGCCCCTTCCTTGCAGCGAATTCACATTCACGTTCAGAAAATGGTCCCACAAGTGACCGGAAAAAGTTAAGAGAAAAGTGAGTGCGTATCGTGAGCGGAGCGTAACGTAACGTAACGCAGTTTCTTGAAGTGTCTCCCGGCAAACCAATTTACAAGACGTTGTCACGTCAAAAATAAATAAATAAATAAACTTGGCACTTAGGACCTCTGTTATACATGTGGAACACTATGCTCCATGAATTCTGCAGCAGCATGCTTATATCTGTACATGCTTTAATTCCATTAATGGCATACAAAAAGTAGTTACAATGATTCTTATTATTAATAATAATTAACTTTTTTGCCTTTTTCATTTGAACTGCATAGTTATTGTTTAAAAATATAACTATAGGTTTTATACTGTTATACTGTTTTATAATATAACTATAACATATTTATATCCATTGGTACAATATACAGCAGACTCTCTAAAGTCTGCAACCCTAAAATCCATAACTCTGAAAAATCCACACATTATTTACAGATGTAAACAATGAAACTTTCAGTTCAGATGTAAGGACAAAATTTGGCTTTTTTATTTTTATATTAATTCTTTATTTAATTTTATTATTTAACTTGTAATTTTCATTACTATTATTGAATTGATGTTTTTTTTATGAAGGAAGAATAAATTTATTTATGAAAAAATTCAAGATGTTGCTATCATTAGTACCGTATATACTCGCGTATAAGTCGACTTCGCGTATAAATCGACCCCCTAACTTATGTTTTTAAAAATAAGAAAAAATTCAAAACCCGCGTATAAGTCGACCCTACTTCAAAAGGGGAGATTGATTGACTCTCCCTCGAAAAGGAGCGATTCATCGGACTCATTCATACTCCGAAAAAGAACGATTCCTCAGACTCGTTCCTTTTTGGAATGAAATGAAACGAATCTGAAAAGAATTGATTCTTCGGAATCGTCCGAAAAATATCGACTCGTCTGAAGAATTATGCTTAATGTCATATATTGGAATCTGAGAATGACAAAAAAAAAATCGGATTCATTCCATTTTTTCTTTCACTCGTTCCTTTTTTCTCAAATTCGTTCCATTTTCTCAGATTTGTTGTTTTTTTTCTTGACTCGTGCCTTTTCTCTAGGATATGTTTCATTTTTCTCGGATTCGTTCCTTTTATCGGATCGACATTGAATGACTCATTCCTTTCGGTGAACGATTCTTTCAAATGACTGATTTTGCCCATCTCCATTTTATAGTATTGGAAATGAGTTCTTGACATAAATCATACACTTTTTTTTGTTCTTTGCAACAGGATAGGTAGAATATTTTTTCGAAAAATAAAATAAAAATGATCTTAAATTCAGAATTGTCTAGGTTGGAAGGGTTCCGGATTTTGTACTCTATAAACAATGGGGTGCTGCAGCATTGATTCGCTAGCAAACTATTTTCCGATATTTTATTTATAGATTTTTTTTAAGGTCTCGCGTATAAGTCGACCCCCCTACTTTGACGTTCTTTTTTTGTCTAAAATTTCTCGACTTATACGCGAGTATATACGGTAATCATGATCTTTATCTCAAATCTATTTCTGCATCAAACAAGCTTTTTGGTTTATTAAGTCTGGCTAAACCTGAGATAAACCTAGCTTGTTTTATGATTTTGATGTGAATTACTAGTGCACCTTTATGGGGCAAGTTTCATTGAATAATTTAGCAAAAATACATTTCATCTTTATAATGAATGTTTAATTTTACATTATTGATTATTTACTTCAACCTTGTTTTTAATGTTTTAATCATTTTAAATTATCTAAATTTTTATTATTTCAGTTTATTGCTTTGGTTATTTATTTTAATATTTTTTTACATTATAAGCATTCATTAGAATTTTGATTGTATTATTAATTGCATTCAAATTATTGTTTAAAAAATGTAAACAAACCTGTCACCAGAAATCTGCACAATTTCTGATCCCAAGCTGTGCGGAATTGAGGGAGTCTACTGTATTTAAATATTATTGCATCATAAATATATTATAATCATTCTAAAGGGCATAAGAAACTGTAATATAGTAGACTCTCTCAAATCCGCACAGCTTGGATCCAGAGGTTTTACAGATTTCTGATCATTGCTTTGTTTACATTTTTTAAACAGTAATGTGAATGCAATTTAAAATGCAATTGGATCTATAATGAATGCTTACCATAAAATACCGTTAATCCGCCTCCCTCAAACATGACGAAAAATCGTACAATAGTTAGAGGGGGGTGCTTACACGGGATTTTTCTGCGATCATTCAACAAAATTTACAGGAATGAATCATAATGAAATGAATGATTCGTTGAATGAATCATGAATTTTGATATTTGAAAAAATTTTGTGTTTAAAAAAAAAACATAAATTCTGTCAAAAAAAAAAAAAAATGTAGAAAAAAGGAGAAATTTCTAAAAAAAGCTAAAACAAGCATGAAATCAATTAAAAAATCTCGAAAAAACGCACATTTCATCAAAGATTCATGATTCATTCATTTCATAATGTTTCATCCCATTCTCAATCGCGTTTGAGAATAGGGAGGGAGGGCGTTTTCTCGGGATTTTTTGAAAATTTAAAATTTTTTATAAAGTGGGAAGGGGGCGTTTGATCGGGAACGGGGGATAAACGGGATTTTACGGTAATACTATAATAAAATATTAAACTAAAATAATAAAAATTTAGTTTTTTTTAAATTATTAAAATATTATAATAGCTAGGGTCAAATTAGTAATCAATAATGTATGATTAAATATTCATTAGAAAGATGAAATGTATTTTTCCAAAATTATACAAGAAAACTTGTGTAATAAAAGTACATTACTAATTCACATCAAAATCATAAAATAAGGATATTTTTTCAGGTTATGACTTAATAACCAAGAAAGCTTGATTAATACATAAATATATTTTGTATGAAGGTTATCAGTGATCAGTGATGTAAGAAATATTTTGAATAAGGAAAAAATTCTTCCTTCGTGAAAAAACATAGATCACATGAGTAATGTTAACAAAATTACACATTAAAAAATATATGGAATTAATATAAAGCTAAAGATGTCAAATTTAGCCCCAATATCTGAACTGAAGGTTTCATTGTTTACCTACGTAAAATATGCACAGATTTTAGACAGTTGCATATTTGAGGGATTCTACTTTATATACATAGAGATATATATAACTTATTTGTATTATTTATTGCAGTCTGCGAGGGTGTATACTCATATTTAATAAATAATTGCTAAATAACTGGTTTTATTATTTTAGTTTGCTTTTATATTGTTTCCCGTTTTTAATAATGTTTTGTGTTTATTAATGGTACATGATTTGAAATTGACAACAAAATTGGCAATAGGCAATGATTTTTGATAATTTATCATATCTGGATTCATAATGTTCGTAAGTACATATATTTATGCATTAATAAAGCTTTTCTGATGAGTCTGGTAAACCTGAAATAAAACTTCCTTATTTTATGATTTTGATGTGAATTAGTAATGACCATTATGAGGCAAGTTTTATTCAATATTTATAGAAAATACATTTCACCTTTATAATGAATATTTAATCATATATTTTTGATTATTAAGTTACCTTTGTTTTTAATATTTCAATCACTTTAAAAATTATCTAAACTTTTATTATTTTAGTTTATTACTTATTTCATTATTTTATTGTATTTTAAGCATTCTTTATAGTTTCGATTGCATTATTTATTATATTCAAAATCCTGTTTAATGAATGTAAACAAAGCAATGACCAGAAAACCACAAAATTCACAACCTCTGGTCCCAAGCTGTGCGGATTTGAGGGAGTCTACTGTATATAAGTATTCATATGCTCATATATAGTTTTTAAGTATGGAGCATTAAAAACCAATACTTGGGATATACACAGACTCTTTGAAAGATTCATTCATGAAATAACTCTGGGTTAAAAAAAATATTGTTACATACCATGATTTATGATTACGCTCATGCTCATACATCTGTTCCGTCAATATACTTATCTAAATTGAATATTTTTTATTTCAATATTTATTTTTTTTCCTTCTTAGAACATCGTTTGAATTTGAAACTTTTATGAGAAAAAATAAAAATCTGAACTGCAGGAATGCTTTTTGTCATATTCACTTGAGCAAATATTTCTAGAAGTGATCAAGGGATTTAAAAATTTGCTATGATTAAAAAAAATCCTTCCACAAAAAAAATCCCTTCCCCCTTTTTTTGAGAGTGGGTGGTCTGCCAATGTGTTTAATTGAGAAATGTATATTCATTTCCTAATGAATTAAATATAACAAAATGGCTGGACATTTGTACCATAAAAAATTCAATATTAAAAATATAAAACTAAATGGTTTAAGTATGTAAAATAATGTACAGTTAAAAACACAACAAATATTTGTAATTTTATTTTAATGTTTGTATAGTTTTTAACTTTACAACATTTTATAGATATAATTTAGTAAACTTGGGATTTTTTGTAATTTCATGTTAATGTTAAATATAAACAAAATTATTTCTTTTACTACTGAATTGTTTGAAAGACTGTCTTACATGTTTTTGGAATAATCTCTGAAAAATCAACTCTAAAAAACCATCACTATTACTAAATAGGGATCAATTTTCTATCTATTAAACCTGCAAAAAAAGAATGAATCAAATCTCTCATTTTTATGTGGGATTTCTTTTGTTTCATTTATTTTTTAATGATAAACAGCATTTATCTAGTGATAATCACAAAATCCACTATTAGTATTAAACAGATAAAGTTTTTAATTCATTTCATGTAATAATAAGCTGTACCCCTTGGTTATCCCGCCAGTCAAATAATTTATCACCAAACTGCAACATTAAATGCCAATAATGAATTACTGTAAATTTCACATTCAGGTGACATTATAGAGGTTACATGATGTACAATTTTTATTGCAAGAGATCATCAAAATATGTCTTCTTGATTATTTTTCTTTCTCTTTTTAAATTTAGTGGTAGATAAAACTGTTTTTCCTGAAACTCAGCAAGTCATTTCTTTAGATGAAAATGGCAACAATCTTTTTTTTGCTGACTCTTTGAAGAAGTTCCTGTCATCGTCTGAAATCAAACTTAAATTCATTTGAGAAAATGTCATCGATTGTAGAAGAAGATTCTTCCTCCGGTGAACAGCACTTTGTTCCTCAAAATGTGGATAAGGGAAAGGATTCCTCAATTGATTCAAGAAAAAACGTTTTTATTTGTGAAGTATGTTCCAAAACATTTTTTAACAAGTGTGACCTAAGAAAGCACCTCTTGAAACATACAGGTAAGAAACCTTTTGTTTGTGACACATGCGCTAAAGAATTTTCTCACAATAGCAATCTCAGAGCTCATCTCTTAACACACACTGCAAAGAAACCTTATGTTTGTGAAATATGTTCCAAAGGATTTACTCGCAATAACAATCTAAGAATCCATCTCTCTAATCACACAGGTGAAATACCTTTTACTTGTGAAATATGTTTTAAAGGATTTTCTCGGAATAGTGATCTAAGAAGACATCTCTTGAGTCATACTGGAGAAAAACCCTTTGTTTGTGAAATATGTTCCAAAGGATTTTCTCGGAACAGTACTCTAAAACGCCATTTCTTGACACATACAGGTGAAAAACCTTTTGTTTGTGAAGTATGTTCCAAAGGATTTTCTGATAATTCTAATCTAAGATTCCATCGCTTGACACATACAGGTGAAAAACCTTTTGTTTGTGAAGTATGTTCCAAAGGATTTTCTACTAATTCCAATCTAAGAATCCATCGCTTAACACATACAGGTGAAAAACCTTTTATTTGCGAAATATGTTCCAAAAGATTTTCTGATAATAGTAGTTTAAGAAGACATCTAAAAAACATTCATACGTGAGAAAATCCATTTATTTATGAAATATGTTCCAAAGGATTTTGTGATGACACTAATTTGAGAACCCATCTCTTGACACATACAGGAGAGTAATTTTTTACATATAAAGGACGTTCCAAGGGATTTTTTCATAATGAGCATCTAAGAAGGCACCTCTTGATTCATATAAGATAAAATCCTTGTGTTTCTAAAAAGTATTCCAAAGGATTTTCTAGATATTGTCAATTAGAAAGGTATATCGTGATTGATAACAGGAGAAAAAGTTTTGTTTCTGTATTATGTTTTCCAAAGGATTATTTGATAACCAAAACTTCAGAAAATATTTGTCTCATACCAAATAGACAAAACATAGAAATCTTCAATATTTTTATTTCCAAAATTAATTATGAACCTTGTCTATGTCAGTGTATTTACTATTATTACTTTTTATGTTTTAGCATTTAGGAGTAAATTTTAAAAAAAAATGCATTTCTTCCATGGCTTAGTGTCTTTTTTTTAATATAAAGAAATAATTCTTGACATATTCATTCTTACCTATTAGAACATTAATTTTGCATGGATTAACCCTTTTTTCATGTTAAGGGGCTACTTCAGTCAAATGAAAAGACCCATTTGCTAATTCTAATCCAATTAAAGAAATTTATAAAGATATATGCCTAGAATAGGTTGCATTTCAATGCTTTTAAATGATTTTTTTTTCTTGAATTGGATAGCTGAGATCAATCTAAATGCAGGAATTTTTTTTTATTTTTATTCAGTTTTGTTTGCAAATATTTTTTATAAGGGTGCTTTTGCTTTCCAAACCTGTTCGGAAAATTAAAGCGTTCTCATAAAAAATATCACTAAAAAATTTTAAAAAAAAGTTAAAAACGGCCTTCATCCAGATCGATCTCAGCTATCTAATGCAAATTAAAAAAATATTAAAAATGTTTCCTTGATATATTTATAAATTTCTTCCACAGACGAACGGTTATTTTCATTTGAATGAAGTAGCCTCTTAAGACCGGATTATGTTATAGGCTAGTTATTTTTCTCACATTTACTATTTTTAGGTGCATTCGTAATTATGTAAATACGTAGCACCTATTGTTGTCGCTCAGTCCGTCCGTCTGTCCGCATATAACAACGCAAAAACTACCGAACCGAATCGTTTGAAATTTAAAATACATAATTATAACATAATTTTGTCGAGTCATTTCAAATTTTATGAAAATCGGATGGATAGATCAATTACAGGGACATTCAAAAGGATTCCGTTACATTACAGTCAATAGGGAAAAAAAGTTTTAAATGCATTTTAATCGTTTGAAATTTAAAACATATAATTATTGCATAATTTTGTCAAGTCATTTCAAATGTTATGAAAATCGGATGCATAGATCAATTACAGGGACAATCAAAAGGATTTCGTTACATTACGGTCAATGGGGAAAAAGTTTCAAATGCATTTTAATGATGTTACACTCATTCGAACATAATAGGATTGGCATGAATCTATGAAATATATACTAAAATATGCATTCTGTACAATCTGTGATGCAAAGAATTTTTATTATTAAATTACAGGGCCACACAAAAGTATTCCACTATATAATGCTATACGGGGATACATGGTTTGCTACATGTTTTAATTATATTCAACTATTTCACATTTTATCAATAAGATATACGTTGTTGAGGTGTAATAAAAGTTACTTCCTGCATATTTACAGAAACGTAAAGATTTCGACTACTATACTGTATCCGGAGTACGCTCTACTATATCAGCAAGATCTGAATATTTTTAAAACTTCGTTATCGTACGAACGCACCTCATTTGCTACGTTCACGTGCAATTTCCAACTTGTTTAACTTAGCTACATTTTAATAAGCCTACAAATGTACTATACTTTGTAAAGAAAAAATTAATATTTAGTTGTAAAATAATGATAATTTAAAGATGTAGGTATGCATTTTTTGGAAAGATTTTTTTTTTGTTATGACAAATTTAGTGATAATTAAATGGACATGCCGACAGTATGATTTTCATAGAAAGGGAGTCGAAACCAGGTTAAATTTAGGCCCTTTAAAAACTAGAAAGAATGATACCAATTTCCATTCTATACGGAAAAAATAAGTTAGACATGGAAGAGATTTCAGGAAAAAATATGGTCCTTGCCCGGACCTTTTTATCAATATGAATGGGTTGTAATGTTTGGAATTTTTAGTTTTTTTCAGGTAAAAAGCAAAACATTGTAAAACCTGCCTAGAGAAGATCAGTAGGCGGCGGAAGAAATGTGCATTTCAGACAGGTTTACAGCTTAGCAATTATTATTATTGAGAATACATTTTGTCACAGCCATGATACTTTTTCTATTCAAGCTGGATTCTGTTTCATACATTTTCTGTTTGTGCAAGCTTTTAATGACTCCTTTTGACTAGTTTTGTTTTCACAACGAGAGGAAAATACGGGATCGAAAACAAGTTGAGTGTGAGATAGATTGTTATCTTTGCAGGTATATACGTGATTATAACATTTCATTGTATAAGAGAAGATTTCATTATAAACAGGATCTTTATTCAGAGGTGTTAATAGTAAAAATAATTTTGCATGGACAAAATGCTCAACTACTGGAGACAGATTTAACATTAAAATGTAAATCATACAGTTATAATTCTCACTAGGGAACGTTCCCAGGTGAAAGTTGTAGATTTGGACGAGTATGATATCAACAGAAAGATCTCGTCATGTACGTTAAAAAGTGCAAAGGAAGTACCCGTCCGAATCCAACCGTTTTCGAGATATCAGCACTTAAAATGGGAATGAATAAATAAATGAATTGACAGGCAGGTACATAAATTGTTCGCCAGCTAAGCCAGTCTAAGAAAAACATTCTATTTTACACGCTTTATACACATACAGTTTATCCATTACATCACGCCACACTTTTGGAGAAAATTTTGCATAAAAACAAAGTGTTGGAAATAACAAAACAGATGAAAAAACTCTTCAAATGCAGCCATAGGCGTAAACTTAATAGAATGCGAAGTGCCTGTCTACAAGAGGATAAATAAGTGTCAATGTGTGGGTATAAAGGATTTTGCTTGTAGCTCGGGAAAAGGTATTGGCAGGAGGATTAAAACCAATAGAAAGAAATTTTTAACTTGCGAACTATTTATATACCTTCCTGTCAATTTATTTATTTATTCATTCACATTTCAAGTACTGATATCTCGAGAACTATTGGATTCAGACGGATAGTTCTATTGTAATTTTTAACGTAAATGACGAGATCTTTCGTTTGATATCACATTTGTCCAAATCCACAATTTACACCTGGGAAGGTTCCATATTCATTTGAAAAATTCATTTTCCCAAAATTATTAAGGATTAGAATCCTGAATGCATTGGGTTGGGTTGTCCGCAGCCCAAACTCGAAAATCATACTTGAAGTCATTTTAAATGACTGTAATCAGCAAGGGAATCACCAGGGATTGAGCCTCTCCCCCAAAATTTTATCTAGGTGTATCAAAAATGGCAAAAAATGCACGCTATAAAAAGTTTCAGCACAAGTATCATCGTTTTATTACGAGGGGGAGTCCGAAAATAAGTTTACTTTTTCGACTATGGTCAGAGTTGTGTATGAATGTCAGAAAATAGAATGAGACATTAAAGATAAGATGTATCTTTATTTTTCCCCATAACTACCAAGACATTGAAACATTTGTATGGAAAAGACGTTTAATGGCTTGTCCGAATGCAAAACCCTGTTGTTTTCATGGTGTTTGCAGCTTATCGAGTGGTATAACGATATTCTCAATGTGCTTGGTACCTATACTGACAAATAAAATTGTTTCGTATCTTTCACGTTTGGCTTTTATACACAACACCACCGTCCACAGATGCAAGGAAAAACTTATTTTCGGATTCTCCCTCGTATTTTGTTTCATATTTTAGTCATATTTTTTCATTTGTACTTTTAAGCGATCCTGTAAAATAAATTTTTCCATTAACCATTTTCGGTGCAAGCAAATTCTATTAGTAAACTGAGAAATTGTCGATTGACACCGGAATTTACAAAAGACTTGTCTAGACGAATTTTTTAATTTAAGCTTTCATTGTAAAAGCAAAAATATATTAAAATATTACTGGTGCCGTTTGCAAGTTTGGAATTAAAATTAGGTGTTGCCGGCCCGGCAACATTGCGCAAGAAAGGATTAAACGAAGAAAATGACATTCGAATGGCAGTAGTGCCAAATTCTTGGGACAAAAATATCTTCATGAACTTTCTCATTTCTTTCCACTTTCATTGCGTCATAAAGCAGACATCCTTGATCTGAGGGTACGGTCAAGAGAGTGTGTCCGAGTGGCATATTTCAGATGTGTATATTGCTGGGACGATTACTGTTTCTAAACCAACAGGAGACCGTCATTATCACGGTCAAGTACACGCCCACACAGTTTGATTGACAGGAACTCGTGGTGTTTATTATAGAAGATCGTGTGTGTTTATTATTTATTTGTACTCGGATTGTTTGAATTTGTACTCGGTAATTAAAAATTAAAGGTACGAGAGAATTTTGTTTTTCAAAATGACTGAATTTTATTTACTTCAATTAGAAATTATACTTCCTCTGATCCTGAAATAAATAAATAAATAAATAAATAAAAATTAAAGTAAGAATTTTGCTTATACGGATATTTTCGCAGAATACTTTTTTTCCCATTTGTTTAATATATATATAAATCATTTTGGAACGATATTTAGAATATTAAAAGGGTTTGAAATATTTTTTTTAATGGCTTATTTATTAATAAAAGACAGCCTCCAATAATTAAAAAAAAAAATCACCAACGGACTCTCGGCCCGCGATGGACTCGAACCCATATCCTCCGGTTTCAAGCTCGATGCTCTAACCACTCAGACAGTCAGCTCACTTTCATCCGCAACAGATTATCGTTATAATTAGCACCGTCAATTGTCCACGAGTTCCTGTCAATCAAACTGTGTGGGCGTGTATTTGACCGTGATAATGACGCTCTCCTATTGGTTTAGAAACAGTAATCGTCCCAGCAATATACACATCTGAAATATGCGTCCGAGTGGTTGCATTACATTAAGGTGCGGAGACACACAACTACTTTTTGCGGTTAGACGTTAGCGTGTTTTGTGTTCGCAGGCGGCGCGTTTTATGTAGAATGATTTTTCCGTTTCAAGGCAAGAAAACTTAAATCCAAATGTAGGACAGGGATCTTTCTCTTAAGGAAGATTGAGATAGCTATCTCCTGAACCGCCTCGACAGATATCAGTGTACATCCTTGTTAATGAATAATAAACAATTTTTGCGTAGCATATTGTAACAGAAAGCATAATCGAGTAAATGCATATCAATTTCATTCTATTTGAAAGGCTATAATACTATAAATATGAATATGAAACATGTTTTCCCATTATCTGTACTGTAATGGAAAACTTTAATAAAACTTCCCTGTAATTAAACTATACATTCAAATTTCATAAAATTTGAAGAGACTCGACAAAATTTTGCCATAATTATATATTTAAAATTTCAAAATATCCAGTTGGATCGTTTTTGCTCCCTTATGTGTGGACAGACAGACCGACTGAATGACGACTATAGACATTTATATACTTACGAACGCACCTATAAAGCGAAAAATTATGGCTGTTTTCAACCTTAGTGTCAGTGATGTGAACTGGGGCTACGGTCAAGCTTGGGTCCGAAAGAAGTGATGATATTCAGTTGCGTATCTAGGCTAATAACTTCGGAGGGGGCTGAGACACAGCAACAATTTCTGACAGGAAATCACAAAAATATTAATATTTTCGCTTTAAACAGGTTTCTATATTAGCAGGTAAAGCGTACCGAACCTGCTAATATGGAATTGCATGGGACTGGATTTTCGTTTTAAGTAGGTTTTTGTCTTAACTAATGTAACTTTTACCGCGTCTAAAGAGAGCCTGTGTATGTCGGAAACTTGGCTAAATTTGTTATTTTGTGGTCTCTGTGAAAAAACATTTTTTAAAGTGAAAACTTTCCTAAAATAGAACATTTTTCTAGTTCCTTTTAAATTCCATCTTAGTAGATTTCAGTACTTTTTAACTTTCGTAATATAATTTTCTTTCCTAGAAATTTCGGAGGGGGCTGAAGCCCCATCAGTTCATCCAATGAATACTTCACTGGTTACATTGCATTATTCAGAATTGAGGAGGGTCCCCTTCAAGGTAAGTTGAAATTTCACGAAAACGGACTGTGTAGGTAAGATAGTTGTCCTCGGTAAAGAACTGGGATATCTGAATCTTTTTGTTGGTTGAATTCCGCAACTCTATATTTTATTCATTTTTTTATTTGTCCGTCTTTAATGTTCAAAAATGAAATACTTCTGTTTTTTATTTTGTTCGTTTTCTGATTGGTTGATGTTAAATGTCCAGAAATGGCATACTTCTGTTGCCACAATGGCAAAAATGTATTAAAAAAACTACAAAAAGTTAATAACTTAAAAACAAATTAAGATACAACTTTCAAACAAATTGCATTTAAAAGAACATTTTTTCTCTATATGACGGTGTGAAAAATTAAAATGTGTGATGTTTAGAAGTTTAAAAATTTGCAGTGCCGAAAATTGCAAACTTAAATTTCATTTAAAATTTGTATATGATTGGTACAGGAATATTCATTTTTAATCCATGGCGTACGTAATATAGGACTCTGTTATTATGTAAAGCACGTTTTGATCATCATAAAAATGATGTTTATTTTTATTTTTTTAATATATATATATAGAATGTATGTATAAGTCTTTAAAATTTGAGTCTTTGAAAATATAATTTTCCAAATAGTCGTTGTAATTTGCAAAATTACAATTTTTTAACTATTTGGAATTTAGTTTTTGTCCTCGGTAAAGAACTGGGAAATCTTAAGTATATCTGAATATTTTTTTTCTTTTTTTTTCTATGGCAGGCAAATTCACCCTAGATGACCTCAATATGATGAAGCACACCACTGACACTGGGGTTGAAAACAGTCTTGTTTTCTCGCTTTTTAGGTGTCTTCATATTTATATAATCTCCCCAGACCTGATGTCGCCTGGAGGCGACACTAAAAACACTCATTAAATTAATTTAAATGCTTCTAGAACTGTTCAAATTACATCTGGACTTTTTAAACTAATGTGTGCACATTAGAAGCATCGATGCATAGACTGCTGCATCTTTAGATATGTTTTATAAAAAATTTAAACTGTTTTTGTAGCTCCACGTGAAATTCTTTCAAGACTGGAGAGGATAAGTACATATCACCTATAGGGCAGTTGCAATTGACGTCACGCTGGATGTAAAAGACTAAAATACGCAGTCTTGATTGGTTGAACTACCCTTACCTCCACCTGAATACAATGGTTTATTAGCTGATTGCAACTTCCCTATAGTCTTCGTTCAGTCCGTCCGCATATAACAGAGCAACAACTATCCCACGGAATGCTTTGAAAATTGAAATGTATAATTATTGCAAAATTTTGTCGAGTCTTTTCAAATTTTATAAAAATAGGATGCATAGTTTAAAGAAAGTGACAATCAAAAGTTTCCCACTACATTACGGCCAATGGGGAAAAATGTTTCAAATGCATTCTAATAGTGTTACTATAATTATTGCAAAATTTTGTCGAGTCTTTTCAAATTTTATAAAAATAGGATGCATAGTTTAAAGAAAGTGACAATCAAAAGTTTCCCACTACATTATGGCCAATGGGAAAAAATGCTTCAAATGCATTCTAATAGAGTTACAGCCTTTCAAATAGAATGAAATTGATATGCATTTACTCGAATATACATTCTGTTACAATATGTTGTGCAAAAATTGTTTATTATTCATTTACAGGGCCACACAAAAGAATTCCTTTACATAATGTTATAAGGTAAAACTTTGCTTTCGAGGTATTTTAATCATGTTATGAGTTATATCATGTATCATAGAAAATGCATAGTGCAGTAGACTCCCTAAAATTCATACACAGTTTACAGATGTAAACAATGAAACTCCTAGTTCAAATATAGGGACAAAGTTTGACTTGTTTAATTTTATATCAGTTCTATATTTATTTTAATTTGTAATTTTTGTTAATATTACTAAATTCATGTTTTTTCAGGAAGGAAGAATTAATTTATTTATGAAATATTTCCAGATATTGCTGATAGCACTGGTCACGACAATCTTCTTAGCAAATATATCTATGTATAATCAAGCTTTTTTGGTATTTAAGTCTGTCTAAACCTGAAATAAAACTTCCTTATTTTATGATTTTGATGTGAATTAGTAACATATCTTTATGAGGCAAGTTTCATTGAATAACTAAGGGAAACACTTCCTCTTTATAATGAATATTTAATCATACATTATTGATTATTAACGGGACCTTTGCTTTTAATAATTTAATAATTAAAAAAATTATCTGAATTTTTATTATTTTACTTATTACTTATTTTAATATTTTATTATATTGTAAGCATTCATTGTAGTTTTGATTGCATTATTAATAACATCCAAATGACTGTTTTAAAAATGTAAATAAAGCAATGATCAGAACTCAAAATTCAAAAATCCTCGCAACCTCTGGTCCCAAGTTGTGTGGATTAAAGGGAGCCTACTGTATAAATATCTAGGGTGCTCTTACTGTTGTGATGATACACACCAGTGTTGTAGTTGTGAAAAAATCAGGATATACATATATTATAGACAGAGGATGCATGCTAAAGTCAGGAATATTCATGAATACAGAATACCCCAATGATTAGTTCAGAAACAGAGGGTATACAGAGCTTCTCAAAAAAAGAAAAATATAGAGTGTATATGGCGTTTAACTTCATATATATTTCCACTGCGCCCCTGATAATAAAAAAGGAGAAAATGTAAATTATAAAAAAAAATGCAAAATGAAATGCCAGTTGTTCTGCATTTATTGAAAAAAGCATAATAATAATGAATATGAATGTATCTAAACATATGTCTTATATTCACAAAATTAGAATCCATCCTGCTAGAATTTTACCAAGGGGTGTAATAGATGGTATACACATGTATATGCCGTTTACCTTCTGTATTTCTTTTAGGAAGCTCTGTATACCCTTTTTTTCTCACATAAAGCTATAGCATAATAAGATATGACAGTCATGCGTTTAGTGGATACACTATTGTTTTGTTAACTAGTGCAACATAGTTTGTACCAGCATTGCTAAGACTTATTTATTTATTTATTTATTGAGAGGGGGGGGGGAAGAGAGGAACTTAAGATACCAAAACAAATCCTAGTATTTGCCAACTAATTTTATTAATTTTTATTACCAAGTTACATAATTAAAAAATGTAATACAATTTTTTTTTTTTTTTTGCAAAATATGTAATAATATTCCTAATTAGATTTGTAACTTTTGCCAAGTCTATCAGAAATAGAAAATCTACTGTAGTTTTTATTAAAACGTTGAGCAAATTTGTCAAGTGTTATAGCATTCGCAAATGATTTATTGGAAAGTCTCCCCCCCCTCATGTTTCTTTAGTAAGAGCCTTAAATGTATTAAGGGGTGTATGAGGCTCAAAATTTTATTGTATAAACTTAAATTTTGACAAATTTATTTCACAAACTTTTAATTTGAGAAAATTTCGCTTTTACTATAAATATTATACTTTTATGATTTTTTTATTATTACTTTATAAATATTATTCAAATGCCTCAAAAATTAAAGTAATTCTTTAAGAAACTATATATATATATATATATATATATATATGAAAAATCCTTAAAGGAAAGATTACATAAAAAAGTAGAAGAACTACAAACAATAATGTAAAAATAAATTTTTTATTAGAAGCAAAAAGTTTTTTTATTCCTTTGTTCCATGTCAGTATGAATTTGGCATAATGGATACATTAGGTGATCAATATTTAACAAATATTATCGAGTAAGTACATACATGGAACTGTGCAAATATAATGTTATCATTTTAGGGGGTAGGGAGGATCTGGCGTATGATATTGTAAGACATTTCTATGGGGAGGGGCATTAGGATATCATTTTTGATCCAATCAAAATTTTATCATTTGTTATTTGTAATATGGTCTTTGGTTCAAAATAGCATGGTATCTTTTTCCGGCCTTTTATCTGCTTTAATGAAAATACAAAGTTATTATTAAAATCACTTTTATTATAAAATTGTTTAATTCTAAAATATGGAATACTCCAGTGCTTCCTATTCTTTTTCTTATATGTATGCATATATAATCGATGTTTAAGGAATATTTTGTGAAGTATATTTGGAATGAAGCTTGTGTTTATGAACAAATAAGAGAGATACAGAAGGAATATTGTCCACTTATTTTGTTTTGATAAGAAATTCTATCTACCACCCACTCCGTCTCTGTTCATGACAAGTGAACCAGGACTTTATTACAGTTAAATGCATCATGTAACAAAAAACTATTATCAAATGCTTTTAAATACTAGCTACTTCTTTTAAGTGTTATTTGATATAAAAAGTTTTCACAGGCAATGTGTTATTTTATTGACTTTTCTTCATTTGATTCATAAAAGAATGTGAAAAATAAATTAAATTAGTTTGGTATGTCACATGGAACAAAAGAAATAAATTCGGAAAATCACAAATTTTTTGCACTTTGACAACGCTATCATTACCAGGGAAGAGGGGGGGGGGTGATTACGTATGATATCAGAAGGGGGTAGGGGGACCCAAAATTACCAAAAAGTTGATAATATTACATTTGCACAGCCCCTAAAGGGAGAAGTGTTTGTTATTGCACATTTTTTGTATAACATTTTTATTAAAACCCAGGTGCAGGTCAGGAAAAAGAAATTAACTGAAAAGTATTGAGGCTTCGACTGTTCACCTCTACTTTCTAAAAAAAGATTGAGAAAATTATTTTGCATGAAAAGAGTAATCTACTTTTACAAGTATAGAAGAATTAAATGAATTTTAATCTTCTTTAAATCTTGGTCTTTTTAAATGATACTTAATCAGAATATAAAGGGTTAATTAACACTAGAACCGCGGCGACGGGTCATTTTGACCTGTATCATGCGCAGAGATGTCAATTCGAACCAGAAAACTCTTTATAAAATAAGCTAAATATAAGCTGATCAAAAACAATTTCAATAAATTACTTAAAAATCCTTAAATAAAAATTCCGGTGTAAAATATTTTTATAAAACTTGAATGAATTTTCCCGCGGTTCTAGTGTTAACAAATCTAAAAAATCAATTTATAATTATTAAAACCTTCATCTTTTTCATAAGACTGTAGATGGCAGCATCATTAAATTTAATTTTAAAATTATTACAATTGGAAAATATTTTTTCAGTTAAGAAAATTTACTCAAAATATTGAGTTATTTTTTGAAAAAAATTTGCATACATGCACAAACATTTGCTTGTATCATAACAGAACAGGAAGAAAGACAGGACGTAGCTCAATCAAAAATTAGTATTGAGTTTCATTCTATAAAACAATATAATTTCAGCAGATTAACAATAATATATTGCTAGTAAATTTAATGATGCTGTTTCATTTGGTACAAATATACTAACCGGTAAGTTAAAAAATTTTATTAGCAAGAATTATGTTTGTCTAACATAAAAGTACCAAGAATTCTTTAGGATCATGGGAACTTTTACGCAGTTTTATTAAAAAAATAATTTCGATATTTTTATCAAAAGGAAGCTTTGCATATGAAAATCGAAGATGTATACGATTAGGTCACATGATTAGGACTATTATAATATACATGAAACAGTAGAGATGGAACAGTATTTGGTGATTTATATCCTAAACATGGTATAATACAAAAATATACAACTAACACAGAAAAAAAAGGAAGAGATCATCCCAGAACTATTGATGACAGACACATGAATAGATTATTATTGTAGACACGATATTATAGAGATGATAAGAGACAATGTTGCCATGTTGTAAAATTTTTTTGTATTTGATGATGTAGAACACAAACAAGAAGCAAAAGAAACAAGACCTTAGAAACAAGGTGCATGTCTGATTAGCTTATAAAATTATTATTTATGAACTGATTAAACATGCCAAATAAATGTTTAACTAATTATTTATATAATTTTAGAAAAATCCTCAGCTCATGAAGGTTGCAAATAACGCATGATAATGAGACATGCTTCATCTGAATCCTTTGAAAGTTTTTAAGAAGAAAATTTAACAAATAAATTTTATTTTTGCACAAAAAAATATTTTTAGCGTATTTAATATTAGTGCTATTAAAAAAAAGGTACTACTCTGTTATCCCGTCGACCAATTACGCCACATTATATAAATCGCCAAACTAATAGCCAAATTATACATATTGATGTAATTTTTATTTTAAATAATAAAAAACTAATAATTAGAAGAATATTAATAAAAATATAAAGTCGAAATAAAAATCACTTAATAACGTTTTAAACACGTGTACCGTATTTAATGTCATTGCATTGACATTCACGATCATCCATTATTGGCATTTAATCTACTACTACAGTATATTATAATAGTATTATAGTATAGTATTTTAGTCGATAGTATTTTAGTCGACGAGATAACAGAGTACCGTAAAATCCCGTTAATCCGCCCTTCCCGATCAAACGCCCCCTTACCACTTTCTAAAAACTTTGAAATTTTCAAAAAATCCCGAGAAAGTGCCCTTCACACAACAAAAAAAAATCGGTAATTTCGCCAAAGAATCACGAAAAATAACCGCCAATTTCTTGAAAGGATCGCGAAAAAAATCATGAATTTAGCAGAAATATCGCCAAAAAACTTACATTTCGACGAAAGACTGCAGTAAAAGAGCAAATTATGTCAAAAAATCTCTAAAAAACACAAATTATATCAAAAGGTCGCAGGAAAATCGTGAACAACTCAAAAGAACGCATATTTTGTCAAAAAATTTTTTAGAAAAAACGCAAATATGTCGTATCTATAGATAAACGGTCAAAAAATCGCAAAAAAAGTAAATTCTGTCGAAAAAAAAGAGAAACTTGTAAAAAAAAGCACGGAATCTATTAAAAAATCTCGAAAAAACGCACATTTCATCAAAAATTCATGATTCATCCCATTCTCATAGGCGATTGAGAAGGGATGAATCATGATGAAATGAACAAATCATAAATCTTTGAAGAAATGTGCGTTTTTCGAGATTTTTTTAAATAGATTTTGTGCTTTTGGGGTTTTTGAAACAAATTTCTCGTTTTTTCTGCGTTTTTTCGACAGAATTTATGTTAAAAAAAACGCAAATTCTTTTTTAATATCAAATCTTATGATTTATTGAAAGATTTATGATTCATTCATTTCATCATTATTCATCCCGTGCTCATCCACATAAAAAAACGCAATTTTTTTCAAGTATTGCGAAAAACCTCTGCAAATTCGTCAAATATCGCGGTAAAACCGTGCAAATCTCGTCAACTATCGCGAAAAAATCCTGCAGATATCTCGCAAAAAATACAAATTTTGTGAAACGATCGTGGAAAAATCCCGTGTAAGCGCCCCCCTCTAATTATTATACGATTTTTCGTCACGTTTGGGGGCGGATTAAGGGTAATTTACGGTAGTACCTTTGTTTTTGATCAAAATGTGACAATTATGGTAAAATTCTAGTTTTTTTATTTTATTAATAGATGCTAAAACAGAATAGATGTAATAACAGTAAATGCAATTACACATACAGAATTCATACTCAATTTTAGCCCCCCCCCCCCCCAAAAAAAAAAAAAAATCAAGAGAATTTTGAGAAGGATCGATTTAGTATGAGACAATTGTTTTTTTTTTAATAATGGTTATCAAAAGATCCCATATAAAACATATTGCACATATAAAACATTTTCTCCTGTATGAATCACGAGATGTCTTTCTAGTTGACCATGTCTAGAAAACTCTATGGAACACATTTCAGAAACACAAGAATTTTGTATGAGACAAGAGATGCCTTCTTAGAGTACTATTGCGAGAAAATCTCTTGGAACATACTTCACAAACAAAAGGTTTTTCTCCTGTATGTGACAAGACATGACTTTTCAAAGTACTGTTTTGAGAAAATCCTTTAAAGCATATTTCACAAGCAAAGGGTTTTTCTCCTGTATGAATCAAGAGATGTTTTCTCAAAGTACTTTTTTCAGAAAAACCTTTAAGGCATATTTCACAAACAAAAGTTTTTTCACCTGTATGTATCAAGAGATGGCGTTTCATATCATTATTCTGAGAAAATCTTCTGGAGCATAACTCACAAGCAAAAGGTTTTTCTCCAGTATGAGTCAAGAGATGCCTTCTTAGAGTACCCTTCCGAGAAAATCCTTTGGAGCATACTTCACAAACGAAAGGTTTTTCACCAGTATGTGTCAAGAGATGGGTGTTTAGATGACCAGATTGTAAAAATCCTTTGGAACATATTTCACAAACAAAATTTTTTTTACCATTGTGAGTCAAAAGATGTTTTGTTAGATAACTATTTTTAGTGAATGTTTTGGAACAAACTTTACAAGCAAAAGGTTTTTCTCCTGTATGAGTCAAATAATGATTTCTTAGGCTGCTATTCTCAGTAAATCTCTTGGAACATATTTCACAAACAAAAGGTTTTTCTCCAGTGTGACTCAAGAGATGGGCTCTTAGATGACTATTTTGAGAAAAAGCTTTAGCACACGATTCACAAGGGAAAGGTTTTTCACCTGTATTAGTCAAGAAATGTCTTCTTAGATCACTAGTCTGAGAAAATCCCTTAGAACATACTCCACAAATGAAAGTTTTTTTTCCTGTATCAGCTGAGGAATAATTTCCCTTATCCCGATTTTGAGTAACAAAGTGCTGTTGACTGGAGGAAGAAATTTCTTCTCGAATCGATGACATTTTCTTACATTAAAAAGATTTGCTTCAGACAATAGCAGAAACGTTTCTAATGCTTCACTATGAAGAGATTTTTGCCATTTTCAACCAAGGGCATGACTTTAGCAGTTTTATCTACCATTTAATCTAAAAAACAGAAATTAAAAATAATTAGCAATGTTTCCTTTGTTCATTAGTTGTCAAACTATTTCTAAAATCTAGAATTAGCTTAATATTTTATGTAATCAAAGCAGGCAAACTGTGAGTAAGATTTTAACGTTTCACATTAAATGAAGTCTATACTACAGAGTTATTTTTAGAAATAAGAACAAACTTTTAACAAAGTTCTACAAAAAATAGAAGTTAAGAGAATTAATTCCCTGAGGAAATATTTTATATACAGTAAACTCCCTCAAATCCGCAATCCTAAAATCTGTAACTCTCTAGAATCCACATATTATTTACAGATGTATACAATGAAACATTCAGTTCAGACATAGGAACAAAATTTGACTTTTTTAGCTTACATCATTTTCATATATTTTTTATTTGTAATTTTTCTTTAATATTACTGAATTCATGTTACTTCATGAAGAAAGAATAAGTTTTTTTTTCAGAAAAAATACAAGATATTATTGATATCCCTGATAATCACAATCTTCTAACCAAACATATTTATGCATTAGTCAATGCATTAGACCTGAAATAAGACTTCCTTATTTTTTTATATTGATGTGAATTAGCAATATGTTTTTATGAGGCAAGTTTCATTGAACAATTTAGGAAAAATACATTTAATATTTTGTAATGAGTGTCACAAGAAAAATTACAAAGTTCCTTATTTAATCATATGTTATTGATTATTAACTTGACCTTTGCTTTAAATATTTTAATTATTTTAAAAATTATCTACTTTTTTTTAGTTTATTACATTATTTATTATATTGTAAGCAATCATTATAGTTTCGACTGAATTATAAATTATATTCAAATTAGGGTTAAAAAATGTAAATAAAGCAATGACTAGAAATCCGCATAATTCTAAAATCCATAAAACCTCTGGTTCCAAGCTGTGTGGATTTGAGGGAGTCTACTGTATACGAATGTATCCAATACCCCATAGACTTTACATTGCTTTGGGAAGCTGGGTGAGCAGTCCCCTTTACTAGAGTATAGATACCAAATACATGCAGTCAAGGATCGATTATCTGCGCACCCAGAATCCGCTATTTTTTATGATGAGTGTTACTTTATGAATATCAACATTGAAGTAAACAATTAAGAAAATGTACAAATTTGTAATCCAAGAGTGATTTTTTAAAAGAAATAATAAAAAAATTGAAAAAAATCATAATAAAACATCTATTTTTTTTAAATATAACTCTTTTATTCTGTAAACAGTAAAAACCAAACTGTACTATGGAATATATCTATGATTATTTTTATTTAAATGCACATAGATATATCAATTTTTATAATAAAATAACTTTAAAAAGGTATTTTTTGAGATAGAATATTAAATTAATTATTAGATTTCTTATATATCTTTTCATATTATACTGATTATAAAATCAAAATTGTCTAGGAATAATAACTGACTCAGATTCCTCAATACTCTATAATCCACAATATTCCATAATTCGCACAACCTTTGACCCCAGCTTATGTGGATTATGGAACTTTCACTGTATATTCTTTTATAAATTTCAACAAATTTTATAAAGGTACTTAACTGCGCAATCAGTTATTTAAAATATATTTACTTTCAATTAAATAGAATGGAATCAAATTCAGTTTATAAGCAACACAATGTTTTAAAATTCAGCATAAAGAAATTTTCAAACCAATTAGCTGTATATCTAAATTAAAATTGGAATAATATTGAGTAAACTACTTAAAAATAAATAATAATAATCAAATAAATTATTAGCAATAAATAAAACATTTTATAAAGCTTTAAATAAGGCAATGATAAATTAGCAAAAATGAAAGTGTCATACAGTCAATATCAATTAGTAAATTTTACAATTTTTAGTTGAAGAATATTGAAAGAAACTACCCTACCTCAGCATTAAGTTATTTTAGAAAAGAAGTTGAGTTCAATAAATTTATGTTTTAAAAGTTATGTGAACAAACCAAAGAACTTAGAAGGTAATTTTCATAAAAAAACTACAGAAGAAACAAGAAACCATTAAAAGAATGATTCATGAATTTAATTATGATTAATTGAAAATGATTCTTGAATTCTTTTTAAAAAGAACTCCCGTGTATACTAATTATCAATTTTTTTTAATAAATTAAATTATTTCAGTGACAATATGGCTAGTACATTTTTTTAAATCCTTAGTTATTATATTTGTTACCACACAGCCATTAAACAAACTTTTCCAAAGAATCTGGGCAAAATTTTGCCAAGTTATCCAAAATCAAACTGCATCCAGTTTTTAAAACAAACTGCATATTTAAGCTCTAGATTCGCAAATTTTGAAAATTCTCCCTATTTCCTTTTAAAAATAAATATTTTATTTTGTTAATTAAAAATGAGTTGAACATTTCTATTTGAGCAGTTTTCCACTCTTCCATTTGTTGATTAGATCATTATTGATGAATGAATTTTTTATCATCTTTGATTTGTTGTGTTGGCGTCTGTAATAGAATAATAATACTCTGATTGTAACAGGAGCTAATTTTTTAAAATAAGTTTATTTAATCTATCTTGTTTACTGAAATAAATTAGTAGTTAGATAGCTTTTGTTAGTTATTCTTTTATTGAAAATTCTATAACTTGTGATTTCATTGTATGAAGGCAAAATTTTAGGTGTCGCTTCGAAGCTTTTATTTTTGCTGACATTTACAATCATTTAAAATATTCCGCACACAGGTAAACTGAATATTTGGCTAGTCAAATTACTTCATTTCTTTAAAACTTAATAGTGTTAAAAAGTTAAAATTTACATAATATTTAAAACAGGTGCTTTTATTAATCTAAACAAGATTTTCTTTTAGAAATAAAATATCCTATAAGTAATTAATATGCACTAAAAGTAAATTACTCTATGAAAACTATACTATATCAAAACACAAAATATGCTATCCATTGGACTTTGGTTAGTTTATGAAGCAGACAAACTTGAGATTTTGGCTGCAATCATAAATTGCATGCATTTGAATTTTCTAAAGAAAAGAAGCAAAGTTCCTAGTTTAGATTGTGATTTTTATGATTTATTGGACAGTGCAATAGGGGGAGAGTTATATGAGATGAAAATGACTTTATTTTGTACATGTGCCTTTGAGATACACCTTTGAGAAAATGTGATTTTAACACATTGAGTGCCACCATCTAATCTATACTAATTAAAGAACACAAGTCTCTGTGTAAATGGCTAGCAAAATTGGAAATTTTTGTCAAGTTAGTCCAAGACATCCCCTAATGTACCCAAGTCTCAGAATTTTTAAATTCTTCTAATTAGTTGAGTTATTAAATGACAATCTTAATTCACTTTCATTAAAAACCCATCTTAGTTATTGCGAAATGAGGAAAACTGTGATACATGCACTGATGGCTTACATATACATTGGTCGAAAATGGAGATTTTTTTTTTTTTTTTGAGGTATTTTGTCATTACTTATTAACTAACATCGTCCAAACTGCTTCGTAAAGTTAAAAATGGAAGATATATTCTGAAAGACTATTCTTTTGTGCCTGGAATGTCATAACTGATTAAAATAAAATCTTGTAGTTAACTGCTTAAAAAAAAAAAAAAAAAAAATCAAAAAGGATTGTTTTTTTGAAAAAACTTTTCTTGCTTCTTGCAACTATGCACACAGGGTGCAATCTTGAAGGTACAGACAAATCAAAAAGTTGTTCTTGAAGCTGAAAACTTCTCATTATTTGTGCAAATGATTTTTAAAAATATGAATTTTAACCCATTGAAATGCACTGCCAAACACAGGTCCTTTTGCATCTTATGGAGAGAATATTTTTTCAACACTAAAAGTAACTAAATGTTCATATATTAACACAAATTTTTAGAGCATCTCAATATACCAGATTTATATCATCTAGAAATATTTCAAAATGTTTAGAAGGGTAAAAGTATTTTTTACAAAAAAATGCATAAAAAACTTCAACAAAGAATTTAGAAGCGAGGGATCGTGGTGGTTTTTCTTGACTTCGGTTAAATATTTTCCCTTTAAAAAACTTTTTAATGAAAATTTAAAAAGGGCTTGGTTTTAGTTATAGCTATGATCTATTATAATTTCGGAGAATTTAAACAATAACAGCTATCTACAGTCAACATTTTATAATCCACATAAGTTGGGGCCAAAAGTTGTGTGGATTATGGAACATTGTGGATGATAGGGTATTATGGATTTTATAGAGTATATGGTCATTTTATTATCCTTAGACAGAATTTTATCCTTATAGTCAATGTTATATGAAAAGATAAATATGATATCTAACAATTAGTTTAATATGCTATCTCAAAAAATGCTTTTTTAAAGTTATTTTATTAAAAAATTAATATATATGTGCATTTAAAGAAAAATAATTACATATACATATTACATATGTTAAGTAGTACAGTTTGTTATTTACTATTAATAAAATAAAATTCTTATATTTTAAAAAAATATTTTATTATAATTTTTTTTTCATTTTTTGTTTTAAAAAATCACTTTTTGGATCACAAATTTGTAACTTTTCTTAACTGTTTATTTCACTGTTTACATTAGTAAAGTAGAGCGAATTATAAAAAATTGCATATTATGGGTGTGCGGATTATAGAACCTTGACTGCATTTTGTAATGCTAATTAAATCAACACAAAAACAATAACAAAAGAAATAGAAAAAATTATTATTGATAGGGAATTGAACCTTAAATTACTTAATTAATCATTATGTTGTTTGTAGATTAGTTGTTTAGAGCATTGTTTTTTATACAGAAGGTCTCTGCTTCAGAACTCGATAGAACTAATTTGAAATTTGGATTCACTGAAAATAAATCTTGTACACTTTTGCAATTTTAAGAGTTTCATTCTTCTTTTAAAGGTATCTAAATTAAAAACAAAGTTCTACATTTGTAAATCATTATCATAATAAGTAAATAAATATATGTAGTAATTATTGTTAACTTTAAAATAACTGAAATATTAAAAGAAAAGAAAAAACTATAAATATAAGAATGAATCATTTAAAAAAAATTACTACATTTTATAAATTTCATAATTTAATGTGTATATGTACAATTTTTTTTTCTTTACAATTTTAAAGGTTCTTAAATATTTGTAATTTTAAAACAATTGAAATACTTAAGAAAACATTGCATATAAATGAACTGAACAATAAAAAAACCCTACATTAACAATTTTTTTTTAATCTATACCAATAAAAATACTTCTTTCACTTATAAAAACCCTTGCTAGATGGTGCTAACAAGAACTGTCTGAAGGCATAAAATGATACAAACTTGGCCCCACAAAGAGTCTGCACATTTTTGTAATGATTTTAATGCAGGGCTGCTACCAGAACTACGATACAATAAAATTGTTCTTAGACAGAAACACAAACAACTAGTGAAAAATTCTGTTTTATGCCAGCTCTTTAAATTGAACAAAGCATAATTGCATTTTTTCTTTTCTTTTAGGGGGGGGGAGGGGGGTATGTGCTGAAACCTTTTTTTTTTCACTTTATTGCACAATTCCCTTATAAACAGGGTTTACTCTCTTAGAAAATGTATTTGTTGGATTGTACCTTAAAAAAAACAAAAAAAAACTATATAATAGTATTTATTCTTTCAATTTTATTATTTCTTTTTCAGTACTGTATTTCAGGATGTATTTGCAATTAAAGGTCTTAAATCTAAAGTTATTAAATGAAATTTTAAAATAATGAAATTATAATGTTTAATTGAATTAATTAATTAATTTTTAATAAAAGAGTTTAAAGTATGAGACAAATAAAAATTCAAAACCTACTTGTGACTTTACACAACTTTCCAACCGAACAAGAGCTGTGCCCAGATAATTTGCAGCACTCTAAACTCTTTGTACAGGCCTGTGTGATATACTTTTCAGGTTCTTTTAAGAATAATATTATGGGCCAACCAAAAAAAGGATACAATAAAACATGCATGAAATTCAAATGACCAACGATAAATTTCATTATATGCAAGTTATTTAAAATGACTAAATTGCAGGTTACAATAAAAAAAAAAAAATCCTAAATGCATTTTTTGTGGGAAAAGGGAAATTGGAACTTGTATTTTTTTCATTTATTGCAGGATTATGTTATAAACAACTTTTACTCTACTAAAAATTAAATTTGCTAGATAACATCTTTATTAAAATTCGATATGGTAATATTTGCTTAAAATTTTATTATTTCTTTTTCAATATCCAATTTCATGATTATTTAAACTGTTTTTTCATGAAAAGATTTTATATAAAAATTAAAAATATGAATGACATAATTAAATTTTAATTGAATTCATAAATTAAATTTGAATAAAAAGTTAAAAATATGATACTAATAAAATTTCAAAACCTACCTGTGTTTTGTACAACTTTCCAATAGAACATGAGTCATGGTCTGATAATTTACACATTCTCTAACCTTTCCATATGGATCAGCAATTCAAATTTCAAATTTATTTAATTATTTATTCAAATTTCAAAATTTATCTCAAATTTATTTTATTATTTAATTTATTATTACTATGGGCTCGGACAACGCTGTTCAGGTTAATAAATCTTTATCTAAAATAAAGTAGCATAAGGTGGCAAAGTTTGAATTTTTTTTTTGCAATATAATCCCGTTTGTAATATTATGAGGAGATGGAAATTCAGATTCTATTCTTGGTTTCTTAAATTTTTTTAAAACTTTGTGTAAAATTTGAAAAAAATTATATAGGACTTCAGAATGCTATTAATTATGTAAAATTATTCACATTCAATAGAACAGAATATAATCACATTCAGTCTACACAATGTTTTAAACCTTATTTATTTATTTTTTTAAACATAAAATAAATCAAACCAATTTGTTATTTTGATTTTAAATTCGAATAATACTGGCCGAACTAATTATTAATAAATGAAATTATCTGCTAAAAATAAAACATTTTAATAATGCTTTAAATGACTATCAGCAGAATGAAAGTGTGACAGATGAAATTTCATGTAGTTACATTATGAAACCGCAATTTGTATAATTTACTTGAAGATTAACGAATAAACTCTATTAGCATTAGCTTATTTTATTAAAAAGAGAGATTAATAAATTGGGGCTTTAAAAGTTACCTGATATTATCAAGACACAAGACGCCAATGAAAGAATGAATCCCGGATTTTTACATCCTACCGTTAGAAAAAGATTCCATCATTTATTCGAAAGGAATGATATCGATAATTGTGAAATATACAGGATAGTTGATAATTACTAAAATTATTTATTAATAAAACTGTTGGTGTGGAAATATAACTAGAATTCCCCTCCTGACTTTAATACTGGCTATCAGGTATTAAACTAACCAAAGAATCTAAGTTTAATTTTTGTGAGTTATTCAAAATCAAATATTGTTAAATGTTGCACCCTAAAATACATTTAAGCGTTAGATTCGCGAATTTTGACTAATATTTTCTATTTCTTTTTTATAAATATATGGTTTATTTTGTTGATTGAAATTAATTTTGCATTGATTCATAATTCATGAGTGAAATCGGGCGTCGTGAATCATTCATTCTGTTAGCGTCTGTGCTCTTCTAATAAGTGTTCTCCTTACAGTCGCTGATTTTTAATCAGTTTACTGATCCATCTGATTTACTACAATAAATAAATGGTAAAATATATTTTTCCCTTATTCTTTAATTGAAAATTTTACAACTTATAATTTCATCGTACGTTGTTACAAAGTTTTATGTGTCGTACTTTTGCTGACATTTTTAGTCATTTAAAATATTCAGCTCACTGATAAACTGAATGTTTGGTTAGTTGAATATCAACTATCAGGTAAGTAACTAACATACAATATAAATCAAATACATTATGAAAACTATAAATTGAGTTGTTACTTAAGAAAACTTTTAAAATTAATATATACAGTCAAGGATCTATAATCCGCAATTTTCCATAATCCGCGTTACTTTACGAATGTAAACAATGAAATAAACAGTTAAGAAAATTTGCAAATCCATGATAAAAAAAAGATTTTTTTACACAAATAATAAAAAACATAATAAAACTTGTATTTTTTTAAATCTACTCTTTTATTTTATTAACAGTAAAAAACTAAACTGTATTACAGAACGCACCTAAGCTTACTGAACGTTTGAAATGCCGACTAAGTTTGTGTGTTTGTCGCGCTTCTTAGCAGTAAAACAGCACCACCTGAGATCTAGATATTATGGTTTGGGAAGGTCGAATCAATGTAATCCATCATACTCATGAATTGCAGATGTTTCGCCAACATCACGTAAGGCAAACGGGTACCTTCAACTACAGGCGAACTCTGACTGATTTCTCAAGATCTGATCTTTCAGGAAACTAAGCTTCAGCTGGAAAGCTCTTTTTTTTTTCATTTTATTTACGCTCTTAATTTGGCAACAAGCACAGTTGATAAGTTGATGTTTATGAATAACGACTCACGTGTCCTCTAGTATTGATTTTACCTTTTACTCTAATGAATAACGGAAAGCGTAGTAATGGAAGATTCAAGTTCTTCAGCAGCTAAACGATCCCACTTATCGCTAAATTGTAAGCATTGTAATCAAACAATAAATGTAGTAATTATTGTTATTTAAATGCACATTATGTAACATTTTTTTAAAAATAAAATAACTTTAAAAATGAATTTTTTGAGATTACTTATTAAATTAATTACTAGATTTCATATTTATCATTCCATATTATACTGATTATAGAATAAAATGCTATCTAAGAATACCATTGTACTCTATAATCCGCAATATTCCATAATCCACACAACCTTTGGCCTCAACTTGTGCGGATTATAGTTCTTTGACTATATTTATATTTTTATCATACTTGTGAACATATTTTCTTGTATTCTAAAACAAATATTTTAAAATCAAAAAGAAATTTTGAAGAATTGTATTTGAAAGAAAAATTTTACAGTCATACTTTATGTATTTGTCAGAGAAACACTAAAGTAAGTAATTCAAATAATGGTAAATCGCCAAGCATTACAGGGTATTTACATGTATTACCATGTTAGGTCATCTAACAAGAAATGCATCAAGCATTACCCTAATTTTGCTAATTTACTTCTCTTTTTGAGCCAATTTTGAAAGTCGAAGTATCCTCACACTGAAACCTGCAGACAAACTGTAATAAAAAATTACCCTTGTAGGTCTATCCAAAGCAAGAAAATATCTTTTAAAAATAATGAAATGCAAACAAGATATTTTTTAAAAACTTCTCCCATAGGTTTATCTCTCATTAATGAGGCGATGTATATGTGTGAGTGAAATAGCCCTTATAAGAAAGGAATAGATTTCTTTAATTATATTTCTTCATAATAATGTTTCTTGTTTACTTTATTTAAACATTCCTGTTATTGACGGTAATCTCGTCTTAAATAAATAAGACATGAGTCATTCTTGAAAAAAGGATCTATTTCAGTCCTGTCGTCATTTTAAAAATTTTGCTTTGTTTATTTTTTTATTTTTATTTTTTTATTTATTTATTTATTTTGAATATTTAAAGAATAGAGAATCCTTTCCTGCAATTTCCAATTATATAGCTGTTTTATTTTGTGTCTCGATATTAAGTAATATATGGGAAATCTCACCTCCATGGGTGTCTCCATTCACATTTAAAAAGTTCTATCAAAAAGTGAAATAAATGTTAAATAGTTCTTATTGTTCATTCCTTTTTAAATGAACATTGGCTAATTTGAAAATGGGTTTCAATAAATTAAATAATTTTTGCAAATGCATTCTTAAGTTATGTTTTTGTTTGTCCCAATTGAAATTCTTAATTCTGTTACTAGCAGTTTTAGCTTCAAACATTCATTCATAGAAGGCAGTACTGGTAAATAATTTGCATTAAAACAAAGGAAAAGAACCCTCTTTATTAGCTTTGTGATCAAAAATTGTCATTTACTCTCAGTTAAAGATTATGTTATTCAAATAAATAGAATTTTTTTATTTTGTCTTTTGGGATACTCCACTCCATTACTGCCAATGAAAGGTAAACATTACATTAGTATATTGAATAACATTAGTTTTGATTCAAATATTTACAAACAGTGCACCATTATATGAAATATCCTCACCTCTGTCACCTCTGTGTTAATCACAGAGGTGAGAAAGTGAAATGGAGGTGAGATTAAATTAAATATAAGTACTCAAAAATAATCAAAATAAAAGTTTATTGCTATCTTAACAATTATTTAAGTAATATAATACAGTCGAAGTTCTATAATCCACACACGTTTCATCCAAAGGTTGTGCGGATTATGGAATATTGTGGATTATAGAGTATTATGGATTATACATCATTTTATTATTCCTAGATAGCAAATACTTTAATCAATATAATATGAAAAGATGAATATGAAGTCCAATAATTAATTTAATGTAACGTCTCAAAAAATGCTTTTTTAAAGTTATTTTATTAAAGAATTCATATAATATATGTATGTACATTTAAATAAAAATAATTACGTATGTTCCATAATTCTGTAATCCAAATTTTACACATTTTTGGATTACAAATTTGTAAATTTTCTTAACTGTTTCTTTCATTGTTTACATTCATAAAGTAATGCAGATTATAGAAAATTGCAGATTATGGGTGTGCGGATTATAGATCTTTGACTGTATAATAAATGTTGATATAGTTTATTTCTATAATTCAACTGATCAACTGTAGCCTAGATTTCTAATTTGGTTGCTGTCAACTATTTCAATGCTTTCACTAGCTATGTTTTAATAATTTACCTCTGTTGATTCAATCAATTCTTTGCTGAAACTAAGCAAAAAAGTGCAGGAAAAAATAATAACTATTATAATTCAGAATTTTCTAGATAATTTTTTATAGTTTTAAGATTTATCAGAGGGCATTACGATTATTATATTTCAAATGTTTTAAATAACTTTCTGTTATGGGATTCTAATAATGAGTATTAAATGACTAGCAAAATTCAAGTGTTTTAAATACTTTTATGTCTTAATATTCTATTAGTGGTATAAAATTAAACATATAGGGTAGCTATCATATAATAAACTGTTACTTTAATTCTTTAAATCCTACATTTTTTTTGTTTTTTAGTATTATTTCAAAGTAAAAAAATAAGCATAATAGTATAAAATGATGAGAAAAATGTATTAGCAATCAAAAAGACAAAGAGAACATGTAGAGACTATATGATGCAATAAAAAATGCAACTCACTTAGATATGAGGAGGCAAAGACAAAGGAAAAAGAGAGGTACCATGCTAGGAAAAAAGCAGGTAAAATTAAAAGCATTAATTAAATGGTACAGCAAGAATAAAGAAATGTTAGAAAAAATTGGTGAGAAAAAAACAAAGAAATTGGTACTTACATACTTGCGCTAAAGCGCCAATAAAGAGCAATCTTGTTGATCGCACATGCACCCAGTTATCTTTTGGATGCCTTGTTGTTTGATGATTTTTTATGCCATTTTTTAGTTCTACAAAAATATCTATTCGGGATTTACCAAAAACAGAAGAAGATGCAATATTAATTTAATCTATGTTAAACTCTATATCGCCTCATTTTCCACTGAAATCTGATTGACAACTTTGTTTTTAAATAAAGTGTTTTGTATTTTGAAAGTGTTTTATTTTAAATAATGTGTTTTATGTCATGATTTGTCACCAAAAATTTTTGGTGTAGATCGGCGGTACTTAAAAACTGCCAAATCTGTAGCTGCAGTGGCATTATTACGTAAGTACCAAGAAATCTTACAACCTAAGCAAAAGGAAAAAAGACTGAAGAAAATACTCCTCCATCAAGCCTATCTTTAGGTTTACCAATATTGGTACAAAATCTGCCTTCAACAAGTAGAGAAAGCCTGTATAGAAACAGACGGAGAAAAAATATATGTGATCTGAAGAATGAGATTCTAAAGTTAAAGGCCAAGCTTAAAGAATCTAATAAAAAGATGGAAAAGTTCAAAAAAAGAGCACAAAGATCTCAAATAGCAAAGTTTGATACTCTAGCAAAAAAAATTTAAATTAACTTGTTAGAGGTCAGTGTGTTTCACCAGCAACTAAAAGAAGTTATTGCATGGAAAAGTCGCAACAAAGCAGCTGAAAGACAATTTAAAACAAACGACAAAATATAGAAAAGTGATATCAAGTGTAACAGGAAAGATTGTGAGAAAATACAAATTAATGTCTGAACTTCGGAAAAATGAATAAGTTTTAAATATTACTAATTTTTCTATCATATGTCTTATGCTGTATAATTCATAAAATTCACATAAACATTCTTTTTTTCCTTCACTCTCATAATTAATAATTCCAAAATCTGTCAAGCAACTTTTTCAAATTTCCCAATGTTGGTGCATGGGTAAGGGTTGAGTATTTGGAAAAATAAAAAAAGCATCAATTCATTGGTAAAATCATGTCCCATGTCCATAGAAATTAATGAGATGTATGAGGTGAAATTCCTGAAGAAATCAAAGATTGGGATTTTTTTTTTTATTTTTCCAAAGAATGATAACACAGACTTTATTGATCAGAAACAGATACTAGAAATTCTAAATGAACCCACTTTTAACAACAGAGGAAATTATGGGTGCGAAAAATAGACTATTCGAATTGATGATTAGTGCAGGATCTATCTGTGTTTTCATTATTCTTGTTGAAATGATCAAATCTTGTTTCTGTTTTAACACCTAATCTAGGGTTTTTCCATCATATATTAAATTTTGAATGAAGAAAAAGCTATATATATAAAAAGCTAAATATATATATAAATATATAGCTAAATTTATATAAAAAATGCTTATTTTTCCAATTGCATAAAAAATATAGATTTATAATGTAATTCAAATCAGGTTTTTTTATATCAATTCATTGATGGCAGCTAATTCAAGAATCATTCTTGAAAAATTCTGCAAGACGATTAAGGGCTTAAAGATTATTTATAAGCCTCCGTTCTTGCATAAAATGTATTTTTTCCAAAAATTTCCATCAAAACAAAAATTGTAGGTACTTTTTTATTTATCTCCAATTGAATCATGCATTTCATCAAACTATTTTTTTTTTCTTTTCTTTTGGAAAACATTTTAGTGAAAATTTCAACTTAAAAATGAACAAAAAAAAAAAAAAAAAAAAAAAAAAAAACTTAAAATGAGTAAAGTTATGTTTTTTTTTTTTTTTTTTCAAAAAGAAAACCTCTCAAACAAGGTTTTTTTTTCAACATTTGGAAAGGGTTTTTTCCTTTTATTTTACTGCCTCACTTACACACTCAGAAAAAAATCAAAAGTATTAGTCTGTGAATCTTAAATTAATAAATAATGAAATATTGGATAGAATAATGTTTTCCAATGTTTAAATAAGAAGTTGTTAAAAGAAACTCTCATGACTAAACTAATGTGAACTGGAACAATCTGCTGTACAAAAAATCCAAATACAAGAGAGGGGTCAGGGGAAGCTATTTTTTTTAATTAAAAATAATTCATAAATTATAAAAATGCTTATATTCAATTATCGTTATATTTGCTCATTGTTTTTGTAATTGCATTTTGAATTATGTAAATTTATTTTGTCAAACATTACATTATATTTGTCTATTTTGGTTTTTACTTGATTTACAGCCATGTCAGGCAAGAGATCTTTAATATGACTTTAGAATAAAAAGAATTGATTTATTATGTTGTTCTATGAATAATAAGGCAACTTTTATAAGAACAAACTCAAAATTTGTAGTTGTATATATAAATCAATACAAAAAACCCTGAACGGGTTAAAAGCTTGTGACGCAGCACTTTATTTTACATCTCTAAGAATTTTAAATTTGGGACTTAAAACTAATGATATAAAAAATTATGTGACGCTATGCTATTAATATATATATATATATTAAAATTTATTCATTAATGCTTTATCATTTACATCTTTCATAATTTCGAAATATGAATCTTTTGCTACGCTATCCAAAATCAAAAGTAACATTTAAATAAATATTTTTGCACCATTGTATCTAAACTAAGTTATATGCAAATAGATACAATGACGCAAAAATATTTATTTAAATGTTACTTTTGATTTTGGATAGCGTAGCACAAAAGATAAACCAATTTATTCAAATAAAACATTTCAGTGCATTATATATATTCAGTGAAAGTGATGTATTTAACAGTGTATTGGAAAATGAAAAGTATTGTTTAGATATGTAAATGTATTTAGATAATAAATAAATGGAATTTTAAAAGATCGTTTAAAGTCTCATCAAGGCGTCACTTAAATTTTGATATCATAACTTTTAAGATTCATATTTCGAAATTATGAAAGATGTAAATGATAAAGCATTAATGAATAAATTTTAATATATATATATATTAATAGCATAGCGTCACATAAATTTTGATATCATTAGTTTTAAGTCCCAAATTTAAAATTCTTATAGATGTAAGATAAAGTGCTGCGTCACAAGCTTTTAACACGTTCAGGATTTTTTGTATTGATATCATTGCTTTTTTTAGGTTAATGATAAAAACAAAAAATTAAAGACTAATGTAAAAAATTCATATTCAGGATTCATTCACCTTTAATTACCCCTCCCCCATCCACTTAAAAAAAAGATACTTCATATTTTATTAATGTGTGCTGTATTACTTGATTTTGTTAAAAACAACTCTGTAGTAAAATACGTTAGTAAAATATAAGAAGGTAATGTACATTTAGCACCATACATCTCAGAAAGGGTTTTATAATCTATGTTGTATGTATCATTTCTCATTCTTGTTAAGTATGTTTATTCTTTACACATGTTGATACATATGCTGCAGATGGATTAAAATGATCAGAGATACAATATTCAGAATGTGCTGGAAAGTATTTCATAATCTATGCTGCATGCATGATTCTTGTTAATTATGTTTCAACCTATGTATAGGTTGGTAATATTGCAGATTGATTAAGACTATATGCGTTACAATATTCAGAATATGCTGAAAATGTTTCATAATCTATGTTGCACACATGTTTTTCTTTCTTGTTAGTTATGATTTGTTCTTTATATAGACTGGTAAAATTACTGCAAATAGATTAAAATGATAGGTTTACAATATTGAAAATGTATTGGAAAGTGTTTCATAATCTATACTTATGCGTAATTTTTCATTCTTGTTAGTTTATTTATGTTTTTCTGTTTGCATAGGGTGGGAAGATTTCTGTACAAAGATGAAAATTATAGGTTTAAAGTATTCAGAATGAATTGGAAAGTATCTAAACATGCTGTATGCAAAAATTTTTATTGTCGTTAATTATGCTTTGTTTTTTGCACAGAATGTTAAAATTCTTGTACATGAATGACAATAAGTTTACAGTATTCAGAATGTGTAGGAAAATGCATCATAATCGATGCAGTATGTATGATTCTTTGTTCTTGTCAGTTATGTTTTGTTCTTTGCACTGGGTGGAAAAATTACTGTATATGGAATAAAAAAGTAGATTAATAGTATTCAGAATTGTTGAAAGTTGCATCATATTCTATGCTGCACACATAACTTTTCGTTCTTTTTTTTTCTTCTTTACACAATGATAAAATTATTGCAGATGGATGAAGGCATTTAATTAAATCAGGCTTACATTAAAATTGACAATATATATTCTAAATTAATCAATGTACCTATCATTTGTACAAAAGAATGTCCTGATTGGTAATTACCCCGGTGTAATTGATAATTACAATGTTCCCAGGGTAGTTATCGATAATCAAAATTTTTTAATTAAGCAAACTTTAAATAATATTTTAATCAAAGCCTATATTTTATTGAATAGAAAGATGGTGAATCATTAACCATGCTAAATTTGGTCACATCTATTGTAAACATTAAAAAGATATTTAGATGTTAGTGTTTTTTGATCAGGAATTACCCCAATCCACCCTATAAGTTTCATACTTCAATTAGGAAAATGTTTAACTGACAAAGAAAGAAAATCAGGACTCTGTTATTTATTAGGATGAGCGAAGCGAATCCTCTACTAGTCCACTCAAATTACAATTTGTCGTACGCTTTACAAAAAAACTATTCAATATTTTAACTTCAAATTAAACACAAAAATAAATTATGATCTGTAGATTTGCAGAATATAATTTTTTTTACAGTAAAACGTTAAAAAAATTATTATTTTAATTAATTTATTTTACATGCATTTCCAATACGGACGCATTTTAGCAAATAAATAAAAAATGAAACGCGTATATTTTCAGAAAAAAAAGTTTAAATCATGGAGTAAATAATTATAGATAGAATCATGATTAATTTATTAAATAAAACATGTTTTCATTATCCCGCAAAATCGTTTGCACAGATGACACTTAAACATTTCAAAAGAATTGTATTATGGAATTTTTTTTTTTTTTTTTTTTTTTTTTTTTGTAAACTGGCAACAAAATAATTGTAAACAAATAAAATTAATTCTTAAATTTGTTATATAAATGAAAAATTAAAAGATCTGCGTGAAGTTGTTGGTTCAAGCTCTTTATAAATATTTTTGCGAAGGTCGTATTGTGGCTAAATAATATCGACTCATTAATCAGAAGGATTTTATAGAAAAATAAGACTTTAATAAGTTCGCAAACACAACAATAATTATTCGTGATAACGTCACTGCGAGAATGAGAGAGCGTTTCGTTAAAAGGTAATTCCATTAATTGAGTTACCATTCGCAGAAAGTAAAAAGTTCTCCCACGCGGAGAGAATTACAGCAATTCTCATACGCTAACATGTATAAAAACGAAGAAATTAAAATAAAATGTTTTACAGTTAAAAATTCATAGTATCAACGAAAGCAGATTTCAAATGTTTTTTCCAGAAAATAGGATTTTGAAGAAGTAACTTTCTTCAAATATATTATTCTGAAATAGCTATCAAAGATTATCGGATGTTGATTTCAAAGATTGGAAACATGCATATTTCAAACAATTAAAAAACACCAGTGGCTACTTGAAATTGTAAAAACATCTTTAAAAGAGCTTTTAGTTAAAAATTTAAAAAAAATTTGTAAAAGTTTGCTTCGAAAATATCTTATTATGCCAGTTTTACATCATAAATAAAAAATTAAAATGCGCCAAAACGTAAAATAACGTTTTTGTTTAATAAAGATGCGAAAATAATAATAATAAAAAAAATATTGTTACTTTCAAATATCTGTTTTATAAAATAATGCTTCGCGAATCCAAACAAAGCATGGCTTTTGCTAGTTAAATATTTTCATTTCATATGAAACTTTCCATACTTGGGTGACTTACTTACAAAATAAAACTAATATACTTTTATCGAATATTTCAGTCACTAAGCATAAAACATGCAATGTACATAAATTTAAACATTTCATGTTTTTTAGATTTTTTTTTTAACACAATTTTGTGAAAAAAGCAGACAGCTATTAAAAAATATTCCATATTTGCTTAGAATTTCTTGCAGTGCAATACATCAAAAGTCTTTTCTAGATTTTCAACATTGTACGTAATATTTTGACGACTTGATATTTTTATATTTTTTTCTCATAAATCATGTAAAATAACATTTATCCATTAAGAACCACATTTGATTTACTGAACAGCTATAAATACAATAAACAACTCAGAAAGCATCACAGGGATTTATGAAAAGAATTTGCATGTGCTTATTTAAGCATTATTGAGATTTACTTAACTAAAACAGATTTAACGGATCTAGTAAACATTTTAATTGTTAAAACTATAGATTATAATCTTATAATAAAGCATCATGAAAGAAATAATTTATCTAAGTAAAACTTTTTTATCCAACATTTCAGTTGCTAAAATATGCATAGCTTGCGACCAACAATTGTGCAAATAAAATGTTCCAGACTTCTGGACACTGTTTACATTTTAAAGGCAGTAATTTGAATGCAATAATGAACTAGAAATCATAATAAATGCTTAAAATAATGTATAATACAGTCAACACTGTGAAATCCACAAAATATATCATATGGAATCCATGTTAGAATGTAAACATTGAAAAACGACTCAACATATAAGCTCATGGATAAAGTTAAGTGATACTTTTTTTTTCATGACATAACAATTTTTAATGAAATAAACTACAGTGCAAGAAAATTCGAGTATTTTTTACTCTGCATTTAAAAACAATAATCTGAGCAAGGAAGTGATGTATGCTCGTTTGGTTATGCTTAATGCAAATCTATTCTTTGTTAAAACAGTGATAAAACTTTAACAATAAATGATTTTATCTCTACATACTTTTTGCTTATTTCACAATACAGATGAATATTTCCTTCAGTAAATTTTCTTGAACTAGAAAATTTTATATTGGTTCAAGGAGTTATTTGTGTTCATAGACTAGCGGTAAAAATTACTGATAATAAACCAAAACAAAATACAGTACAGGGCTTTTACCTGGTAATCTCACAATATTTGGAATATGCTCCCCCCTCCTTTAATCCATAAGTTTTTAAAAACACAAACATAACAAAATTTTAACAATGACATGTATAGTATGATCAATGACAATACTGACAAGTACTACAATGACATGTAGAGTATGTACAATTTCATCTTTTGCAATTATTTAAACAAAAATTCCTGCATTATTAAATGGTAGCAATCAACAAGTAAAAATATATAATTGTACTTAAGTAGTATTATTTTATCCTTTTACACAAATTTTGATTGATATATTTAGAAAAACCTGAAATTTTAAATATATTCAGATTCGTTTCTTTCCCCCCAAAATGGCATTGGGGCCATCCATTAATCATGTGATGTTTTTTGGCATTTTTAACCCCCCCCCTCCCCCTTGATGATACATGGAGAGGTTCAAGACTACCCCCCTACCCCATATCACGTGTATTTTTTAGTACCTACAAAGAATCTTAATTTTTTTAGAATATTTATTATAAAATACATTTTCAAGTATCATCAAATTTTATTATAGAAAATAAAAAAAAACTACAATAATAACCTTAATAAGTAAACAGAAAAGTTGCAAGTGGTTTCGGACTGACATAAAAATAATGAAAGAAATGCGAAAAACTTTTTTGTAGTAATACATAAACATAATTTAATTTACAATGTCCTCAGACCACGGATAAGCAAGACTTTCTTCAACACCAATAACTGGATAAGCATCTTGCAAGTTAGTTGTAGACACAGTGCTTTGTTGAAGATTAACATCGATTTCATCAAGCCACTCGGCGTCATCATTTTCGCACACTACGCAGAGGATCTCTCTCGATCTACCATTCGTTCGTCGCGTGAGGATGCGAGAAGGACGGACATTGTGCATCTCTAGACTATTATTGCTCAGATCACCTATTTTAGACATTGTTTTAATGCAAAACGTACAAGGTTAAACAATTTACGTATGTATTCAGTGCCAAAACAACAGAATAACTGACACTGACAAGCTGAGTCCGGCAGGCGCTTGTCGCGGCTCGCGGGAACTTCACTTCATTCGTTGCCTGACAGTGGTGAATCAAGGTCACACTACAAGCCGCTTTCGGCTTTGTACGCGTTTGACGAAAAAATAAATACACGATACGCCGCTTTTCGATTCAGTATCGCGTGTTTGCCGAAAAAATAAATACTCGTGATATATTACTGCACCCCCCTCCCCCCTTGTGATATTTCGTTATTTTTTTATGGATCACCCCCTCTCTAGAGCCTCGCAGGATTAATGGACGGCCCCATTGGTAATTTTCAAAAACACACAATAACAAAATTGTAACAATCACATGTAAAATATGAATAAAAACTTACCTTTGGAATTTTGTTAAAACTAATCAAAATTATTTTTTTAGAAATTTATTGTTGTTGTTTGCAATCGTTTCATGATTTGTTTCAATGGTCATTTCCTGAAATGTGTGCTTATTCCCATACTCTATAGACAAAATCTGTGATTTTTTTCTGCAAACATTTGTTGAAGTTTGCAATATTTTTCTATGACAGATTGTGAAAATTCACTCTGATACTGCAATCTTTTGATGAAATTTGCTATGTATTTCTGCCTTTTTTTGATGAAATTTACAATATTTTCTCTCGACTGCTTACTGAAATTCATACTTTTTTCAGTGATGGTTTCACAAAACTCATTTTTTATTAGATAGGTTGACTAAATTTACATTTATTTTTTTGATCAATTTCCAAAATCCCCCCCTCCAATTATTTCATGATTTTTTTTCAACTCATGACAAATTTTGTGTTTTTTCTGCTATTGATGACAAAACTTAATATTTTTTTGGCTATTTTTTCGCAATATTTTTTAATAAGTTTGCAATATTTTTTAATGACACATTTTCAAAATTTGGTATGTGCTTTCAATTTTTGACAAAATCCATTATGGATATCGTGATTTTTTTCACAAAATTTACAGTTTTCTCAATTATTTACCAGAATTCGTTCTTTTCACCATCATATACTGAAGTGTGCAATAATTTTCTGGAAAGATTCTACTTTTTATGACATTTGAAATTATTTTTTGCAATAAGTTGATAAAATTAATATTTCAAATTTCAAGATTGTCAAAATTCAAGAATTTTTTTCAACATATTATAAAAAATTGTGAAATGGCAAGTTGTATGGCATGTTTCGTGCATCCAGTGATGTTTTTTCTGTTTTTAATGGGCATGCCATGCATTAATGACTGCGGCATTGATGAGTTTACTGCATTTTAGAGATTCCTGCACAGTGAGTTTCATCGATCCAATAATGGTTTCTTTGGTTTTAACAAGCACACAGTGCTAATGTTCTACACACAAGATTGCAATGTTGACAAGTTTCGTGTATTTCAGTGATTGCTGCATAGCGAATTTCATGGATCTAATGATGGCTTTTAGCGCTCATACACGAAGCTCCGTGTGAAATGGGGGAGGTCGCTCCGGGTGCAGAAATTTTGTTTTCCAAATTTTTACTACCAAAATCATTTCTAGCCTGTCACAAGAAAAAGTTTGTGGGGTGGGAGAGGGAAGGGGGGCGCCAAATTAAGACTATGCGCTGGCCGCAGTTTTCTCTTTGCACATCCCTGCATACACGCATTAGTGATTGTGGTGTTGACGAGTTTCTTGCATTTTAGTGATTCTTGCACAGTAATTTTTGTGGATCGAGTGATTTCTCTTTGGCCTAAACGGGCAAACTGTGTTCATAGACGAATTAATGTTTGTGTAATTGGCAAAATTTGTGCATTTTAGTGATTCTTGCACAATAATTTTGGTAAATCCAGCGATTTTTTTTATAATGGTCACACAGCGGTTATACACACGTTAGTGATTGTGCCAAAAAAATCCAAGGAGTCTAAAAAAATTTAAGGACTTGCTACTTTTGTTGTTATTTATGTGGCATGCACTTGCACACCCCAATTTTTAATGCCCCATTTGGAGAGAAAAACATTTCAAACAAATTTTTATCTGTTAGAATCTAATTATTGGTGCTGAAACTGCACAGAATTAATAACCTTGGTTATTTTGTAAGTTCAAATAAAAAAATACACAATTTTCCTATGCAGTGACGAATGATCATATATATACACAGAGATCAGTCAAACTGACGTCAAATCAACTGTAAACATGGGATGAGAAATATTAAAAAATTAATAAAGCATCCCCAAAAGTAAGTACGAAATCTAAATATCGAGGTAGTATCTGATGTAATTATTCCCGACCCAGAGTTGTTTTTATTTACGACAATTTTTTAGCTGTTTACATTATAAATGCATGCTTCCTGACGCATGTATATGGAGTGCAATACAAATTAAACAATTTACCATTTTATTTTGAGTTTTCTTAAAAAAAATAAAATTTTTCATTTTTAATGAAAAGGCAGGTTAAAATAAAGGTATGACAAAATGAAAATTGTTGACCCCCCCCCCCCAAACTAGTGTTGAATTCAGACTTTTTTCCGGAAGGAATTTCTGCAACTTCGTCGGAGACATTCTATTGTTCCAGAAAAAACGAGAATTTCATTAAAATGTCGGTAAAAACTGCTAATTTTGTCAAAGTGTCGCGGAAAAAGAGCGAATTTCTACAATAGATCGCGGAAAAAACGCGAAATTTGTCAAAGGTCGCGCAAAAAAAGAATTTCGACAAAGGATCGTTAAAACACGCGAATTTTGACACAAGATCGCTGAAAGCGCGAGTTTTGCCAAAGTGTCGTGGAAAAAGCTCGAATTTCTTCAAAAGGTCGAGGAAAAAGCACGAATTTTGTTAAATGTTTGCAAAAAACGTTAATTTTGTCAAAGTATAGCGAAAAAATAGCAAATTTCGTCAAAAGGGCGTGGAAAAAGCGCTAATTTTGTCAAAGGGTTGAAAAAGGGAAGGCAAAGTATCACGGAAAAAGAACTAATTTTGACATAGGATTGCTGAAAAAGCGTGAACTTCGACATAGAATTGTTGAAAAGCGCTAATTTTGTCAAAGTTTTGCGAAAAAGTGCGAATTTCGTCAAATGATCACCGAAAAAGCGCGAATTTCATCATAGGGTCGCGGAAAAATGCGAATTTCGACAGAGGTTCCCGTAAAAAACACGAGCTTCGACATAATATCGCTGAAAAAACGCGATTTTTGTCAAAGTGTTGCGCAAAAAGTTTGAATTTTGTCAAAAGTTCGAAGAAAGAGCGCCTTTTTTTCAAAGGGTTGCAAAAAACTGCAAACTTTGTCAGATTACAGGGAAAAAGTGCGAATTTCGTCAAAGGGTCGTGAAAAAAACGCGAATTTTATCAGAGGATCGCATAAAAAACGCAAACTTCGACATAGGACCGCTGAAAAAACGCGATTTTTGTCAAAGTGTCGTGTAAAAAACTCGAATTTCGTCAAAAGTTCGCGGAAAGAGCGCTAATTTTTTCAAAAGGTTGCTAAAAGGGAAGGCAAAGGAACTCTGAAAAAATGCGAATTTCGACATAGGATCGCTGAAAAACCGTGAACTTCGACATAGAATTGCTGAAAAAGTGCTAATTTTGTCAAAGTATCGCAAAAAAGCGCGAATTTCGTCAAATGATCACGGAAAAAGCGTGAATTACGTCAAAGAGTCTGAAAAAACACAAATTTTGACAGAGGATCGCGGAAAAAAACGCAAACTTTGACGTAGGATTGCTGAAAAGCACGTATTTCGACATAAGACTGCTGAAAAAGCGCATCTTTTTGTCAAAGTGTCACCCAAAAAGCTCGAATTTCGTCTAATGTTAGCTACTTTTTTCAAAGGGTTGCAAAAAAGTGCTAATTTTGTCAAAGTATAGCGGAAAAGAGCGAATTTCGTCAAAAGGTTGCGAAGAAAGTGCTAATTTTATCAAAGGGTTTGAAGAAAGGTATGCAAAGAATCGCGGAAAAAGTGTGAATTTCGACATAGGATCGCTGAAAAAGCGCCAACTTCGACATAAGATTGCTGAAAAAGCGCTAATTTTATCAAAGCACTGCGAAAAAGTGCGAATTTCGTCAAAAGGTCGCGAAAAAAGCGCTTATTTCGACATAGGATCGCTGGAAAAGCGCGAGTTTTGTCAGTGTTGTGGAAAAAACTTCAATTTCGTTAAAAGGTCGCAGAAAAATGAGCTACTTTTCTCAAAGGGTTGCAAAACATTGCTAATTTTACGAATTGAATATTTCCAGCTGAGCGAAAAATTGCCCAGGCCGGGAATCGAACCCGGATACTTGGCTTACAAGGCCAATGCTTTACCTGTTAAGCTATCTGGGCGATAGCCAGCTGGGATTTTTCGCTCAGATAACCCTCAAAATCCCAGTCGGCTATCGCCCAGATATCTTAACAGGTAAAGCCTTGGCCTTGTAAGCCAAGTATCCGGGTTCGATTCCCGGCCTGGGCAATTTTTCGCTCAGCTGGAAATATTCAATTCGTATGATAACTTTACGAATCAGTTTGATTGTGTTAAAAATAATAGTATTGCCAATTTTGTCAAAGTATCGCAGAAAAGAGCCAATTTCGTCAAAGGATCGCGGAAAAACCCAAATTTTGACAGAGTATCGCGGGTAAAAAACGCGAGATTCGTCAAAAATGCCAAAGAATGCGAATTCCGTCAAAGAGTCGCGAATTTAGTCAAAAGATCGCAGAAAAAAGCCTATTTCGTCAGAAGATCGCGGAAAAGCATTTCATTTGATCATTCATTTAATAATAACTATACAAGGAGGTATTTCATGAACAGAAATTATGACTATGTTGATTCTATGTTTCTTGGTATCCCCCCCCCTAAATGGTCCTTTGGATCCGCCCCTGTAAACAAGTATATCATTTTTTAAACATATCCGAATTTCCATAATGTCATAACTTTTTATTTAACTTGTGCTGTCTTTAATAATGTGAATTTTTGTTTAATTTCTTTAAAACATAAACAAAATTGCATTGCTAATTGGTCTCTATTACACAAATGTACTTGAATGGAAAAGGATTATAATCAAGTATACTGTAAATAAAAACAAGATTGATTGAAAATTTGGTGGACAAAGTTTGAAATTTCAAACCTTTATCACTTTAAGTAAAAACATTCTTAACGTTATTTATATGTGTAACGAAAGAATAAGAGTCGAATATAAGGGGGGGTGGGGAGGAAAGTATAAGTTACATTAGAAATTCCCGAAAATTTTAAAAAGTAAAATTTCGATAAAAATTTAAATACTGAGCGGCTTAATTTTTTTTAATCTGAAAAGAATGTAAAATCAAAAGTAAGCTATAGGTATGCATATTTCGAAAATGATGTTATTTTGAGGGAATTTTCGTTAACTTAAATACAAACGATTCACAAATAAATTATTTTACACACGGGACTGGGAACAACTTTCATTTTGTCATACCTTAAATTTTAACCTGGATTTTCATTAAAAACGAAATTTTTTTTTATTTATTATTTTTTTTAAAGAAAACTCAAAATAAAATAGTAAATAGTTTAATTTGTATTGCGCTCCATAGACACGCCAGGAAGCATGTATTTATAATGTAAACACTAAACAGCTAAAAAATTGTCGTAAATAAAAACAACTCTGGGTCGGGAATAATTACATCAGATACTACCTTGATATTTAAGATTTCGTACTTACTTTTGGGGATGCTTTATTAATTTTTTAATATTTCTAATCCCATGTTTACAGTTGATTTGTGACGCCGCGCGTAGCTTTCGGAAGCTTTAGCTTACCGCCAGCGAATTCGATTACGATTCAAAACAAAACTATCCAAACGCGTATGAATACATGTAAATCTAATAGCAAATTATTAAAAATAATTTTTGTTTGTAAACTTTAAAAAAATCATAAGTCGAAAGTATATTGAATATGTATAATAAAAAAATATTTTCCTATTTTAAAAAAGGATTCAAAATATTTTTCTACAAAATGCAAAATATCCAATATAAGAAACGTAATATTTTCTGCTTTACGAAAAATAAAGGCAATATAAATAGAAATTTGATTTAGTATATATTTGTTGAATGTTTTAAAGCACATGATAAGATGTTTTTGTAGTTTAAAAAACATTTATTGCTTCGATTCGGGTGTTTTAACTGTGACCCTAACTACATAAAGCTTGTCACACCGGCTTTGTCTGCTAACCAATAGAATAACATGTAATCCGCGAGCTAATATAGTCCAATTTTCCAAGACCAATATATAACAAACAAGAGTTTTCCTAGAAACTAGGCAAGTCTTATTCACTCTGTCTTAAAGATATTCATATTATATATATAAGTTTTAATAAAATCTCTCAGGCTGTTTTCTAGATCTCATTATCAAGAAGAAACACCATCGATTTCGGTTTAAAAATGGGTATCGAGATCTAAAAATATACGGCACGTAGAAATGTAAAAATTATAGGATAGGATTAGACTGGGAATATAAGACTATATTAAAAAAATTGGACCATTCTGATCAATATTTGCTGAGTTATTAGATGGCGGCTTTTCAGATTTCCTTTGATGTTGAGTTAGCTGTATATATGAAGTTCCGCATCTACCTTACGTGGATACCTTATGACGATGGTAGGCTTAAAGCTGCGTCACTTGAAGGCTGCCGCCTTCTATGATACTTAATGTAAAAAAAATACCTGTATGATAATAGCCTAAGTCATGTGATTGACATTAGAAATTCCTGGCTGGTAGCTTTGCTTTTTCTATGTCAGGCGGCTATTTTGATATTTAGCGCAGTTGATAAATTTCCAAATACAAATCCATCGACACCATTTCATCTATAATAGTGCAATTCATGAGACTGTCATAAACAATTAGGCTTCCTGGGAGCAAACATAACAGGCCATTTTAACTCAAAAATATTTTTTTTTCAAAAAACTACATAAAATTTGCTGTGATCACAAAGAATTCTTAGCAATTATCTAGATAGATATAGCCGAGTAAAAATCTTTCCATGTTTTTAACTCACCAGTTAACTTTTTATTTCCTCAGGATAAATTAAAATAATTCTTTGATGTTAAAATTAAATGTTTGTTGTGGGGATGGGACGAATATTCGGCCACTATTCGGTATTCGGCCCTTTTGCCGAATATTCAGTTGGCCGAATATTGAAGGCTTGTTGACCGAATATTTCGGCCAAATACTTGTAGCCGAATATTTAAAGATATCTGGCCGAATATTGGTAAAATCTCACCGAATAGTGAAAGATATCTTGCCAAATAAATTTAGGATTTAAAGAGTTTCATTTCTTACATTTTTTTTCTCTAATCCAAATTGGCTACTTCAATCATGAAGTCATTCTCATTCTCATTACAAAATATACAGTTATTCAATTGCTAAAAAATACACAGCCTTTCTGTATTTCCTATAAAAGTGAGGGATATTTTAGAAAATGCTGCCCAGGTTGGAGATTTAATTGTATGGGAAATGTCTTCATTAGAGAATTATATATTACAATTCAAGATATAAAAACACTTATATATAAAAAAACTGCCTTATTCTAAAACACTTGAATATTTATTAATGTCTGCAAATTCCATGCACATATTAAAAAGGCTCTTATGAAATTTGTAACTTATTTCCGTAAAGTAAGAAATGAAAAAAATTCATTCACTAGGTGTATTAACAATGATTCATTTTCAAAATTGTCAAAGATTTTACCATATGCATTCTACTTTTAGCATAACCTTTTGCTTTAACGTAATTTGTAATTTAAAGCTTGGCAACTGATTTCAGAGCAGGCTCATTCTTACGAATTCGCTTATCATTAGGGACACAAACTCTAAATGATCAAATTTACTTCATTAAAGGTTATTTTAGAAAATATCTCCTCGTAAGTTCTGAGAGAGAGATATTAAGAATATTATTAATTTGGGATGCAAGAAAGGGTAAAAGCATTTGATAGTAAAAGTGAAGTACATTTTTCTTATTTTAATGAAAATATATTACCATCATGACTTACTGAAAATCAATTTGATGTACATTAAGATAAAATAATATAATGCAATTTCATAATTTTTTTGTGTTAAAATAGATGTTTTAAATTTAAAAATACATTTAAGAGCACATTTAAGAGTAATAATTATTAATGAGCTCCTATTTTTTTAAATTATATATAATCAAAATTTATTTTCTTTATTGAAAAAAAAAGTTAATATTCGGCCTAAAATTTGGTCGAATATTCGGTATTCGGCTATTCGGCCAAATCACTATTCGTCCCATCCCTAGTTTGTTGTAATGGTTTATTATTTTTTTTTCATTTTTTTTTTTTTTAGAAATATGTAAAAGTCATGAATTTAAAATGTTTCACTTTTAAATGAAAGTTGTGTAATTTTTATAAAATGAATGAATGAATTCTTAATTTCCCTATCAAAATTTTCTGATTTGACAAAGGAATGATTAAGTGAATTAAGTTATAATATCATAAAATATTTAGAATTACATTTAATGATCACCAAATCGGTCGCCAGAGGCAGGCAGCTTGTGTATAATATAAATGTATATGTAAATGTTCAGTGTAAACTTTAAAGTTTAAAGAAGTTTTGAAAAAAATGCATAACTCAAATGCTTAAAAATATATAATTCTTTGTACAACTTTTAATAGTGATGAGATTAAAATGAGGCTGGATGTATGGACAGTAAAGAAGCAAAAACTTTGTTTAGATAGTTTTAGTGAATATGCTGCAAAGGTAAATGGAGTTTCAAGGAGAAAAAATTAATTTACAAGTGTTTAATTTACAACTGTTAAAATTTCGTTTTTATCGGTATGTATATGAGAGAACGGATATGCGAGTGTCTATTGTATTACGTTCCCACCTACACATATGTATGTTTGAAACAATACTCAAGTTCTGTTGTACTTGAAAATACATAATGTACAATGTGATTATTTAATGTATGGATTTTTATATTGTTTAAAGAAATGAAACTTATCATATGTGATAGCTTAATTAAGAATTGAAATTTATTGCTATTTATTAAAAAATGCATTATTTTATTATTTTTATTTCTAGACTGAAAAGTTGATTAAACTCTCTTATTGAAGTTCATGAAGTTCATTTCCGTGGATGAAAATGACTATAATCTCTTCATACTGATACTTTAAAGAAGATTCTGTTATCATCCGAAACATAACTTATGGGACAATGTCATCGATTACAGAAGAAAAATCTTTCTCTGATGAACATCACTTTGTTCCTCAAAATAGTGGTGGAAAAAAACACTCCTCCCCTCATAAAAGAGAAAAACCTTTTATTTGTGAAATATGTTCCAAAACATTTTCTGATAAGAGTAACCTAAGGAGTCATCTCAAGACTCATACTGGAGAGAAACCCTATGTTTGTGAAACATGTTCCAAGGAGTTTTCTCATAATCATAATCTAAAAGCACATCTCTTGACACATTCTGGAGAGAAACCCTATTCTTGTGAAATATGTCCCAAAGCATTTTCTCATAAAAGTACTTTAAGAAAACATCTCTTGACACATACTGGAGAGAAACCCTTTATTTGTGACGTATGTTCCAAAGGATTTTCTCAGAATAGTCACCTAAGGAGCCATCTCATGACTCATACTGGAGAGAAACCTTTTGTTTGTGAAACATGTTCCAAAGCATTTTCTCAGACGAGTACTCTAAGGAAACATCTCTTGACTCATACTGGAGAGAAACCCTATATTTGTGAAACATGTTCCAAAGCATTTTCTCAGAAGTGTACTCTAAGAAACCATCTCTCGACTCATACTAAAGCGAAACACTATATTTGTGAAACATGTTCTGCGGCATTTTCTGACAAGAAAAACCTAAGAAGTCACCTATTAACTCATACTGGACAGAAACCTTATGTTTGTGAAACATGTTCCAAAGCATTTTCTCATAACAGTACTCTAAGAAAACATCTCTTGACTCATACTGGAGAGAAGCCCTATTCTTGTGAAATGTGTCCCAAAGCATTTTCTGGTAAAAATACTTTAAGAGATCATCTCTTGACTCATACTGGAGAGAAACCCTATTCTTGTGAAATATGTTCTAAAGCATTTTCTCGGAATTTTACTCTAAGAAGCCATCTCCTGACTCATACTGGAGAGAAACCCTTTGTTTGTGAAGTATGTTCCAAAGGATTTTCTGATAGGAGTGATCTAAGAAGGCATTATTCGTCTCATACTAAATAGACACCTCCTGAAAATCCCTTTATATTTATTGTGAAATTGAATATGTACTCAATATATGTCTTTTCATGTACTATTATCACATATCGTTTTTTAAAATTTAGTGATGAAAAATTTTTTTAAATTCTTTCATAATTGTTACACTTGTCATTTTGATAATAAGTAAATAACTCCTTACCTATTGTGAAGCAAACCTTCCTGTAAAGCCTTTTATGGATTTTTTGTTTCAATTTGTCTCATTTCAAGTAAAGTAATTTTACCCTGAAATAAAAATTTAATTTCAACTTGAAATGATAAATTGTACATCAATATCTCATATGAATATACTTACGAACGACTTTGTTGAAGTAACACTTTTTAATAAATTTGAGAAATATGCTATAAATATTTTTGGTGCAAAAAACATATTAAAAAAATATCTTATTTCCTAAATTTTGTTCTTAAAAATTTTCCAAAGATTTAAGTGAAACATATCTCATTATCATGCAATCTTTGGATGCATCATGAGCCATTTTTCTTAAAAGAATATAAATAACTAATTTAATTTTTATTCACCTTGTTTACTTGATTCATAAATACATGTTGTGTAGGCTAATCAATAGTGCACTTTGTGTTTTAAGATTTATTTTCATTATTTTTGTAATTGTTTGTTTGTGTCTTGTATTTCCGAATTTAGAAATTTTTGTGGCACTATAATATTTTTGCTACCATCAAGCAAATCTTGTCTGTTTGCATATTTTGTCTAAAAAAACTCACATGATTATGACTAAATTTTGTATTCTACCATTTTGTGGTAAGAAATTATAATTGAGATAGGTTATATGGTTGAGAAAATTTTATAAGAGATTCATTTTTATGTCTAACATCCTATTTGTTATTGTATTTTAAAGGGAATGAAGATTCAAACAGTTATTAACTTATTGAAAAATCATCAGTAAACAATGTGGCAAAGCTAGCAATATTTTGCCAGCTAAATCAAATTTCAGAATTACCAATGCCAAAACATTCGCAACTTGCTTAGCGTAAAATTAAATAATATCACTGAATTTGGCAGTGATATATATTTGTTATGCTGCCGAGAATGCATTGTTTTAATGAGTTGAACTGAAGACCATTTTTTACCAAGCTATGCGTCCTCCTTCCTGCTGCTATTTTATAGTAGCAGCAAATGTTTAGAATGAGTTATAGATACATTGCTTTACCTTGATCCATAAGCATTATTGGTTACACAAGATAAAAATATTTTTAAAAGAATTTCTTTTGCTTTTGAACCTTCTCAGCTTTTTTGTCTGAGGAATATTGGGAAAGAAAAGTTTCAGTTTGGGAATTTTTTTACTTTCTTTATTATATTTGTGCATTTTCTAATTTTACAAAATTCAAAATAAATAAAAGATTTGAGAGAAGTTATAAAAATGCCACAAAATTCCTGTAAATTGTAACTTAAATTTTGCTGACAAAATCCTTCTAACATTTATTAAATGATTGTGTAAATCTTCTCATGTAATTTCAAAAATTCACAAAAAATCCTCTAGAAAAAACAAATTTTCATGATTTAAATCATAAAGGGTTAACTAAAAGGGCATTGACAAAGTTTTATAAAAAAAATGAACAATGTGAAATGGGCAATGCTATTGCCCCACCAATGACTGAGAGATTTTTGCTCTCAAAACTGGTAGGCAAGAGGCGCTGGGTTCGAACCCAATCATATCCATTTACCTATTAGGCATTAGGCCCGTTGGCTTTAAATTATGGAGTTTTCCATAATTTTCTTCAAACTTTGGATTTCCTTGCATAAATGTGGGTTAGATTCCCTTAGAAAGATCGTCATAGAAGGCATTATCCCACTTTTTAGGCCAATATCCTTTGTGTTGATAATTGGCCATCATAAACGCAATCACAACTATAATGTTATTAATCATATAATGATTATTCCTCAATCAATTTGTAAAGTTGAAATGTGTTGGCATTTAACAGAGAATGATACCTTGTTTGTTGCCATTCTGCTTTTGTCTATAATCATTCAAAAATCGATGTTTAAATGAGATTTTCATTTACATCCACTAAGTTTATCAGTTAAAGGACTAAATTTAAATGAAGTGTAGAAATTGTGACAAACATATACAAAAAGTCACATTAAAAAATGCTGTTGCAGGATTTCTGTGTTATGCACACCAATGAAAAATGCACTCTATTATTTGTTTAAACTTCAGTATTATTCAAATAGGAAAATATTCTGCAATGTAAACAAGGTGAAATTTTGTAAAGAAAGAGTAATTGATTTTTTCAATCTGCTATCCTGCTGTTCTTCATTGTAAATGTAACTAGGCTGTAAAATTTGTTTCTGAACTTAAAAAGAAATGAAACATATGTTATTTATAAGCACTATTTTCTTATAAATCTATGAACTGTACCTGTTAAAAATGGCAATTTTTTATAGCTATGCCAGTATTCGAAAAAAAAAGTGTTTTAAAGCATAGCAACTTAAGTTTGTTTTTATGAACTTTTTTTAAAAATGTGCTACTAGTATTGTGCTTTTTTCTTTTAAAAATTTCTTAATAGATGAATTGCTTGTTTATATGACCTTCTTTTTTAACAAAATTTAAATTGTGTTAGATTCAAATTATGTTGTAATAAAAAAATAAAAAATTGTTGTTTATCCAGTGAAAGAGATGTCTTTTTTTTCTGTTTGATTGAATCACAAACAATGGGATTATTATTAAACAATGGAGTTATTATTATCCATTTTTTATTGTCTTCACAAGGACATTTTATTCACTGGATAGCTGGTAGTTGGGTTGTTGATCTCTACAAACGTCGTTTCCAACTTTTCCAGTTTTGTTAGAAAAGTTTTCCATCAGGACATGAAGATACTTTTACTTCTGAATGTGAAAATATCCTCTCTAAAACAATCTTCAAACAAAATCGAAAAAGTAAAAAATGGACATTCCAGAAATAAACTTCAGCTTATACAATGAAAAAAAATCATTTAGAAACATTGAAATGTTATTAAGATGTTTTAAAAGATTTCTTTCATAGCATAGTTATTTGTGAGTTCACAGCATGAGTGAAGTAACCTTTTTAGCACCTCTCATTCATGTCTGAAGATGCATAAGAAAATATAATACACTATAACATTTTAATCTGGACATCATCAATAATTTGGAAACTTAATAAACCTGTAAGTTTATTCGTTCGAATTTTTAATCACCTATCATAGATGGCACCATCACACATATCTGGAGGAATTTCATTAGAAGATTAAGGAAAGTAAAAGAGCATTATCTAATTTATTGCTTCTGTTATTCAATTGTAGAATTGTAAGAATTTTCTGATTATATAACAGTTAATATAGCTATCTTTTTTATATTAATTTATAAATATTCAAAAAGAATGTTAATTTTTCAATTCTGCTTTTTCCAAACAGAAGAAGATGGCATCAAAACATTTCGAAATTGGATTTTGTTATTGTTACTATTATTTAAAAAATTTAATATGAGAGTTACTGTGGTATTTATAGATGCTATATACTATTTGTTTTACATGCATAGCTTCATGTATAACTATTTTAAATATGTTAAAATAATAAAATTATTTAATTTATTATAATCAAGAATCTCTTAATTGTACTGTTTCCGGAATAAAGATATTAAACAACAATAATAATAATGCTTTGTGATAATTTTTATTAAAATCTAGACAAATGTAAGCTCTTTTTGTAAAATAGCTACAAAACTTATCAGATTAGTAATTAAAAAAAATAAAGTCAGCCTAGTTGGCTATTGGTTATGGCCAGGGATGTAGTGGAGGGTATACGGGACTATATGCCGTATACAGTCTGGATTTTTTAGAGGTACACCGTATAACCTCTGTTTCTGAAATATCTGTAGAATACATACTCTAGGGTATACCCTACACCTTGAGTGTATATGCTCTATTATTTTTACGACTACACCTCTGGTTGTAACAATATCAGGAATTGAATGTCAACCAATGGTTAGCTAATTATTGAACTAAAGATCTGAAAATATAATTGATAGTGTATCTGCTGGCTCATGTATTAACAATGAAACAGGTTTTTAAGACTTAAATAGAATTTTCTATTTTCAACCAAAAATGTCCAAAAGTTTTTAAGTACTTAATACTATATACAAGTTTATTAAATACATAATTTTTAATCACTCCTGCGTGTTACCCAAGTTGGCTGTCTGTGTCTCAGACCAAAACTTTTTATTTTCATATAAAAAAATTCCATTAATTCATCAATGACTCCAAATATTTTTCTAATTATACGAGTTTCATCTCGTGAAAAAGATAATTTAAGTAACACATATCCTGATATGTGTTACTCTTATAATGATCCTCTTATAATGATTTTCGTAAATGATTCTTCAGTTGTAATAGAACGTTCTCAAAGAGTATTCACAACTCGCATGCAGTTTAAACCTAAGAATGTTTCATTACTATTAAGCCTTTCAGCCCTTGCGATCACAAATGTGTCCTTACTTTTAAAATGCTTAAGACTGCAAATAATGCTTTACAGATGCATAAAAACCTCATAATCATGTTTATGTGTAATCATAATCATAAATATGTATTTTACTATCCAAGGATCAGAAACAAAAGGCTTAAGGGTTCTGATTCTGCCTGCAAACACACTCACAAGCTAATGCTATTCCTATTTGGAAGCATTTTTCTAATAACTCTTTCGTATTTTGACATTTTTAAATAATTTTTTTGCCTTGGATATTTGAGGTCCCTCTCAAGATCGTTCATTGATTACTTTTTCAATTTTGGTTGCAGATATTTTCTATAAAGTTACTTTCACTTTTTGAACCGGTTTTAGAAGTGAAAGTAACTTTATAGAAAATTACCTGTGACCAAAATAAAAAAAAGTAATCAAGGGGCAATCTTGAGAGAGACCTTGCTTATCCAATGCAAAAAAAATGCGAAAGATTTATTAGAAAAATGTGTCCCCATAGGAATAGCATTAGCTCGCAAATGTCTTCGCTGGCAGGGATAGGATCCTTAAGTCTGCAATTTTAACGTACGTGTGAAAAGTGCCTTTAAAGTTTAGTCATACATGTATTACTTGCATTATGATATGCACTTATATTATTATAATTTGCAGTCGAATCAGTTGTGTCTGATAATTATAAACACTGAAGTTCACAGCAATAAATAAAAAGGGGTTGAGAATTTCAATAGAATAAACAAGATTTTTGGAATATAGATAACTTCAGTCTGGCCAAATTTTCAACATTTTTGGTGAAACTGTCATTTTAGACCAAAAAAAAAAAGTAGTAGTAATTAAATAGTAGTAATTAGTAGTAATTAAATGTAACAATAATCTATTTTGGTTATAAATTCGATTTAATTACTTCCAAGCAATCATTTTAGAATCTTAACTAGAACTATTGATTCAAATTGCTCATAAATTGGTGACGTAGTTAAAAAACAATAGTCATCCTTTTTTATTTAATAAATGCCTGTAAAAATCCTCTCTGAAGCTTCTAGATTTGTGAATATTAAGATCCAAGAATAGGAGTGTTGAGTATTATAATCTCTGTTAAAAATAAATAAATAATTTTCGATGTTATGAAGGAAAACATAGACAAAATAAACAAATATAGAGACAATAAATGATAATGATATCAATTTTAATAAGAAATGTAATAAAAAATGTTACATAACTTTCTGTGCATCAGATGCCACAGGTTCATGAAAACATGAAAAATAATCTTTTTTCTCTTCTATTTTTTAATATTGTAAAATAAAATAATGCATTTAGTACTAAAAAACTGATTTACTTTGTTAGGTACGATTAACTTTACAGCAAAGTGTATTCCAAAAAGTAAAATTCCAATTTTAATTACATTCAAATTAAAACCTTATATCATCAGAGAGTTTTACATATTTTCAAACATAACAGAAAGCATGAAATTGAATTTATACAAAATAAACGTCACCAGAATTCTTATTACAATTCTATCTGAAATGTTACAATAATTTGTTATCTAAAAAAATTAAATTAATCAGAGTAGTTAAAGTTATAAATATCTAAATGTATTAACAAAAATTTGCACTCACAAATATTACCTATGAATAGTACACAATAATTTAAAATAAGAAAGACATTTTAAAAAAGTTTTTTTTGGCAGTAAATGATAAATCTAAAGATAAGTGGATTAGAATTGAAATAGTAGAAATTTATTTTCAATTCTATTATGCTAGTTTATAACAAAAACAATCAAAGATAGACCATCCATGCTGCTTATTTTTATGTATAACTTTTTCTTTTATTTACTTGAGGGAATGGAATGAATAAATGAAAAAGTTATTTCTAGTGTTCTTTTTCTACTCTTGACACTAATAGACAACTTCAAAAATATTACTTGACTACAATTACTGGTACCTAAATTAAATGAACTACAAAAATTACATACTGCAGTATCAGCTGTATTCTATAGAAATTTACAAGTGTTGTTAGTAAATTGTACATATTAATTGAAACACTTTCAAAACAAAACAGCAAAAGACTTATAATCATCATTCTATGTGCACATTAAAAACTATAAAAAATATGTATGTATAGTTGTGATAATAATATTTTCAACTTAAAATTTATAAAAAATGTCAGAAAGTTTTGAAAGAACATGAAATGAGATTAACATAAGTTTTTTAACTTATATTTTCTCAATTATAAAAAACATTACAGTCTAATAAATCCATATTATAAAAAGAAACAAACAGATAATTCCAATATTATTGAAGATAATATAAAACAAGATAAAAACAAAATTCTGTTTCTGATATTAAGGTACATTATGAATGATTTACTAGTTAAATAGGTACTACCTTGGTTGGTCACTGTTTCATCTTGTTATCTGTATATTTGGCGAAAAATCTCTTAAGAATATGTTGAAGCCTCCATAAAAAAAAGTACAAAAATTAATTCAAGGAATGAAAATAAAAACTGAGATTGTTCTTTTGAGAGAAAACATTTTTTGGGTAATCATACAAAAGATTTTTCATCAGTATGAATCTGCATATACTTGCTTAAAGACTCTTTCGAGAAAATTCCTTATTGCATATCTCACACATAAAAGGTTTTACCAATATTAACACTATTACACAATATTACTAACAGATATCTACTTCAACTGCTTTTTTGAGAGAAATTTTTACTGCATACCTCACATACAAAAGATTTCTCACAAGTATAATTTAACATATGCTTACTAAAATTACTCTTTTGAGAGAAATTCTTGTGATATATCTCACACTTACAGTTCGTCACCAGTATGGATTAAGAGATGCTTGCTTAGATTACCTTTTTGGGAGAAATTCTTGTTGCATATCTTGCATACAAACGGTTTCTCACCAGTATGAATTAACATATGTCTGCTTAAATGACACTTTTGAGAAAAATCCTTGTGGCATATGTCACATACAAAAGGTTTGGCACCACCATGGATTAAGAGATGCTTGTTAAAATGACCCTTTTGAGAGAAACTTTTGTTGCATCTCTCACACTCAAAAGGTTTGACACCGGTATGAATTAATGTGTGCTGCCTCAGCAGGCTCTTTCGAGAAAATTTATTGTTGCATATATCGCATACAAAAGGTTTCTCACCAGTATGAATTAACATATGCTGTCTTAAACCACTCTTTTGAGAGAACTTTTTGTTGCATATCTCACATACAAAAAGTTTCTCACTAGAATGAATTAGCATATGCTTACTTAAATCTTCCTTTTGAAAGAAATCCTTGCGGCATATCGCACACACAAAAAGTTTTGCACCAGTATGAATTAACATATGTTTGTTTAAATAACCCTTTTGGGAGAAATTTTTGTTACATACCTTACACATAAAAGATTTTTCACCAGTATGAATTAGCATATGCTGACTTAAATAGCTCTTTCTAGATAATTTTTTGTTGCATATCTCACACATAAAATGTTTTTCTGCAGTATGAACTAACATATGTTGGCTTAAATAGCTCTTTTGAGAGAATTCCTTATTACATATCTCACATACAAAAGGTTTTTCTTTAGTATGAATTAATAGATGTCTGCTTAAATGAGCCATTTGAGAGAATTTCTTGTTACATATCTCACATGTAAAAGGTTTCTCACCAGTATGGGTTAACAAATGCTTGCGTACATCATTCCTTTGAGAGAATGTCTTGCTGCATATTCCACAAACAAAAGATTTCACACCAGTATGAATTAACAGATGCCCACATAAATCATCCTTTTGAGAGAACGTCTTGTTGCATATTTCACACACAAGATGTTTCATACCTGTATGACAGTGAAGATGAACATTTAAACCAAGCCTTTGAGAAAATCCTTTGCCGCATACCTCACAAAGAAATGATTTTCCTTGTCTTGAGTCAGAAGGTGCTTCGCCAGAAAGTCGTTGCAGAGAAATATTTTGCTGCATATTTTGCACTTTAAAGATTGTTTTCAATGAGGAATATATATCTATATTTATGGATTTGCTCACCTAAAAATAAATAGAGTTAAGTTTATCTATCACTTTTTATGATTAATAAAGAAGCAATTTAAGAAGAAAAAAATACCTCATAATAATTAACATCAAAGAACAAATTGAATTTTCAAAAAAGAACTCTACCATAGTATTATACAGTACAGTTGTCTCCCAATTTTCTGATGCTGGTGGAACCAAAGATTTGTCAAATGAATTTCTTAATTTCATAAAAATTGAACTTTAAATAAAATTATCATAATGGAGATACAACCATAAGATATATAATTTATAATTAAAAAATATAAATAAAAGATAAAGTAAATTTATTTAGAAAAATCTATAATTCTATGAAAACAATTTGCAGTCAATGAGGAGAAATTATTTTTGTGACAAGATGGATTCTAATATTAGTAGAATTCTGCCAGATATCTAAAATTTTTTAAGATACAAATGATTAGCTACCCCACCCGGCATTGTTCAGGTCAATGATAATAACCTCAAACATGTACGATTTTATATTTTTAACAGAAAAATTCACAAAAATATTGATATTTCAAAATCAAAATGCTTGAAGTAGATATTATCTAGTTTCATAGTCATAGTTTCATTCATTGTTTCTTTTAAAGAAAAAGTTCTTGTTATTGAAATTTTTATCAGTTATAAATATAACAATTTTTGCAGCCTGCATTAAAGTTCATAAAAAATTAATTGATATTTAGAATCAAAATGTTAGGGTATAAATGAACCAGATGCAAATATTAAAATTGCAGGTCAAAAATATTAAATTTGCAGGAAGTACAAATAGAATGATGCTGAAGAAATTTTCTTATGAATGTTCACAAATAAAAGTAGCAGGGCTGTAAAGATGTTATTTCTCAGTTTTCATATATTAATTGATTTTAATAATAGTCTACAATGAGTGGTTGAGAATAGAACAGCAGATGTCACAAATCGAAACAAATACACGTATTTTCTCTTTTAGAGAAGTAAATATTTTAAAATTTAATTGAATTATAATGGAGTTTTAACATTATATTTGGGTAGAAGTTTTATCTAGCATTATATAGAAAGAGTTTAAAATAAGCCTAATTCCATGAAAACTTGTCATGTCTGTCACATACAACGATTATTTGTTATCAGTATCTTAGAACGGAAAAATGTGACGTGTTTTATCGGAGATACCTCATAAATTGAATAGAGTGAAGGAAACTTTTCGAAAATAACAGTAGTGAACAAGCATGGAGATTTTCAGCTGTGTGACAAACCTGACACGTTTTCATGGAATTAACCATAATATTTATTTATAATTTATATTATGGCTTTTGATATTGTTAAATCCTTATTTTTTTTTCATTTTAATTAGAGTTGTATATTCTTTTGTTGTTAGCGAACACCTTTAGTGTTGTTAGTGAACACCTTTCTGTTAAGCTGAGTGCATTGCAAATCAGACACTACTGCCAAATAAGGTTGTATGGGTAAATTGTGTCATCTCAGGTATTTTTCAGAGTGTTGATAATTTAAAGCAAGGGAATTGGGTTTGATTTCACTGGACACTTTATACTAAGTTCGAAAAGTATCATTTAATTTTAAGTGAGCTCATCAAGTCATAAACTTAAAACATCAGTGATAAAAAAAGATTTCTTACATGAGTAAAATATGAAAATCTCTCGCTATTCATAATAGATGCAAATATCCTAATGATACAGTATAGGAAAAACCTACAAAATTGTATAGGCTACTAAAGTAACAATAATAGTAATAAAAGATTTAATATATTGGCATCATCATTCATCAATTGCTTTAAAGTATCAGAATTTCTTGTTAATATGACGGATGGACATGGTACATTTTATGTTTTAATGAAATAAGGAAATTTTTGATATTGAAATTTATCTGTTAATTTTTTCATAAAGTTATAAATACATTTTGTATTGTTTACTAAAATGTTTATAGTGATTAATATGTAAATTAGAGTATTTTATAAAGAAATTAATTTGTACTAAATATGAAAAATAAAATTACATCCCTTATTTGCATTATAAAATAACATTTTGTTTTTAATATTTGATTCCATTTATCTACTCATATTAAGTTATAATATACAATCAAAAAGACATTTTTATTATATTGATTACGGCTAAAAAGACATTTAAATGATAAAAATCACCTTTTAAGCTTAAAAATAAAAATTCTTGTTGCAAATTTAAATAAAGCATAAGAACATTATTTAAAGGTATCTGAATAAATATGGAGACAATCAAAATAACACAAAATGAAAGTGATTCAATTATTCATGGAAGCACTAGATAGTTTAAATTTAAAGTGAATAACTTGGTAGCAATAAGCTTTTATTTTAAGCATTTCATTCTGTAAAGGTCCACATTGCATTTTTTTCCAGATTAGACTTTACTTTTTTCTGAAGACCTGCATACGGACAGTACTTACTTTTTTTTCTGATGGTTCAGACTTTACCTGGTCATCACTCTTTCTGGGCTGGAACAGACTTCTTTTTTAACGCCAATCGAGTCACTTCTCAACTTTATTTTTCAGTCTGAACAAGCTGAATTTTTCAGGCACAGCCGATATGAAAATTTTTCGTCTAACAAAAAAGAACAATAAAATTTGATCTTGCACAACAATTTTTGGTAAAAATACATGCATTTTAAAATTACCATTATTCTAAAATTTAAATGTATTCTTTTTTAAGAACAATGCATATATTTCTAAGTGATAAAATTAAAACAGAATAAAACCTGCGAAAACAAAATGGCCATAAAAAATATATTGATCCACGCAAAAAAATAGCAATCATTTACAACATACGATGTGTTTGCTAAGAAATGAACCTGTCTACAATGTTTTGTTTTTCGTTCTTATGTGATTCCAATTTAGAAGATTTTACTATGTTGCATTTTTCCTTTTATAAGCATCCAAGTCACAGCATATGGGTTACTGATATTAATGAGAACTATACAAACAAATAGAAAATCATTAAAAAAATATAGAGATTACATGGGCAAAGACAGAAATATATCTAGAGAGGAGCAATATTTTGGAACAAATATGCCTGTATTTCGCAGTCCAAAATGCTGTTTCAAAGTAAAGATGAAAAAAAAAAAAAGCTAAAATGAGTATTTTCAGTCGGAACACTTTGTAATCCATTTAAGCTAGTTTCTTTCAAAGTGAAAAAAGTCAGCCAGAAGAAGTAGGTTTCTTCCAAATGGAGAAAATAGAAAAAGCTTATTTTTATTTTTATTATTATTTTTTTTTTTTACCAAATTTTGAATGTAATTTGCAACTTTGCAAGCAAAAACTTTTAAAACAATAATCTTTTAAATGCAGTACAAGTGTAATATGAGATGTACATAGTAGTGTTAGTAAGAATGGAAATGAGATTCAAAGACTAATTTGTTTAATTTCATGTTTTGCATAGTATATTTTTAAAAAATAAATTTAATTTATGCGAAAAATAATGAACTGGTATGGATTTTTTAAACTAAAATTTCATATACAATGAATAAACATTCTCATACCCATAAAGTTGTAAACATCATCATTTATAAATACCAGCCAATCCTGAAGTTTATTATTAAAAAACAACTTATTTAAAAAAAAAAAAAAAAAAAAAAAAAAAAAAAAAAAATTAAAATATTAATTTTGTTTAACACTTTAGAAATCATATAGCTTTGCTTTAATTCCTTTTTGTAGCATATTTTAATATTAAACATGTGTTTTGCTTTCTGTTAATATCTTCCAGTTTCTTCTGTTTTTCTTTTCCAATTTATTGGAAGAAAACCAACCCTAATTTTAACCATGATTGTACACTAATCTATGTTTTATAGAAATTCAACCAGCTGGATTCAAGCCTAACTGTTAGCTTATACAATGGGTCAGAAAAAATATATAGATATATTACACAAAAAAAAGGGTGAAATAAATATTTTCATTCGTCAACCCAGGGGAAATTTGAGGCCCATTTAGAGTTCCTTCACAAAAATCCATCGACTAAATTAGCACCCTTCACAAACTTCCTTTTAATAGAGGAAGCTCGTTAACAAAACTTCATTCTTTAAAAACATGCTCTGAAATTTGAAAATGTTTAATCCACAAACATCTATTGTCTGCATTATATATTAGAACATAAAGAATGAAAATTGTTATTAATGTTTAAGCTCATAGAGAGTATCTTTTTTTATGGCCATTTTTCAATTGTTTTACAGTTATGACTTACTATGAAATGAGTTCTAATTGCATTTTATATACGTTATAATACATTTTATATATAATGAATTTAGACATAAGTTCAGAAATGTAGGAAGTAAAGTTATTTAGAGTATGATTTCTAATCTTTTTCATGAGAAAAGTTTACTTTAATGCCAAAATCATGAAAATATTTCCATCCGTTATATTCATATAAAAGTTTCAAATAAAACTAAATAATGGTTACTTTAACTGTGAAAAAAAAAAGTATATTTCTTTCCAATTGCCAATATTACAGTATCAAAGTAGTGTTTCTAACTTAAAACTAAAATGGAAATAACAATCACTGTAAATATCTGTTTATCAAAAGAACTATAGCATATAGTATGTAATGTATATCTTCCTGGTAGAGCATATCCCTCAGGTCTTTTTACGACTACACCACTGGATACATGCTTTGTTGTAAAAAATAAGGAAAGTGATTATTAACTTCCTTCAAGTAATCAAATAACCATAAAACTTTAACAATTGAACCATGTAATTCTGAGGTTGAAACAATAAATTTTTGAGGTACTTACATATTAACGCCACCGCAGCTATTGATTTGGCGATTTTTAAGTATTGCCAACATACATTTATAAGTTTTGTGACAAATCATAAAATAAAACTTTTTATTTTACAAAGTAGTCAATCAGATTTCGTTAGAAAAAGGGCTTAGAATTTAACTACTGTATCATACAGGAAAAAGTTGGAAACTGGTGTTATACAATCGAACACAAAAAAACTTCTTGAAACACCATAAAATAAATAAAATATCACAAGGCCTTTCGATAGAACTTAGTCTATCTTCATCAGGCGATAAGACATGCATCTACAATGAATGTAGCAATGAATGTAGACGCACGTCTTATCACCTGATGAAGATAGACTAAGTTCTATCAAAAGGTTTTGTGATATTTTATTTATTTTATGGTGTTTCAAGAAGCTTTTTTGTGTTCTCCTGTATCATCGCTCCTGAAAAGTTAAATTACATCTTGTTCTGCTTTTGGCAAATCTCAAATACACATTTTCACATCACTAAAAAATGGCGTCAAAAATCAGCAAATAATAAAGCAACAAGCAATCTAAACGATAATTCTGTGCACATGAGAACAAGATTGCTCTTTATTGGCGCATTAGCGCAACTTTTGCTACAGTGGCGTTAATACGTAAGTACCATTTTTAATTGCATTTTGTTTATACATTTATTTTGTAATATATTCATGGAAACAGAAAACAACTTTTCAGAAAAACTTGTATTAAGTTGTTAAAAAAAAAAAAAAAGTTTTTTGAAGTAACCGTAATTATTTAAGATATTTATATATTTTGAGTAAATTCCGATAAATATTATACAACTACGTCAATATACGATCAATTATAAACATAAAATACTTAATTTCAATCGAGCTGCATACAAATTCTGCCTGCATGAGAGCAATATTATGTAACAAAATAAAATGCTTTAGAAAAATACAATTCAATTTCCTTCTTAAAGAAAAAAAAATCTGGCCAATAATTATTAATTACTTACAAAAATAAATAGATAAATGAGATTATTAGCTGTAAAATTTTTTTTATAATTGGTGATACATGAAATTTCCTGAAATCGTATGATCAAATCAAAAATTGTGGAACATTTAGTACAAGTGTTACCGAAGAAACATATATTTAATCCGTGACTACATTCGGTTATTAATATTATTCTTCAGCATTTTTTTTTCTTTTTTTAAGAGGATGGAGTGGGGTGAAATATTTTCTTTTACAAAGACTAGAGTACAAACAGTATTATAATACAAAACATGACGCCAATAGAATGAATCATAGCTTCTAAGGAATGAATAATGAATCGATTAAAAGCCCATTCAATCACGACTTATCCAAAATGTTTACTTCATTAGATAGAGAAGCTCTGGAGTGGTTAACCAATTAAACTATCATTTATTAACTAAACTATTGCAGAGACAATATAGCTACTGCTTAAATATGTATATGTATATATATATCTGGTCATAGTATTGGCAGTTTTTTACAGAAACAAGCTTTACCAATGAATGTTCGTGTTAGTTATTCAACATTAAATTTTAAACCCGAGGACATATTAGATTCGACTGACTGCATTATGATTGTTTTCTAAATAAATGTTTTTTTTTTTAATTGAAAATTAGTTGAACATTTCTGCTGCCGTGATTTATTCAAGAATGACTGATTTATTATTCAAGAATGAATTTATCCGATTCATTCACTACTGGCGTCTTTATCTTTGTGATAACTTTTAGGAAATAAGTGTGCTCTGATTGTAACAAGATCTAATTTTTTAAATCAGTTTCCTCACCCATACTCTTTATGAATATAAATTAATCTTAAGGTATTTTTTTCTTACTCTTCTACTGATGAATTCTACAAGTTTTGAGTTGACACATGATGGTACAAAATTTTATGTATTGGGACATTCATTTTCTGACACTTATAGTCCTTTAAAATATTTGGAACACAGGTAAACTGAATGTTTGACCAGCCAAATAATAGCTATGAAGCTGAGTACTTTAAGATTTAGTAGAAAGTGTTAAAAAATAGAGTTTATAATTATTTTGTGGAATATTTAAAACAAATACTTATTTTTATAGTGATACAATGAAAGAGCGTTTTTAAAACTTAATGACCTATCTTCTTTACTGAAATAAGTTAATGGTAAGATTTGTTTCTTTTACGTATTCTTCTACTAATATTGTGTATTTTGTAATAAAAATATTCTAGACTGTTAATGATTATTAAATGATTAAAATTAGGTATTAATTTTAATTCAGACTTGTACAAGAACACCAGAGGAACTGGTTTCATAAAAAAGGAAAGAAAACAATTTAGAATTCTATTTGTTATAAATTGTTTTCTGAGGAGGGGTAATTTCGGGTATGGTTAGGCTTAGTCTAAGTATTGTATGATAGGCACACTTTTTATTTCTGGCCGAATCCATGTCGATTCAAGCAGGGGAATTACCTTTATAGTCTCAGAAGTTCTATGATTGCACATATGTTAAAATTCAGGAAAAAATAAAACTCCCGTAATTTTTGGTTTTCCCCAAAAAAATTTCTGGACCGAGATACAGGGTGCCAAAGATGGCATCCCGAGCACCTTTTCCAGTTAGAGATTTTCGAAAAAAAGTTTAAAGTGCTCTATCTCTGAAACAATGCAAGATATTTCGTTGCAGTTTATTTTATTTTAAAGATAATATTTTTCTGCTTAAATAGATATACTCCATTTTGAAATATGTATTTAATTATTTTTACAGCAGCCTTCTAAAAAAATTTTTTTTTAATCAAAAAAATTTTTTTTCTCAAAAATGCCAATCTTAAAAATTTTGATTTTTTTACTGTTAGTCAATACCATTGAGTACTACCTTCACTGTAAAGGAGAACTTCCACTTTTGAGTTTAACAAGATTTAGAATCATTTCTAGAATTTAGAGAATTTTACAGGAACTGCATTTCAAAAGTTCCAATAAAAGTCTCTCAATTTTTGTGTATTTGTATCATATGTAGCCTATTACATATCCTAAACAAGTTAGAAATCACACGTCAAACATGATAAATGAGGTGCATTCATACTATGACTAGTTTTATAAACATTTAGATCTTGGTGCAATAAGTATTACACTCTTGTGAAAACTGGCATGAATACAAAATTTATTATGTTTCTATATATTAAATTCAGTAATACGGAAGTAATATGAATCCATCTTAAAAAGAATGTATCACCAGGGACACCTAGAATCATTACCTATCATGGGATATGTTTGAATTAATTATGCGTGATAGAATTTAACAGGATGAATAAAATATTTATGAGTGTCTTTTTTTCAAAGTTTTAATTTTACTTTCATAATGTTTGACAAGCTTTTTCACAACATTTGTTGCTTTTTTTTAATGTAACATTTTTTTTGTTTGAAATGATATATTAAATTTTGTAAAAATGTATTCATATTTTCTGATGCAGCCTTTTGATTTTTTTTAATTAAAAGAAATCAAAAATGCCAATCCTAAATTTATTTAATTATTTATTTTTTTGCTCTTGATTAATATCATTGAGTACTTACTGTCTACCTTATTTTGCAAAACTTCCACTTTTGATTTTGACAAGTTATCGAAACATGTAAAATTTTGCCATATATTTTACTAGTTCCTGTATGGCAGACACATACTGGTCTCAGGAAATCAAAATCTTAGTCTTGTTTGACATAGGATTTTATTTCTTAATAAGTATAAGAAACTGACAGCTTTAAAAATAGCTTACAAAATGTTTATGCTTATGTTTTTTTAGAAAAAAAAACATGCAGTAAAGTTTACAAAATATATGTATAAGTTTCAAAACATATTACTTCCAGTGTACTCTGCTTAGAACTGAAATTAGAAATTCATAGACTTTATAATTTGTTGAACAGTATCTGTATCTTCCTTTCATATTTAGTGATGCCTTCCTGTTTAACTAATAGGGTCTGGGGCTTCCATAATCCTTAAAACATTGTGAATAGAAAGTGAACACTGGTGGGTGATGATGTTGCTGTCTTGCAGGCAGGCCCTTATTACTGCATGGGCAAATCGGGACTTTGCCCATGGGCCCCAGACCTTATAGGGCCCTAAAATCATGCATTAAATTATAAAATATTTACTTTATTTTTCCAATTCCAACTTTTCCATATGCTGAAGTTATTAAATTCATCTTAAAGTAATATAACAATTGCTCAGGTTATATAAAAATTTGGTTCTTCTCTATGGAAAAAAAATGTACTTTTATTAATTAAGATATTTGGCTAAGCTAAGAATATTCTACTATTTATATCCAAGGTGCGAAAATATGTGCTACACATACACATAAAAGTGATCATCAGTTCTATTTGAATAACGTTGCAATGATTCGAAAGGGGCCCCCTAATTTATTTTTGCCCAGGGCCCCAATTAGTCATAATCGGGCCCAGCTTGCAGGTGGAAATCTATACCCAACAGCCGAAGCCGATCCAAGTGGGAGCATAAAGTTAACGACAATTTCATGAACAACTGATATCATTTACCTTTGCAATCCACCACTCAGAGTAATATACACAGGCAACAAAAATTCCTTTTTATAAATTGTGAATTTGAATATTTTGCAATTGTTTCAGAGATCTTGGTTGGGCAAATGAAATTTCTTCTTGCTTGCTGTTCAAAGTTTGTGCAATATAGATACTAGGATAGTAATAGATGAATATACCCATCACTATGATATTAATAGATGATTGTTCATTCTATTAAATTCCATCATACATAATTAAATATCCCATGATAGGTAATGATTCTAGGTTGCCCTGGTGATTATGTTCTTTTTAAGATGGATTCATAATACTTCCATATTACTGAATTTAATATATAGAAACATAATAAATTTTGTATTCATGCCAGTTTTCACAAGAGTGTAATACTTATTGCACCAAGATCTAAATATTTATAAAACTAGTCATAGTATGAATGCACCTCATTTACCATGTTTGACGTGTGATTTCTAACTTGTTTAGGATATGTAATAGGCTACATATGATACAAATACACAAAAATTGAGAGACTTTTATTGGAACTTTTGACATGCAGTTCCTGTAAAATTCTCTAAATTCTTGAAATGATTCTAAATCTTGTTAAACTCAAAAGTGGAAGTTCTCCTTTACAGTGAAGGTAGTACTCAATGGTATTGACTAACAATAAAAAAATCAAATTTTTTAAGATTGGCATTTTTCAGAAAAAAATTATTTTTGATTAAAAAAATTTTTCTTATAGAAGGCTGCTGTAAAAATAATTAAATACATATTTAAAAATAGAGTCTATCTTTTTAAGCAGAAAAATATTATCTTTAAAATAAAATAAACTGCAACGAAATATCTTGCATCGTTTCAGAGATAGAGCACTTTAAACTTTTTTTCGAAAATCGCAAACGGGAAAAGGTGCTCGGGATGCCATCTTTGGCACCCTGTATCTCGGTCCAGAAATTTTTTTGGAGAAAACCAAAAATTACGGGAATTTTATTTTTTCCCGAATTTTAACATATGTTCAATCAAAGAACTTCTGAGACTATGAAGGTAAGATTTTTTCTTTGGCTGCCTGAATTGACATGGACTATGCCTTCTGTATTAACTTTAGTGAATGTCTAATGCTTTATATTTCATAATTGAATGATTTAAAAAATATATTTATAACACTAGGAAGTGTATTTTTAACACTGTAAAATAATTTATTTTACATTTTATTTTCATAATGTAGTTTAGAAAGAGAAGATTGATTCAAATAAAAGTTTTATAAGTGATAATAACAAACTTAAAAACATAGAGGAAATTGAACAAGAAAAAATAATCTCAAGAAAAAGAAAGTCAGAACATCAAAAATGCAGAAGTAATTTTGATAACAAATGACATAAAAGTCAATTTTAAAGAAATTATGCAAGGCTCATGAATAAAAACTTGAATACATTTTAAAAAGTTGGACATTATTTATTTAATTTAAATATGTAAAAAGATTTTAATAACAATTTTAATTTTTCTTAAGAAAGGTGTTATAGTAAAAATAAAATACATTGACATGTTTCGGAACCGTGAAATAAGTTCCAGTCATAATATAAATAAAACAAAATTTCAAAATATTTCTCAGACAATACAAATGACATGCGACAATGAGATATAAATAACAAAAAAACACGTGCTCTATTGCAAAAAATTAAATTAAAATATAGACCATGATCTAAAACTTAACTAAAAATAAAAATTTCAAACTATTTCACGGTATGTAAAAAGAGTTTTTTCTGCATTTGTATAGTCGTGGAAAACAAACTAAACACCTCCTATGAACTCCCCAACAAATGATCGTTAAAAAAAGTTACTGATATCAAACGATTGGAAATAAAGTCTACTTTTAAATGGTGTACATAAAATTTGCTTAGGGGGCCATCTATATGTTAAAATGAATCACAACTTTGTTTTTTCTATAGCAGTACCCAATTCTGACAGCATAAAAGAACTCTGTACCTTTCAGTTAGCCTGATAATAAACTTTATGTGAAATAAATTTCTGAGATATTAATTATTTTATAACAAGCATATTTTAGGAACTGGATACAATTTACAGTTCAGTACTCAATTGTTGGCTGAAAGAGCCCGTTTCTTTATCAGGAACCTTAGGTGCCATTCAAACAGTCATGGAAGACTGCTCAATTACAAGATAATTTAAGATGTTTCAACCATATCTATAATAGAGGACCCCTAAAACCATCATCGTGCCGTTTTTCAGCATAATTTGAAAACTAATTGGAAGAAAAATTTTAAATTTCCATTAGCAGGTCTTAATGAATCTCAATCCTTCAGAAAATTGTAGGTTGCAATTCTTAATTTTTTCGGATATTAATTTCATAACCCATACCATAAAAATATAAAAAATACAAATGCAACATATTTATGTTTGGGTATTTGGTACTACTAGGTTATTCCGTCTACCAAAAAATTATCGCCAAACTATAAGATTAAATGCCAATAATGGATGATCATGAATGTCACATTCAATGACATTAAATACCGTATTTACTCGTGTATAGGGTGCACGCGTATATAAGGCGCACCCCTACTTTACAAGTAAAAATGGCGATTTCTTAAAATCTCGTATATAAGGCGCACCATAAATTTGATACACTATCAAAAAATGACCACATGAATTTCAGTAAAAAAAAAAAAAAAAAAAAAGTCGAAACAAACGTTACACGAGACCAGAAAACAAGACGAAAATGCATTCTTAGACTTCGGATTGTAAGAGAATGATGGGAAATAGGAATGAGTGAAGGTAAAGAGAATTGCTAGTTAATGTTTAGATAATGTCATTTGCTCTGTTAAATAAAAAACTGCAAGGAATGAAACAAATATGCAGTAATACTTCAACTAAATAACATTTTCCGAGTTTTAATACCTTCTTTGAATATTTTCTTGTTTCATATGTATGCCGTTCGACTGCATCCAACAGTAAAAAATTATTCCATGTATAAGGCGCACCTAGGGGTTTTGCCCTAATTTTTTGGAAAAAAGTGCACCTTATATACAAGTAAATACATTACAATACGCATGTTTAAAACGTCATTAAGTGGTTTTTATTTCGACTTTTTATTTATATTCTACAAATTATTTGTTTTTTCGTTAGTTGAAATAAAAATTATGTCAATTTGTATAATTTGGCTATTAGTTTGGCGATTTGTATAATTTGGCGAAATTGGTCAATGGGATACCAGAGTAGTACCGGTTGTTTTAGTATTAGTAGTATCTAAAAATTAGCACTTTAGGAGTATAATGTCATGAAATATTAATAAAAATATGAAAATCTAATTTAACATTAGAAACATTAAATATTGAATATTTATAATGAAAAAATTATTCAAATGACTTGTTATTTGTTATCTAGCCCTAGTTTAATCAAAGATTTAAAATACCTTGTTAAAATTTTGTATTGCCATTGAAAAAAAGAGGTTTGGGTTCACTTTTATATGTAGATGCCCCCCTAAGAAAGTTTTATATGCATCATTTAAAAATAAACTTTATTGACTATCATTTGGTACAAATAGTTTTTTTCTATGATAATTTATTGAGGAATTAGTTAGGGGTGTTTAATTTTTTTTTTCACAATTTTATTTTTAAACACAATTTAGATACATTTATTTCAGTATATTCTTATTTTTAAAACAGAATTTAAATACAGTCAAGGATCGATAATCCACACTCCCATAATCCGCAATTTTCTATAATTCGTATAACTTTACGAATGTAGACAGGGAAATAAACAGTTAAGAAAAGTTGTAAATTCGTGATCCAAAAAGGATTTTTTAAAAACAAATATAATTTTAAAAAAATTTTAAATCATAAAAAAAAATCTACTTTTTTTTAAACATAAACTTTTTATTTTATGAACAGAAAAAAACAAACTGCCTTACAGAATCTGTATACAGTCAAAAATTGATGATCCGTGCACCCATAATCTGCAGTTTTCTATAATCCCCATTACTTTACAAATGTAAACAATGAGATAAACACTTTTAAAAAAATTACATATTTGTGACCGAAAAATGATTTTTTAAAACAAATAATAAATAAAATTGAAAAAAAAAATCATAATAAAACATCTATATATTTTTTAATTTAACTCTTTTATTCTATTAACAGTAAAAAATAAACTGTATTACAGAACATATATAATTATTTTTATTTAAATGCACATATATATTAATTTTTTAATAAAGCAACTTTAAAAAAACATATTTTGAGATATGAAATCTAAGAATCAATTTATTACTGTATTACAGAACATATATAATTATTTTTATTTAAATGCACATATATATTAATTTTTTAATAAAGCAACTTTAAAAAAACATATTTTGAGATATGAAATCTAAGAATCAATTTATTATTCTGTTTATCCTTTCATATTATACTGGTTATAGAATTAAAATACCGTCTAGGAATAATAAAATGTTGTGTAATCCATAATACTGTAAAATCCACAATATCCCATAATCTGCACAACCTTTGGTCTCAACTTGTGCGGATTATAGAACTTTGATTGTATATAGGTATTAATTTTAGAAGTACCTCATTTTAACCATCGTAGGATAAGCTTGGAATATCAAAGCATGCTCTTTTAAATGTATCACTGTGTGAAAACAATCTAACAAAATTGAATGTTTTTGCTTCAGGATTGACCTATCGGAATCTAGTGTATATAAAATGCATCAAAAGTTTCATTTAAATTTATTAGTCTGGTTTTTAGGCTTTCTCTAAAAAAAGTTTAGTTTTATGGCCCACTTTCTCCCACCTGATGCTGCTGTATTAAAAGGTGGGTCAGTAGCCTTTATTACTTTAGCTTTGTTTGAACTTTCCTCAATCTATAGTTTATGAGTAAAATGTGCATCACAGACAGACGCTGGAATGATTTTTTAATGGTTCTGATTTTAATTTTTAAGTACAAATAACAGCAAAAGACTTCATCTAACTGCTTTTCTATTTATTTCTCTTATTATTTACTTATTCCACCTTTATTGGTATAATGTAGTATGTAAATGCATATTTAGATAAGTGTATATAAATATACTGTATTCTTTAATATATATATTTTTTTATTTTATGTACTTCACATTTTATATATTTATTTTGCATGCAAAATTAAAACATGAAACTATATTACAAATAGTTATATATATATTTAATATTACATCTAAAAAAAAAAACCTCTGAAAAAAAAAGGCCACAAAATTATAAATTAGAAAAAAAAAATATATTATTACAAAAATATGTTTCAAAGTTATTATTTAACCACTAGAAGGATTAAGTAATAAAAAAATCAACCTCAAGTGCTGAAGAGTGCAACAACCACCTCGTAACATTTATTGCCAAAAAAAAGCAGAATAGGATATGGAATTCTTCCATAGTTACAGTATTCTAGTAGTTATAATACTTTGGTGTCATGTAAAAGTATAAGAATAAATAATTGAGATATTTAAGTATGTCATATATTAAAAGATAAATAGTTGCATGTAGCTGTGTTTTTTATTAATTTTATATTAGAATTTAAAAAAGTATTTTCAGTAATTTATATTTCTAAACATGGTTTACATTTGCATTTTAAAAAGACCATACAAATGCAATTAATACTAAGTTTGATTTAACGTGAATAAAGGTGTAAACGTATTCACATGCAATGAACTATGTTTTTCTTACTTTTACTACGAAATTGTGATATAATATTTTCTTAGTAATAAAAAAAATCTTTAAATGCAAATATATATTACAAATTTTAAATTTTTTTCGCTAAAACTAACCTTTACACTATCTTAATTTTCTTATAATAATATTCTGTACTTACTTCAAATTATTAAATTAAAATCTTGTTTCTAGATCTAATCTGTTAATCTTTATGCAGACGATATAAATTCTTAATTTGCCTTAAAAAACATTATTCCAGTACAGTTGAACCTCGAAAATCCGGACCTCCAAATTCCGGAAATCTCTAAAATCCGGACATTTTTCCGATTTCAGTTTTATTAATTTTTAAAATAAGACATAGCTGTAATTTTCATCAACTGCAGCTAAATTCTGATAACTATACTAAAAAAATATATATAGATATATTCTGGTTAATATTGTAATGACTTGCCGTTAATTAAAGACTTTATTATTACAAAAATTAAAAAGTTGAAAAGCGTTCAACAAAATTTACAGTAATGAATCATGATGAAATGAATGAATCGTTGAATTAATCATAAATTTTTATACTTAAAAAAAATTGGGTTTAAAAAAAAAAAAAAAAACGTAAATGCTGTCGAAAAAATGCAGAAAAAACGGAGAAATTTGTAAAAAAAAAGAAAGCCAAAACAAGCATGAAATCAATTAAAATATCTTGAAAAAACGCACATTTCATTAAAGATTCATGATTCATTCATTTCATAATGGTTCGTCTCACTCTCAATCGAATTTGACAATCGGAAGGGAGGGCGTTTTCTCGGGATTTTTTTAAAATTTCAAATTCTTTATAAAGTGGGGAGGGGGCGTTTAATCGAGAAGAGCGGATTAACGGATTTTACGGTATTATATAGCCATAAAAAAAAGATTTTTTAATAAACCTCCAAAATCCGGAAAAATCGAAAATCCGGAATCGCCGCGGTCCCGACGATTCCGGATTTTCGAGGTTCAACTGTATACGTAAATTTAAAAAGATGGCTCTAAATTAAAAATATTCTTAATTAAACTTTATTTCTTAATATTCCAAATAAAACTCATTTCTTCTATGTTTTTATCAACCCTTTTTAAGAAAGTCTTATTAAATTTACTCTAAAACCATACCTTTCAAAAAATATCATTATTTTATTTTATCTATTTATTTATTTTCCCTCCGTCAACCTTCGATAGTGTGCATATCAATAAATTTATTTCTTTTCTTTTTCTCTTAAAATTAATCATCTATAAAAATCGTCTGCCTAAGAAATTCTGAGTCGATTATAAATTGGTTAAATAATATTTTTTTTTTAAATAAAATTATCGTCTTTGGAAAATAGTCTCGTAGCTGGACAAGAATTCTGTTTACATAAAAGAATGATGGTTTGAGGATAGAGAATCTTCTAGAATTTTCTTTTTGGATTTAAAAGAGGAAGCTCAAGAGGTGGTAAGGGAGAGGAGATGCGAAGAAGGATTCTTGGGTGTGCTCTTGCATGAGTACGGCTTGATGTAGTAAAAGATGGAATATTTTTGGATGTTTCGATAAAATATCGTCTGCAACAGGGGCTTTTCTCTCTAATATAGCTACAGTTTAATAAAATGAACTTGCAGCAGCCAATGAGTGATTATTTATACCTTCTACATTTATTTATTTATTTATTTTTTTTTTCGCTGCCCATGACTTCTGTGCGGTGAAAGGGAAGCCTGGCGATGATGTTTCTGCCCCTCTAACTTCAAGACCTCACATATATATGCAATAAGATTTGTAATTTTAATATCCAGTTTTACGTTTTAGTCACATGTAAAATAACTCCCTTGTAAATTTAAAAAGGGAAATAGTTTATAAAGGAAGAATAAGATCTTTTTGCAATGCCATTTTCTTTTTATTTCATTTTAACCCCCCCCCCCCAATATTTAATATATATACAGTAGACTCCCTCAAATCCGCACTCATAAAATCCACAATTCTCTAAAATCTGCACATAATGTATAGATGTAAACAATGAAACACTCAGTTCAGATGTAGGCGCAAAATTTGACTCCTTTTTAGTTCTATATCAATTCCATACATTTTTTAATTTGTAATTTTTCTTAAGGTTATTGAATTCATGTTTTTTCTTGAAGAAAGAATAATTTATTTCTAAATAAATCAAGATATTGCTGATATCATTGATAGTCACAATCTTATCAAATATATTTATGTATTAATCAGGCTTTTTTAGTAATTAAGTCTGGCTAAACCGGAAATAAAGCTTCATTATTTTATGATCCTGATGTGAATTAGTAATGAACATTTATGAGGCAAGTTTCATTGAATAATTTAGGAAAACACATTTAATCTTTATAATGAATATTTAATCATACATTATAGATTATTAACTTGACTATTGCTTTTAATATTTTAATCATATTAAAAATTATTTAATTTTTTATTATTTTAGTTTATTACTTATTTTAATATTTTAGTATATTGTAAGCATCATTATACTTTTGATTTCAATATTAATTACATTCAAATTACTTTTTAAAAAATATAAACAAAGCAATGACCAGAAATCCACAAGATTCTAAAATCCACACAATCTCTGATCCCAAGCTGTGCAAATTTGAGGGAGTCTACTGTATATATATTTTTTAAACAATTTATATAGCTGTATTCCTAAGAAAAATTCACATTTTTATACTTAGAATCGATTATAATTAGCTTTAAACATGCTAAAAAAACAAATAAATGATTAAAATATTGTTATTTTCAGTATTATAGTCAGGATTTCTTTTTGGAAGGGATTCAGAAGTTTCATTCATGTTATAATATATATTTACATACAGTAAAACCTACCAAGATAAAATCACAAAGGATAGTTAAAATATCTGTTTTAAACAGGCTTTTGTGTTAATATATGTAATTGTATGGCATTTTTTTAGATGGGACTATGGAATATTTACATTTGCGTTAGCATTCCATTATAGGCAGATTAATTTTTTGCAAGCTTTGCCTCATTTTCGTAAGTATTTTTTTTATGTTACTTATAGGGGAGATTGGGCTGCAGTGAATCTAAGTATACGGATGACTACCTGTTATATTTTATTTATTTTTAAAGCTTTTATTTTAGAGTGATTGATTACAGCAATGATTTGATTATTTATAGTCTTTACACATATCGTTAGCTCAGAATGATTGTATATATATATATATATATATATATATATATATATATATATATATATATATATATATATATATATATATATATATATTAAACAATTTATAGCTGTATTCCTAAGAAAAATGCACATTTTTATACTTAGAATCGATTATAATTAGCTTTAAACATGCTAAAAAAAACAAATAAATGATTAAAAAATTGTTATTTTCAGTAGTGTAGTCAGGATTTCTTTTTGGAAGGGATTCAGAAGTTTCATTCATGTTTAATATATATTTACATACAGTAAAACCTACCAAGATAAAATCACAAAAGATAGTTAAAATTGCTGTTTTAAACAGGCTTTTGTGTTAATATGTAATTGCATGACAATTTTTTAGATGGGACTATAGAATATTTACATTTGCGTTAGCATTCCATTATAGGCAGATTAATTTTTTGCAAGCTTTGCCTCATTTTCGTAAGTATTTTTTTTATGTTACTTATAGGGGAGATTGGGCTGCAGTGAATCTAAGTATACGGATGACCACCTTTTATATTTTATTTATTTTTAAAGCTTTTCTTTTAGAGTGATTTTTTTACAGCAATGAATTGATTATTTATAGACTTTACACATATCGTTAGCTCAGAATGATTCATTTTTTCCTGACTAGTTGTTTTGAACTTCTAAAATTTTTTTTTTTCATCATTGTACTTGTCTTCATTATTATTTAAATGTTATAGATAAATAATTAAAAACAACTTTTTTATATAAATCTTCTTGTTTTTATTTAATATTAAAATTAATTTGCAAAAAAGAAAGCTTTAAATAATAATTTTATGGAAATATATAGAACTTCATCATCGGGCACAGTAGATCATCCACTGCTGGAGTACAGTGGAACACAATCTACTCTGTTACTGTAATGTAGATTTTACAAAATATTTAATAATTGCTTATTCTCTTCAAACGAATACTGTTTTAAAGTAATTATATAACTGTAAAATAAATTAAACAAAGAAAAATGCCTGTGTATCAGAGCAAGAAATATTTTCGTTTGTATTTAAGGCTTTTAAGGCCCCTGTCCTCTCTTGAAGAAATGCTCGTGAGCTAATGAAAGCACTTTCAGTTTCGAAACCGGTTTTAAAAGTGAAACTAACTTTGTAAAAAATACCTGCAACCAAAATCGAAAAAGTAAAAAAGGTGTGCTGTCGGCATGCACCTCAGCTATCCAATGCAAAAAATATTATTTTAAAATGTCAAAATGCGAAAGAGTTATTAGAAAAATACTTCCCCATAGGAATAGCATTAGCTCACGAGCGTTTCTTGAGCGAGGACAGGGGCCTTAAAACAATGCAAGTATTTAGCAACGGTAACCGGTTATTTCTAAAAAATTTCTAGCATTTTCTAAAATTTCATTAATTATTTTAGAAGTGACATAAAACAAATTTGGAATCAAAACTTTATAGTTACTAGTCTGTTGTTCGTATCGTTGTTATCGTAAAATCACTCGGAGATTCAAAATTATTTCAGGAAAATTTCAGGCTGATAGTGTGTTAGAGTTTCATTTTCAAGTTTTCGTGAATTTGATTTTATGTTTTTTAATAGTTTCACCTTATTTTCAATTGATCCCATGTCAATCTATTCTTTTTAAAAAAATATACCCTTTTTCATATTTTTTCTATTTTGTTTGAAAATTTTGCTTGAAAAATTTGAATTTTGTTTTTTTAAGCTATAAGGGAAAATAAACAGGACTCAAACTAATAAAAAATAAATATATATTGAAGTGAAATAATGCATAATAGAGGACTATGTAAACTGGTGGGTGGACCAGTGTACTCTGCTTCTGGGGCATACTGGTACTCTTTATAATGGTATACAAATAATTTTTTAAAGGTATTTGAAACTATGCTCTGAAAAAATTGTGTGTCATGTAAAATTGCTTAATGAATGACCAAGGATATTTTCAGGCAGAATTTAATTTAAAAGAAAAAAAATGTAAGCTGCAAAATTAGTCCACTGTGTATCAGTCTCCACTGTAGTAAAAACTGTCAAAATGGTGATTATCTTTAACAGTAATCTGCCTTAAACAGAAGCATTACATGGTCCTGATGTGGATTGCCATACAGTTGAATTTGCTGAAAACCCTTCTGCCAGATATGTTTCTTAACTTATTTGTGGTTCCATCATCAAAGATTTTAGCAGGTACTTTTAAAACACAGTGAAACCTGTAAAAGCAGAATTTTTCTTAAACGTAATCCTCTCTCAAATGGAAATATTTCAGAATATCTACGAAACGTACACAAAATCATATTTCGACAGAGTATCATAGAAATATAATTCATTACATAAATGTTTTTTTTTTTTTTTTTTTTTTTTTTTTTGTAGCTCTTTGCAATCACACCTTGACTGGATTGATTGTATGCATATGGGTAATAGAAGCATTTCCAGTAAATATACAAAATATAGGTATATTTTTATTTAATTTTTTAATTAAAAAAATAGGATGTATAAAATAAAGTTAGATTTATCTCCATAATTGTAGTTAGCAATGCAATGAAGTTACATCATGATGTACCAAAAATTTTACAAATACTATGATCTAGAAAACTGAGCCCAAACTGAGAAGTTAAATGCAATTTATTTAAGTATTGTTCAACATAAACAAATGCTTAATTTAAAAAAAGACTGAATGGTTAAATTGACCCTAGAACTACCAAAAATGTTCACAAGTTTTATTAAAATATTCTTCATCAGAATTTTTATTTACAACTAACTTATTTATTTAACTTAATATTGGTTGGATTATAAAATTAGTTTATTTTAAAGAAATTTCTGATTTGTATTTAATTATTATCTGATCAATATTTAAGAAAAAGACATTCAATTTTGGCTATCGAAAATAGTGATATAACAAGCCCGTTGGTGGTAAACTCAAAGGATGCTAATTTATTTAAACAATTTTATTTGTGATTGATTAATACTTTTTTGGAAATACTGTCAAGGATCGATAATCCGCGTACCCATAATCAGCAATTTTCTATAATTCGCGTTAATTTACGAATATAAACAGTGAAATTAACAGTTAAGAAAATTTACAAATTCGTCATTCAAAAATGATTTTTTAAAACAAATAATAAAAATTTGAAAAATAAATTCATAATAACACAGCTATTTTTTAATATAACTCTTTTATCTTTTAACAGTAAAATACAAACTGTATTACGGAACCTGTGTAATTATTTTTATTTAAAATCATATATATATATAAATTTTTTAATAAAATAACTTTAAAAAACAGTTTTTTGAAATAGGCTATTAAATTAATTATTATATTTTATATTTATCCATTCGCACATTTTATACTGATTAAGGAAAGGGCATGTTTACAAACAAACACTTCTGTCAACCAATCTACCGCTACATTTTTTGTCATAGCGATCATTGTAGAAATCATCTTGACGGCGTAGCCCAATCATATCATACTTACTTATGCATTGGGAAACTTAGACCAATCAAATTCCGGGAGTTCATCCGTACAGTGTCAGTCGTTAAAGAACTGACAGGTTTTTCTCCCTTATCCACAGTAATTCGTCCACAGTGACGTCAGCTGCTGTTTCCTTATCCACAATAATCCACAATAATCCATAATCCACAATATTCCATAATCTGCACAATCGTTGGCCCTAACTTGTGCGGATTATAGAACTTTGACTGTATTGGGTTGTGTAAAAAAATATTGGTTTCTGTTATTTTACTTTAAAAGCAATTTATTTTTGGTAGTTCAAAACGGTTTTAAAGCGTTCTTCAAGTTCAGCAGTAAGTTCGCAGTGTTTGATATGTGAATTTAGTTCAATTTAAGCTTTAGATTTCTCGTTGTTGAAAACAGAACTTCATCATGACCCTCTTCATACACAACTGTCCTTCAATCCATAAAATTTCTGGAAGCAATATTAAACTGGAAATTCACAAGTCGTAATTGTGGTCATTTCAGAGAATTGAGACATTTTTCAGCGGGAGGGGTTTTTGCAACTCGGGAAAGAGCAGTTTGGAATTACTGAAAGGGGATTATCTAGCTTTTCTAGAGGATTAATAATTATAAAATTCTAAATGACCTGGGGAGACATTTCGATGCTTCGAGGAGGGCACCTCCTGAATTTGACACTGTAGTGTCGTAAGTGTAGAAACCATTTCCGATGTTTCTCGTATCATTTTAAATTCGTACAAACATTACGAATTTTCCCATTGTTCTGCCGTAACTGCCTTGCATGTTCCATACAATAAGTAAAGAGCAAATTACGATACTAAATAAGTACATAAAAATCTATCTTTCAAAATTAATTTATTTATTTAAAAATGGATTTGGTTGAAAAGTTCAATGACGAAAATTGCCATTATTTTGTAAAAAGAGAACATCAAAACTTTTCAATATCCCTCTGCTCTTTACCTAAATGGGTCATTCCATGTGAAATCAACCAATTTAAAGAAAACTTGTTGCATCATAGTCACAGATTTTTTTTAAATTTTTATCATAGACAGATATAGTAGTGAAACCCTCAAATCTGAAATTTAAAAGTAATTTTCACAATATTGGCTGAGATATAGTCATTTGAAAACTGACCATTTTTACGAAATGGCGGCCATCTTGGAATTGTATCAGTGTATAAATATGGCCATAACTTGACAACTAATGGCTCAAATTTTATATATCTGGTACCAATTTGAAGCTATTTGTACAAAGAATGCATATTTTACATCAAAACAATAATAAATTTTCATTTCTTTACATTTTATTATGTGCAAAGTGAAAATTTCACCCCAAAAAAGGGTAGATTGTAATGGCTCATAAAAAAAATGAATCATCATGAATTTTTCTGAAACTTGGTAAAAACATTGCTCCATCTGTGTGCTTTAAATAAAATAAAAATTGGAAAGGTAAAATTTGTTGTTTTAAAATAAATGGTTTTTTACACATAAGGTGTCATTAACCAAATAATGATCATTTTAGAATCTGTAAGCATTCCTGATTTAAAAAATAATGGTTAAAATAAAATTTTCTAACATCTAAATTAATGTAAAAGTATATTCAAAACCTCATTTGTACTAATTTTGTAGGAATCTGCCCCCCAGCCCCCCCCCCCCCCCAAAAAAAAAAAAAAAAATTGACAATTGAAAAAATTTTACACTGAAAAAGATAAAAAAATAATTAAGGAATATAATGTATAATTATAAAATACCTATAAATGCAATGCATACATATGGTGATTTACTTCACATATAGAGGCGAGTGGGGTGGAATGGAACAGTAGGTTTTTCTCTTTATGTATCATTCTAATTATTCATGCATTTGATCTCCATAATTTTGCAAAAGAATCTGTTAAAAGAATTGAAAGTTTTTTGTAACAAAATCTGAAATTGAAACCACAAACAGTCAATTAGCAGATAGGTATGCAAAAGCAGATACAATCATAGAAACAAGACTGAATCACTGCTTTGTACCAATCAATGATTGCCAAATGCTGGTTTCCAGGGTTTCAGACAGTTCATCAACAAAATTTATTGCTTCTTTGGAATCAATGAAATTGTTCGACCATTGATATTTAAAAGTGAACAATATGTTGCACGTGTATATGGGATAAATTGGTGGATTGGGAAAATTTTAGATTACTGTGAAGAACTCACCGACTATAAAATTATGTTCATGTATCCTCATGGCGCTAATTCTTCATATTCATGGCCAAAATCCTCAGATGTTTGTTGGATTCTGTATGAACAAATAATAAAAGAAATGTCTATTCCTGTAACTGCTACAGGAAGAACATATACTGTTGCACCAGAGGAAACTCGAACAATTCAAGCATTATTTTTAAACTTAAACTGATTAAATCCTTTTTAGCTTGAATCTGAAGAAAAAACTATTATATTATAAAGTTATATGCATGTAAGTAAATATTTTGTTCTTATTTTGTCTAGATTTGTTCCATGTGTAAGTGTAAACTTTGGCTTATTTCTCATCATATTCAATGTTTTGCCCTGGATTTGTATTATATTATTGTTATTATTATTATTATTTTTTTTTTTTTTGTCTCATCGTATCTAGATTTTTGTTCATATAAATTTTAACTCAGTGTGAACAAAAAATAACAAATGTCAATTCAATTAACTCATTTATATATATTTATTTTATTTAAATTACACAATTGAATAATTCAACTCTGTAATTTACAGCTAGCATTTCTTCAACATTTCTGGGGAAAATATTATGTGCCTTTTTTTTTCATGTATTCCATAGTAAGGTACTTAAAATATTTATGTAAATATGTTTTGAGAATTATATTATCATATTTTGAGTGAAATGAAATAAAAAGTACTGTAAAAATGAATATTTAGTGTAAATAACTGCAAATTGATATTTCTTTATTGAATTATATAATATAGACACAATACTTTAATTAGATGCTAGAAAATTTCATTTTAACCAATATTTCTTAAATTAAGAATACTTACAGATTTTAAAATAATCATTATTTGGTCAATGACACCTTATGTGTAGAAAACCATTTATTTTAAAACAACAAATTTCACCTCTCTAATTTTACAGTATAATGTACCATATATAGAGAAACTGTTATATCTATGCATAATCAAACCATTATACAGAAAGCGTAAAAAGTATATGAACTAAATTTACTTTTGATTTTTGAAATAATCTTTTTCTTTATATAATTGCAAGCTTATGTAAATCAGCTACTTTTTTTAACTGAAGATTGGGGTACCATTACTTCACCTAATGTGTGATTGATGAAATATTTAGAATGATACATAAAGAGAAAAACCTACTGTCTCATTCCACCCCATTCGCCCCTATATGTGAAGTAAATTATCATATATATATGCATTGCATTTATAGTTATTTTATAATTATACATTATAGTCCTTAATTATTTTCTTATCTTTTTCAGTGTAAAATTTTTTCAATTGTCTAAAATTTCTTTTTTGGGGGGGGCAGGGGTCTGGGGGGCAGATTCTTACAAAATTAGTACAAATGAGGTTTTGACTATACTTTTACATTAATTTAGATGTTAGAAAATTTTATTTTGACCATTATTTTATGAATCAAGAATGCTTACAGACTCTAAAATGATCATTATTTGGTTAATGACACCTTATGTGTAAAAAACCATTTATTTTAAAACAACAAATTTTACCTTTCCAATTTTTATTCTATTTAAAGCTCACAGATGGAGCAATGTTTTTACCAAGTTTCAGAAAAATTCATGATGATTCATTTTTTTTATGAGCCATTACAATCTGCCCTTTTTTGGGGTGAAATTTTCACTTTGCACACAATAAAAAGTAAAGAAATAAAAAATTATTATTGTTTTGATGTGCAATATGCATTCTTTGTACAAATAGCTTCAAATTGGTACCAGATATATAAAATTTGAGCCATTAGTTGTCAAGTTATGGCCATATTTAGACACTGATACAATTCCAACATGGTCGCCATTTTGTAAAAATGGTCAGTTTTCAAATGGCTATATCTCAGCCAATATTGTGAAAATTACTTTTAAATTTCAGATTTGAGGGTTTCACTACTGTGTCTGTCTATGATAAAAATTTTAAAAAAATCTGTGACTATGATGCAACACCCATTGGTTGAATTCATGTGGAATGACCCAAATATCAACAAGACTCGAAATAAATAAAATTCAAGCGAAAAATAACCGGAAGTATTCTTTAGATTTATAATGAGATGTGTTATCTCTCTACATCGAATAGTCAAGTCGACAAGGAATGCGTATGATTAAAAAAATATATATCAAAGTTTTCTGTAGCAAGGAATTCTGTCTTTGAATTTGTCGACAAACTTTTAAGTACTAATTTTTTATTTCTTGCTTACTGGTTGACAGAAACTCTTTTAGAGCTGAAAAGACATCATCAGCATGTTTTAGTACAGAAGATAAATCATATTCTGACTTCTTAATGTATTTTAAAAATGGTAATAAAAGTTCACAAATAACCAGTTCAATAATAGAGTTATTTTATTAATTCCAGGTAGTATATTCCGTTATAATATTGTTTGATTTAAAATTATAAGATAAACAAAGACAAGGGTCTCAAAGCTCAATTGGTCTGCCGTTATTGCATTTGTATAAACTGGTTTTTCCCTTAACTGACAGCAACAGTTGGTCCCATTAATCCTTTCCGGCACACTGTGCCCGGTCTTAGATACCAAATTTTTATAACAAACTTGTAAATGGCACAATAATGTTTTAGTAAAATTTTGCTTCTACAATTTAAGCTTAAATTAAGGAATTCAAAATATCTAAAAAATTCTTTTGTGAATTCCGATGTCGGCCGATAATTTCACATTTTGCTAACAGATTTTGACTATGCCGGAAAGAGTTAAAGTCCATTGCCGTCTTAGCAGGTATAACTGAATATTTATTCGTCAAATGTTTTTATTTACAGAATGAATCCATATTCTCCAAAAACATGCAGGGAACACAATTGCAAAACGTTTAATTTTAGATAGGTTTAAAGTTTTAAGAACTATAAATGTATACTGTTGTTTTCCTGTAATCCTGTTTTTCTTTACATTTAAGATATGTCAATTTCACAAAATTCATTGTAATATATTAATACTCTTCGCAGGTGCATTACAGAATGAATATATTATAATAATTTTAGAGGATATAGTTTAAATGGAGCATGTTTATGTTGAAAATTTACCTAAAACAGAAAAGTTTATAGCTTCGGCAAAAGATATAACTTTGAACTATGCCGTTTAAGTGTATGCCATTTAACACCTGTCTAAAATGGAATTTTTCATGAGTTCTTTGTGATTCCGTCATAGCAGTTTTGCGTGTTGTTAAATGTATGATTCAGAAACCCAGATATTCTTTAGGAGTGAGGAAGTCCAGGACGTCCACTTGGCGATGGCACTGGTTTAAACTGGTTTAAATGCAGCGTAAATTATGTTAAATGATACAGAATGTCTTAGCAATGAGCATTAATATTAGATGAAAAATTTTTGAAATCCAGAGAATTTCTTACTAAACACATTTCTATACTAAAATTCCATCACCATAAGAAATAATTTATTTTCTCTCTATTTTTTACTTTCTTCTATCTTCAATAGAACGTATTTTGATCGAAATTTTTTTCGACTTCCGGTTTTTGATAGATTAACACGTTTTATTGGTCAGAGATTCCAAAAAACATGTTTTTACAAAATGTCTGTCCGTGTGTGCGTGTCTGTGTCTGTATGTCGCCATTCTGCCATCAAAAAGTCTATGAAGATATGCATAGAATTGAACCAAATTTTTTTTTTTGGATCTTTTTATCTGTGACAAGCAGATTCTCCTTCTGTTTTAAATATTTCACCGGAAGGGGGCGTTGCAATAACTATTTTTGTGTCATTTTCAATATTGTATCGACTAAAAGTGTATGAAGTTATGCATCGAATTGAACCAAATTTTTTGTGTTAAGTATGTGGCTATGGCTAGTTGGTCCTTTCTGAATTTGAAAAAAAGAATCCATCAAAAGGGAGTGCTGCAATAGCGATTTTTGTGCTATTTACAATATTGCACGGACTAAAAGTGTATGAAGTTATGTATCAAGTTGAACCAAATTTCTTGTGTGTTCGACTGTGGCTAGTTGTTCCTCCCTGAATTTGAAATAAAACCGCCGGAAGGGAGCGCTACAATAGTGATTTTTGACATTTTCAATATTTTCCACAGAAAAGTATATGAAGTTATGCATAGAATTAAACGAATTTTTTTGTATAAGTGTTTTGCTATGATCTGCAGACCCTCCCTAAATTTGAAAGAAATCTGAAGGAAGGAGGTACTATAATCGCGATGTCTGTGCCATTTTTCTTATTTTACCATTAAAAAGTGTTTGAAGTCATGCATAGAACTGAACTAATTTTTTTGTGTTTGATTATTTTTCTTGGCGATTAGATTCTTCCTGAATCTGAAAAAAACTCCCTATCATGCTATTGAACATCGGCTCATGCAGAGACGCAAACTCTTCTTTATTCTGATCAATTGACTGAAGCTAAAATTTCAGATGAAAGTCATAGTTGGTATAGCATTGAATTAATAATATATTAACGCATTAACCTATGTAACTAAATTTTGAAATATTAGAATGTACGTTTGAGATAGAACAAAGTTTTGGAATTGGTACATCCTACTAGTTGTAAAATGTATCATCGTTTCTATTAATGGTATTAAGGTATAGAATTTTCTCATAAAATTTACTTTAAATTTATTTATAATAAGTTATTTGTACATTTTTGATATTTATTTTAATTATAAATTAATCTTTATAATGTGAGAAAAATTAATCTGACACTTTTGATTCCGCTAACTTCAGAAAATTGGGAATGTAATGTAGTTTTTAATACTACGGTAGAAATTTTATTACAATTTATTTTCTACATTAATTTTAAATTTTCTTGAGAAAATTTTTCTTAAGTTTATTTTTTCCTTAAGTTTTTTTTCCTTATTTGTTTTTAATGAAACGTAAAAACTGATATTAATTTTATTTTATTGCAGATGCATAAAACCATTACATTAACACATCACATCACTCAAAATATCCTCAGTGTGTGAATGAAATACAGCAAAATACTTTTTGTGAGAGCTTTTTGAAAAAGCAACTTCTATCCCACAGCAAGGAAAATCATTTATTTGTGAGTTATGCAAGACGAATTTCTCCCAAACATGTCATTTTTGTGCAAAGTATGCAACAAAAAATTCTGTCATAAGAGTCATTTAAGCAGCCATCTGTTAATTCACACTGGTGAGAAATCTTTTGTATGCAAGGTGTGCAACAAGAAATTCTCTCAAAAGGGGCATTTAAGCAGCCATATGTTAAGTCCTACTGGTGAGAAATCTTTTGCATGTGAGGTATGCAACAAGAAATTTTCTCAAAAGCGCAATTTGATGAGCCATCTTTTAATTCATACTGGTGAGAAATCTTTTGTTTGTGAGGTATGCAGCATGAAATTCTCTCTAAAGGGCCATCTAACCAGGCATCTCTTAATTCACACTGGGGAGAAATCTTTTGTATGTGAAGTGTGCAACAAGAAATTCTCTCAAAAGGGCCATTTAAGCAGCCATCTGTTACTTCATACTGGTGAGAGATCTTTTGTATGTGAGGAATGCAACAAGAAATTCGCTCGAAAGATTGATTTAAGGAATCATCTGTTAATTCATTCTGGTGAGAAACCTTTTGCATGTGAGATATGCAACAAGAAATTCTCTCGAAAAAGTTCTTTAAATGAACATCTATTTATTCATACTGGTGAGAAATCTTTTGTATGTGAGGTATGCAACAAGAAATTTTCTCAAAAGCGCAATTTGATGAGCCATCTTTTAATTCATTCTGGTGAGAAACCTTTTGCATGTGAGATATGTAACAAGAGATTTTCTCGAAACAGTTCTTTAAAAGCACATCTATTTATTCATACTGGTGAGAAACGTTTTGTTTGTGAGATATGCGGCAAGAAATTTTCTCGAAACAGCGATTTAACCAGGCATCTCTTAATTCACACTGGTGAAAATTCTCGTGATTGTGAGATATGAAACAATAAATTCTCTCAAACTGGGAATTTAAAAAAGCATCTGTTAATTCTTAATGGGGAGGTGTATTTTGTGTGTGAGATATGCAACAAGAAATTTTCTCACATATATGCTTTAAGATAATATCTTTTAATTCATACTGAAGATATACCTTTTGGTTAAGAGATATGTGTCGAGATATTCTTTCAAAAGACTGGTTCAAGGAAGCTTTGTTAATTCATAGTGGCAAGAAAAACTTTTATGTGAGATTAATAAAAATAAACTCCAAAAAAGCTATCTAAGCGCATTTTGCTCTTAAATTTTTTAAATTAAGTTTAATTAACCGTAGCATTTTTCAGAAATAAAGATGTATTTTTTTCATTTATTACAGTGCACAAAAGGAACAGTGACACACAAAAATTTGCCTATTAAATCAGATCAGGAGCTGTACCACGAGCCCTGGCAAACTCAATTTTATTTTTATCATTCTTTATATTATCCGAAAAATATTACATAACACTGTTTTTTTTTCACTTATAAGCTTATAAGATTTTTTAATGATTGATAGTATTTAAGCAGAAAAAGTCTGATTTTTTAGAATAAAGTTCTTTGATGGTAAAATCGATTTTCTTATGGATATTTAAGCTGAAAATTGTAGTTTTATAAAGAGAATGACCTCCTGACTTACCCATAATATTAAAAAAAAATGTGTGTGTAAGTGTATCTGATACACAGGCGAAAGATAATAATTGTTTGATGATATTTGAAATATATGTAAAGGTTGGTAAAATAGTTGTAAAATTATGCTTTTTCATCAGGATTATTTTAAAATAAACTATCGGAATTTAATTGTTATGTCTTTACTGATAGCTTAAGTAATCTTTTAAGTTCCTTAATTTCAAGATCGCCTATTCTGATTATTATTACATAAAAGAATAGCTGTCCGGTGTGATTTTAAAATGGAAGTAAATAAAGTAGACTCGCTTAAATCAGTAACCCTAAAATCTGCAACTCTCTAAAATCCACACATAATTTACCGATGTAAACAATGGAAATTTCATTTCAGATGTTGGACAAAATTTGACTTTTTTATTTTATCAATTCTACACCTATTTTAATCTGTAATTTTCCTTAATATTGCGGAGTTTAAGCTTTTTCAAAAAGGAAGAATACATTTATTTTTGCATAAGAAATTCAAGATATTGCTGACATTACTGGTAATCATAATCTTTTTGCCAAATGTATGTATGCATTAATCAAACATTTTTGGTTATTAAGTCAGTCTAAATCTGATATAAAACTTCCTTATTTTATGATTTTTATGTGAATAAGTAATGCACCTTTTTTAGGCAAGTTTCATTGAATAATTTAAGAAAAATGGATCTCACCTTTATAATCAATATATAATTACACATTATTGATTATTTACTTGACCTTTGCTTTTAATATTAAAAAAATTATGTATTTTTTATTTTAGTTCATTATTTTATTTAATTATTTTAATTTTTTACTATATTGTAAGCATTTATTATAATCTCCTTTGCATATTTAACATTAGGTATTTCTTAAATTAATGAGTCGATTTATAAGCTGTCTGATATTTAGTCAATAAGTCGTCCCCATCAACATCATCATAGTCTTTCAATATTTCAGCAATTATGTTTATGATCTACACTTGAACTCACCCTCTTAAAATATTTTTTTATTTTAATCACGTTTATTCTGTAAAGCTTTTCAATAAAACCTAATAACTCACCTCTATTATGTTTCTTTTTTCATTCGAACTTAATTATTTATTTGCGTCGCAGCGACACAAATAACTAAGACATCAAGTTAAGAGGTGAAATCAAATCATTGTGTTGGACTAGATTATTAGGTGTAGATGAAGGTGTGTTTTGACATGAGCGGCAGCGTGCGTTAACATGCCATTTTGTCGTCACTAACACTATCACGTCATCGAATTACGAGATGAAATTGTTGCCAAATTAAAGATAAAGTATTTTAAGGTTATTTTGGCATGTCTGCGCATTAACCTAGTATAAACCTTATTTCAGAGTAAAATTTATAATAAAAAAAGACGTCATAATGCACAATTCAAACCTAATAAATATAAAAAAAAGAAGCAATGACTCTTCCGGAGCAGCAATGCTTTCTAGTTTTATTCCCTTCAACTTAACAGATTTTACTTCCTCTAAACCTAGACGTCATTTTTTTTAAAAATGCAGAATTTGACGAAATTTTTTAGGCTATTAATAAAGTCTATTTAGAGCCCATTATTGGCATTGGGAAAGGTAGGTCCCATAGTTAAACATTTTAGGGTTTTTTTCTTTTTTTAGATGTATATATGCACTCTAAAAAGTAAAAGTGTAAATTAGACGAATTCACATACATATGTGTGTAAATTCCTAAAATTACACTCCTGACACGAAAATTACCCACTTTTTGCAAAATTTTATCTGTTTTTATGTGTATTTTAGCTTACAAAACTAAGTATGTATTTTGTTATCACTTGGAAATCACAAATAAATGTGTAAATGGTGAAAAATGCCTGAATTTGCACAAACTGGTACGTTATTGTAATTAACACTTAATGGTATACACATAGATAAGTGTGTAAATTTCTAAAATCATCATTATCTTCTAAAATCATTAAAAATACACATTTCCCACAAAAAATACCTATCTTAATGTGCGTTTAGTTTATGGCATTAAGTTTGTAAGTTGTTATCAGTTCATAAACTCAGAAAAATGTGTAAATGTAGATAACACCTGAAATTACTCTAATCAGTGTGTTACAAAAATTACAAATGCGTGAATTTTAAAGTAGGAAAGGGACGTTACGAAAGGGATGGGAAGCTTACATATTATTCAGAGCTACACTTTTTATTCCAGTAATCCCATTCATAAATAACATGATGTCATTGCATTGCTGTAACAGCATTTTTAAATAATATACTAATATATATATTTATTTTTATAGGATACTCTGACCACTTCTCTCACCTTCTCCATTTCAGCAACAAGTGAACATTTAAAAGAATTTAAAAAAAATTTAATCTTGACACATGTAACAATATTTCGTTACATGTAATATAAATTTTTATACATTTAACTAGTTAATTTTAATTTCGTTTTTCTAATGACCTTTTGAAATTTATACACCAAATATAAGAATGCTTGATTTTATAATTCTAGGTTTTGATTAAATCGTATTGCTTTCTGCCATCTCGCAGACCGCTTTTTTTTCACAATTTTACTTGTAATTTTCAGTAATAGTGTTAGATTTCTTAAAGTGAAATTAGGAAGACTTCATAAAGAGGCATTATAATAGAGATATAATCCCTCTTTATGCTTATTCATAAATTTAAATTATATTTTTTGTGCTGCTGGTAATTTTTTTGCTGCCTTCCCCTCCTCCTTAATTTAAAGGACAGTAGTTTAACTTTCAGTGGAATCTAAAAACTATTTCGAATTCATTCAATATGTAACATAAAATATAATACATGTAGTTAAGATAATTCTAAATTCGTATCCTGAGTTATTTTTACATTTTGCATATCGAATATTAGTATGCTTAATTTTGCTGTAAATTATTTTAGCCGTCTCATAGCTTGCAAACTTTTACCCATTTCATTGTTTAACTTGTAATTTTAGTTTAACTTCAGTTCGCAGTAGAACTTATGGTCCTATTCACGAACTATTTCGACCCCGAGTTAGACGTAAAACTAGCATCGAAAACTAAAATCGTAATCATTGTCGACTTGGCTTCACCAGGTTTAAATTGAAAACTAATGGTGAGTCCAGTAACTTGACCTTGATCACTCCAGAATCGAAATTGAAACTTCTCAACCGAGCACGCGTAGAGAGCAAATCACGTACAATGTGATGGCCAAAGAGGCAAGATGAATGCAAGCGCTCGCGTTGAGAAAATTGTAGAAGTTATTCTGTTATAAAATATAAGGTATGCAATTTTATACGTTCGTATTACCCTCAATTCTTTTTATCTGATTTGTTTATATTTAAGTATAAATGTATATGCTGTATGGTTAGATTGTTTTTTTACATATAAGATTTTTTACATGAGTAATTTATTTGCCTTAAAAATGACAACATTACCTAACTCCAGATAAATGTCTATTAAAATAACAACTGTTGTATCTAAGGTTATTTATTTCTTGAAAAATTTTCATCTCAAAAAGAATTTATGAATGTATTTTAACAGTAGCGAAATAAACGTGAACATAATTTTTTTTTTTTTTTTTTTGTGGGAGGTGGTATTAAATTTTGGGTCGGTTGTGTGAAAGATATGATAGTTTATTGATAAACTGTTATACAAATGTATATCATATCTATAAATTATATATTCTGATTTATAAGTTAAACAGTTCATTTGAGTTTTATTTACTTATTGAATTTTTTTGTAAGTTTTTTTAATTGTGAAACTTATAATGTTAACTAAGTTTATCATCGATTAAAACTATAGCGTTGTTTTTCAGTTTCTACGTTACATTTTCCAATTTTGAGAAATTTGAAATATTTATTTATCTTAATTACATTTAATTTTCAGCTGTGTTTTAATTTGAAAATATTACATCAGAAGAACTACGTTCTACTAAAATAATCATAGTAAAGAACACATAATTTTTGTTTGTTAATTATAGATTTAATAAAAATACACAGAAGTAAATTGCAAAAGGGTGCAAATACGTTTGTTTAAAATAACCCCAGACCAAAAATTCTGAAGAAAATTTATATTAAAGTAATGGTTTTTTCTTCAAATAAGCATTTTCCATTCCAATTTTGCCTATCATTACAGAATTTATGTGACTCAAAACATGTGATTGTATGTATATAAAAAAATTATAACATTTATATCATAATGAATATTCAAAATCGAACTTATTAGCCCCCTCCCCTACACAAATATCCCCCACAAGATGAGTTTTATACACTTAAGACACAAATGTAATTGTCAAATAAATTTTACGAACATTAGTTTCAAAAATTTATAAGAGTCAATTGATATTATGATATAATCACAGTATTTCTTATTTTATTTTTTACTAAAGCTGGTAAATAAAAATAATAATTAGTTTGATATCTAAAATTTTAATTAGAATATCTGAAATTTTCATTTATGAAAATACGAGTCATTCCATTAATGTTAAAATATATTCATATTTTTTTAAGAGACAAATTTCTAAATATAATCTTAAATGCAAAAGTTATTATTTTAAGGATTCAACTGCCTTTTTCATATTTTTGATAATTTCTTTATGGTAAATTCTTTGTAATGATGAATATTTACAAAGAGAAAACATTTCGACATATAATATAGATGATTTATGAATGTATAAACAAATCAGCTAAAATTTTTGCAAGTAATATGTGTGTGTGTGAGCGTGAAATGAAAATTACATACCTTTTTCCTTTTTTATAGTATTTTAAATTTTACTTTTATAACCGTATGTAACACAGTATCTTGAGTATAATTGGCTTTGTATCTTAAATTTGAAAAAAAAGAAATGAAAATTTGAGTCTAAACTCTGAAAATAAAAAGTGTGGAGATTGTGAGTTGCAAGTTTAGCAGCTATAATTATTCCATCTGACTAGTTTAAAATTTATCATCAATTAGTTATTTTCTTTCTTTATCTTAATTTTTAATTGCATGTACTAAATAATATCTAAATGAGGAGAAAATATAAAATATGAAGCCAGGAAAAATATAGAAAATAAAACAGCAGTTTTAATGTGTATATTTAGAAAAGAGTGGGGAGGAATGGGACACTTTAAAAAAAAAAAAAATCAACTTTATTTGACACAAATACAAAAATTTTGATTTATACAATACAAAATGAAATACTTTCCAATGTCATTGAACAGTATAGAAACACGATTTGAAGAATCAATTTTATAATTAAAGAAATAGTAAATTTCAAAATGTGTCCCATACTTTCCCATTAACAGAGAAATAATATTTGTACTGCAATGGTTGATGAGGAATATCGAAAACTAATCCTTAAATGGCTATATGTTGAATTCTAGAACAGTAGTTGCTATAGTAACATAGCTTTAGAGGGAGGGGTGAAGTTCTAAAAACCTATTTAGAAAGAGTTTTTAAGAGGGGGTGAGTTTTTTGGAGCTTATGAGGCTATACTTGTGACTGTGGATGAGAAGTGGGTACATCACTATGATCCCGAGTCCAAATAACAGTACTTTTATCTCATCCACTGTCACAAATCTAACCCCATAAGTTAAAAATCAGGCTTTTAACTACACCTCCGCCCATTTCACTCCTCCAGAGTCGGTGAGAGGGAAGGCGCAGGGGGCAACTGGCCAGGGGCCCTGGACCAAAAGAAGGCCCGGTTTCGAATGGAAAAATTACTGGAATTTCATAATGTTTGAAATCTTAATTTGGTCATACTTTTTTCCCTTTACCAGCTGAAAAAGATTTCCCAGAGTTGTAACTGAAGATTTCCAGCAAAGGTACGGGAAATCTCCCATTGAGAGCTTGATAAAGGCTGTGAAATAGTTGATATTGTTAGAAAAATTTAGGAACTTCCTGTCTTCTTCTCAGATAGCCGACCACTGTGCTTATGCCTTGAGGCAAAAAAGGGTCATTGCTTAGTTCCATGTGTCTCTCATCTGTCAATCATTGCAATCCTGATGTCTCATTGGGTATTGTATTGGTATCAAGCTGTAGGTTTTGGTAATCACTTTAGCTAAAATGTTATTGTGCAAGTGACAGGGACATGCACTGCACAGTGGGCATAGGAGATACAGTTGTATTGAGCCCTAAGCTAAAAAAGGCACTATGAGGATCGATTTTTTATAAATTGCATGCATACATTACATACAGGATATATAGGGCTTATCTCACCTTTGTTCCAGGCCTCCAGTTTTTTCTCCTAGACCTGACGAGTGAGCTTAAATTAAAACCATCATTATGAAAAGATAAAAAAGAAAAAAATCTCTGAAAACAGAAATACGTTAATATATTTCTATTAATATCTGTTGAAATATCAAACTCACTTAACTTCATTAAACACGAAATTCAGTATGCATAAATTTTTAAATAATATTCAGAATCCACCGCCTTGCCTCAAAATTGCTGGGCCCGAATAGTAAGTTATTGTTTCTTTGAGCCAAATAATATATTTTTTAATTTTTTAAATCATTGTTTTAAATGTATTTTTTAATAACATTTTATTTTGTTTTATCAAAATTCTCTCTCTCATTTTTTTTGGGGGAGGGAGGGTTCAAAGATTTTGTTTAAATTTTGAAAATAAATAGATATCTGCTTTTCTTCTATATCCACCATTCTTTATAAAGATGTCCAGATGGAAGAATTTTTGAAGGCTCTAAATTCTATTTTAAAAATAAAATGGCATTTTAATCTTTTTGAGGGGCGTTATCTCTGGTGAAACCAAAGATTCAAAGCTTCCTTAATGCTATATATATTTTTAAACACTAAAACAGATATGCGCAGTGTTAAATTCAGACAATTTTCTGGGAGGGATTTCTCTGACTCCGGGATAGGAGGGGGGGAGGGGGACTGCACTTTTTGGCAAATTAAAATACAAATCTCAAATCTTTCGAAAAGGGACATCTCTTTGCTACGGGGTGAATGTCCCCCTTCCCCGGGCCATCCCCAGAATTTAACACTGGATATATGCTTTCGTCCTACAGCATTCACTCTTTTTAAAGGTGCCCAGATGTAAGAAATTCTGCAGGCTTTAATTTCTTTTTAAATTTTTTTTAGGGATTTCTATAAAAGTGCAGAAAAGTTCGAATCCAAGATTAAAAAATTTTAAACCCACATTTTTTTCATTCAAATATATAAAAAATGTGTTTTCTAATCTCGTTAGGGATATAACAAGTTTCATAACATCCTTAATATTATCACTTCCTTCAACTAAAAGCGTTTTCTAACTATATAATAGTCAGCATTCTTTTTAAAGGTACCTTTTTGAAATTTTGCAGGCCCTAAATACTTTTTAAATTGTCTTTTTGAAGTATCTCCTAAAAGTCTAAAAGTGATGAAAAGTTGAAACTCAAGATTCAAATCTTTTAGTCTTCCTTTTTAGGTGCGTTCGTAATTATATAAATACGTAGCACCTATAGTTGTCGTTCAGTCCGTCCGTCTGTCCGCATATAACAACGCAAAAACTATCCAACCGAATCGTTTGAAATTTAAAATACATAATTATTACGTAATTTTGTCGAGTCATTTCAATTTTTATGAAAACCGGATGCATAGTTCAATTACAGGAACAACCAAAAGGATTCGGTTACATTACGGTCAATGGGGATAAAAGGTTCAAATGCATTTTAATAGTTTTAAATTTAAAAAATATAATTATTGCATAATTTTGTCGAGTAATTTCAAATTTTATAAAAATCGGATGCATAGATCAATTACAGGGACAATCAAAAATTTTCTTTTACATTACGGTCAATTGGAAAAAAAAGGTTTCAAATGCATTTTAATGGTGTTGCACTCATTCAAACATAATAAAATTGACATGAACCTGTGAAGTATATCTATACTAAAACATACATTCTGTACAATCTGTGATCCAAGAAATATTTATTATTAAATAACAGGGCCACAGCAAAAGTATTCCACTACATAATGCTTACGGGGAAACATTGTTTGGGGTGTGTTTTAATTATATTAAACTATTTCACATTTTATGAATATGATATATGTTGCTGAGGTGTAATAAAAATTACATCCTGTATAATTAAAGGAACACAAAGATTTCGACCACTATACTGTATCCGAAGTACTGTCTACTATATCAACAAGAACTGAATATTTTTCAAACTTCGTTATCGTACGAACGCACCTCATTTGCTACGCTTTACGTGCAATTTCCAACTTGTTATTATTCAAACGTTTTTAAAATGTGCTTTTTAATCTTGTTGCAGGGCCCAGCAAGTTTTAACACTTCCTTAATACTATTACTTCTTTTAACCAAAACAAATATGTACTTTCTTCTTATAGTCAGCAATCTTTTTAAAAGTGTCCAGATGAAAGAAATTTTGCTAGGGCTTCTTATAAAAATAAGGAAAAATTAGAGCCCAAGATTAAAAAATTTTAAACCCCATTTTTTTTCAAATGTTTAAAAAAATTACCTTTTAATGTCATTGGGGGGGGGGCAATAAGTTTCAAAACTTCCTTAATACCATTACTTCTATCAACCAAATGTGCTCTATTTCTATAGTCGCCATTCTATTAAAGGTACTCCGAAGAAAGAAGATTTGCAGGCTATAAATACATATTAAATTGTATTTTTTAGGACCCCCTATAAAAGTGAAGAAAAACTGAAACTCAAGATTAAGAACTTTTAGAGTCATTTTTATTGTTCAAATATTTTTAAAAATGTGCTTTTTAATCTTATTAAAAGAACAAAATAAAGTTCAAAAGTTCCTTAATCTTATTATTTCTTGACCAAAAGAGAAATGCGCCACGATTTTCTTTTAAGTGCCCAGATGAAAGAAATTTTGCCGACTCTAAAGTCCAAGAGCCGACAGCACAAAAACCTAGGATATCAAGCACAAGAAAAAGGGTTTATTTTATGGAAGAATAGAAATAGAAAAAACTAATGATGCATGTCTGCCGGAAGTGAAGTTGCGCAGAAGACAATAATTAATACTACAATCGATTGACTCATAGGTTTATCATTGCGTTTTCTTGCTCCCAGTCCTCCATGTTTTCATACCTTTGTAGTCCAAACTCAATGATAAACCTACGAGTCAACCACTAGTGGTATTAATTTTTGGCTTATGCATCACTTCACTTCTGGCAGACATGGAACATTAGGCTCCCCTACTTCTACTCTTCCATAAAATAAAGATTTTTTTCCTTGCGCTTGATACCTTAGGTTTTTGTGCTGTTGGCTCTAGGATTTGTCTTTTCGGGGTCCTTATAAAAGTTAGGAAAAGTTGGAACCCAAGATTCAAAACTTTTAAGCTAATTATATTTTATTCACATATTTAAAAAATGTGCTTTTTAATCTTGTTGTGAAGCCCTAATAACGTTCAAAACTTTCTTAATGCTATTTACTTTCTTCAACCAAAACAGGTAATGTGCTTCTTTTCTGTAACCACCATTTTATTTTTATTTAGTATTATTATTTTTATTTTAAATGCCCGAATGAAGGAAAATTTTGCAGGCTCTAATTTTTTTATATAGTCTCTTTTAGGGCTCCTACAAAAAGTGAAAAAAATATTGGAACCCAACATTCAAGATATTTAGGCACCGTTTTTTTACTGAAAGTTTTAAAAATGTGCTTTTTAATCTGTTTGGGGGTTTCAGTCAGATTCAAAATGTCCATAATACTATAGCTTTCTTCAACAAAAAAAATATACCTTTTCTTTCTATAGCTTCCATTCATTTTAAAGGTGCTCAGATGCAAGAAATTCGGCAGGCTCTAATACTTTTTAAATTGTATTTTTTAGGACACATATTAAAAGCGAAGAAAAATTGGAACCCAAGATTCAAAATTCCTCATTGTTTTATGCAATTATTGCAATTTTTATGTACCTTTCACCAAAATGAATTTTTCGTGAGTCCGAAAAAAATAGTTCCGGATAATCTAGGTTACTGATATTAAATAGGCTTCGCCCTATTCTTACATACTAAGTACATACAAAATTTCAAATCTCTATCTCAATTTGTTCGAGAGATAGAGCATTTACAGACACACACACAGACAGACAGATGGACAGACGGCAATTTTTTTTTCTAAAAATATGCTTTTCGGAATCTCCAGTATCTGAAACGTGTAAATCTATAATTTTTTTCGATTTTCAAAAAGATTGCAAGACTTACCCTATACTACGTATGAGGGTAAGTAATAAACAAACGTGTCATAAACGTGTCATTGGGTTTGTCAAATTGATAAAATGTAAAATTTCAGGATACCCTGAAGTAAATCATTTTATGACTATGAACTATGACATAATTCAATCAAAGTTTAACAATCACCTTTTAAATTAAATCTGTTTGTAAATCTGAACCTGATTCAATTAGGGAGAGTAGTTTTGATTCAAGTAAAAGACAATAAACATTATGTTCTTAAGTTAAAGATAAAATATACATTACTGATTCAATTATAAGCTGATTTGAATAGGTGGTTTTTGTACTTTTTCTTGTAGGGGCCCGTAATTGCCTGCCCAGGGGCCCATGAAACCTGTCATTGGCCCTGCATGTGAATTTAAAGGACAAATAATAACTCCCAATAAACCCATAGATTGTGATTCAAACAAACAAAAAAAACCGGCCATTCCACTGGATAAACAATAATATTTATTTTTTGATTTCAATAAAATTTGAATTTAATACAATTTAAATTTGTTTAAAAAAAGATCATATAAACAACCAATCCATCTATTCAGATTTTTTTAAGTACAATAGTAATAACACTTTTTGTAAAAAGTTCATAAAAGCAAACTTTAGTAGCTAAGCTTTGAAACACTTGTTTTCTTTTCAAGTACTCCCAAAGCTAAAAAAATGCCACTTTTAACAGGAGAGTACAGTTCATACATTTATAAGACAATAATGCTTTTAAATAACATATATATTTCTTTTTAAGTTTAGAAAGAAATTTTACAGTCTAGTATTACCTACAATGGAGAACAACAGTGTGCCGGATTATAAAAAATATTTCTTTCTTTACAAAATTTCACCTTGTTTACATTGAAGAATATTTTCCTAAATGAATAATACTGAAGTTTAAAATATGCATTTTCCATTGATGTGCATAACACAGAAAAACTGTTAGAGCATTTTTTTTTCAAAATGTAATTTTTTGTGTATGTTTTTAACGATTTCTACACCACATTTAAGTCTAGTCTTTAAAACAGATACACTTAATGCATGTAAATGAGAATCCTGCTCAGACATCAATTTTTGGATGATTATATACAGAGACAGAATGGCAACAAACAAGGTATCACCCTCTGTTCAATGCTAACACACTTTAACTCTACAAATTGATTGAGATATAATCACTAATATAATTACATTTAATAATAACATTATTTCATGTAACTTCATTTCACTTAATAACATTATGTTTGTGGTTGTGTTTATGACAGCGAATTACCAAAACGGGGTATATTGGCCCTAAGAAGTTGGAAGATGCCTTCCATGAGGGTCTTTCTAAGGGAACCTAACCCGTGTATACGGAAAGAAATCCAAGTTTTAAAGACATTCATGGAAAACTCAGAAAGATTAGGCCAGCGGGTGCGATTGGGTTTGAACCCAGCACCTTCTGTCTAACAGTTTTGAAAGCAGAAATCTCTCATCCACGGGTGAGGCAATAACATTGTCCATTTCATTTTTTCTCATTTTTTATAAAACTTTATCGATGCCTTTTATGTTCTAAATTATAAAAATTTCATCTTTCTGAAAATTTTTCGTGAATTTTTTAAACTGCTTGAGAAGATTTACACAATCATTTAATACATTTTAAAAGATTTTGCAAACTGAAGTTAAGTTAGAATTTATAGGAATTTTGTAATGGTTTTGTTTTGGCATATTTATAATTGAAAAAAAAATTTAAAATTAGAAAATGTAGAAATATAATAAAAAACAAAAAAATTTCCAAACTGAAACTTTTCTCCTCCAATATTCCTCCAACAAGAAAGCTAAGAAGGTTCAAAAGCAAAAGCTATACTTCTAAAAACATTTTTGTTTTGTGCAACCAATAATGCTTATGGATCAAGGTAAAGCAATGTGTCCATAACTCATTCTAAACTGCATTATTACTTATTTATGTATTAAATTAATTTATAATAAGTTACTTTAATGGTACTTTAAAGCAGCGTTGGGGCATAAAAATTTAAACTAACACTGACAAGACTTGCACTGTTTTTGTATGGTTCTAAAAACTAATGCTTAAAAGCCACCTTTCTTGTTGTTCTCTTCAATAATAATCATTTGGCAGTAAGTACGTTAAAGTATGTTGTTTTGCAGAAACAGTGTTGCAACAGTTTCATCAACCGACAACAATTCACATTACAAAACAAAGATAAATACAAGCCAACATATGTATTTTAACGTTTGCATTGAACACCATTCACTTTTGAAAACCTCTAATATTATAAAAAAAAAAAACATAAAACAATTACATCACATTATGAACAGAAATAATTAAAAACACATCAAAAATCATATTTGGAGAGGATAAAGAAATGAATAAGTGACAACTCTTAACTCCAAATCGTACTTTCAGTTCATTAAAGCATAAAAACAAATAGTCATCACAAACTATCCCTCGTTTCATACCATTATGTTTGGAATTTCGTAATAAGTAAAATTTAAACAAATATCCAACAACTTAACTATTTCAACCTTCATTCTACTGATCTACAATGACGCCTAAATGACATACTTATTTAATTTTCTCAAATTCGAAAGTGGTAGGATACAAAATTCAGTCGAAAAAAAAAAATTGGAGCAATTTTTTTAGATAAAATTTTCATACAAACATTTGCTGCTACTATAAAATAGCAGCAGGAAGGACAGAGCATAGCTCAGTCAAAATTGGTCTTCAGTTCAACTCATTAAAACACTTCATTCTCGGCAGCATAACAATTATATATCACTGCCAAATTCACTGATATTATTTAATTTTAAGCCCAGCAAGCTGCAAATATTTTGGCATTGGTAATCTTGAAAATTGATTTTTCTGCCAAATCTGGTGAAATGTTGTCACTTAGTGACTTAGTTTATTGTTTACTTTTCAATAAGTTAATAAGTGTTTGAATCTTCATTCCTATTAAAATACAATAACAAATAAAGTGTTAGACATCAAAATGACTCATTCATAAAAATTTCTCAACCATGTGACCTATCCCAATGGTCTTCTCTTACCTCAAAATGGTATGGATACAAAACATAGTCATAATCATCTGAGATTTTTTTAGATGGAATTTGCAAACACATAAGATTTTGCTTGATGATAGGAAACAATATTGATGTCGCACAAAACATTCTGAATTTGGTGATACAAGACACAACAAGCAAATGAACAAAAATGAAAATAAATCTTAAAAAACAAAGTGTACACTTTTTTTTATTCTATACAACTGGTATTTATGAATCAAGTAAACATGGTAAATAAATACTGAATTCGTTATTTTTATATTTTTAAGAAAAAAGAGGTAAATTTGCCCATAATGTTTGAAATATTACATGATATTGAGATATTTTCACTTAAATTCTTGGAAAAATTTTTAGAAAATTTATTGAATAAGTAAAATATTTTTTTCTTTGCACCAAAAATATTCATAGTATATTTCTCATATATTTTAAAAAGTGTTACTTCAATAAAGACTTTCCTATTTGTATAAGATATTGAGGTACAATTTATCATTTCATGTTAAAATAAAATTTTAATATAAGGGAAAAAATACTTTACAGAGAAATAACAAAAATTTAAACAAAACAAAACAAAAAACCCACAAAGGTTTTTTGTTTTACTCGGTTTACCCGCCCACCCACCCCCAACCACCGACCGAGACATATATGTTCGGGATGAAGGCAGGGAAAGTCGATAGCTTCAGAGCCCCGCCCGCCCACTAACCGTCTCTCAATATCTTTAATTTGTGTACTTTTTCTTTTAAATTTGTCCGGTTTCAGTTTGTCTTTTTTTTTTGCTTTTCTATTAAGAGTGCAAGTCTATTGGGGTCGTAAGTAAAGTGTTTTGTCGCTATCCGTGGTCGCCTACCGGCGACAGCGCTGTCGCGCAAGAGAGTAGATCTGTTTGGGTCGTAGGTAGGGGTCGTCGACGAAAATTGGTCGCTCACCGCGACGGTTTACCCGCCCACCCCCAACCACCGACCGAGACATATATGTTCGGGATGAAGGCAGGGAAAGTCGATAGCTTCAGAGCCCCGCCCGCCCACTAACCGTCTCTCAATATCTTTAATTTGTGTACTTTTTCTTTTAAATTTGTCCGGTTTCAGTTTGTCTTTTTTTTTTTTTTTGCTTTTCTATTAAGAGTGCAGGTCTATTGGGGTCGTAAGTAAAGTGTTTTGGCGCTATCCGTGGTCGCCTGCCGGCGACAGCGCTGTCGCTCAAGAGAGTAGGTCTGTTTGGGTCGTAGGTAGGGGTCGTCGACGAAAATTGGTCGCTCACCGCGACGGTTTACCCGCCCGCCCACCCCCAACCACCGACCGAGACATATATGTTCGGGATAAAGGCAGGGAAAGTCGATAGCTTCAGAGCCCCGCCCGTCCACTAACCGTCTCTCAATATCTTTAATTTGTGTACTTTTTCTTTTAAATTTGTCCGGTTTCAGTTTGTCTTTTTTTTTGCTTTTTTATTAAGAGTGCAGGTCTATTGGGGTCGTAAGTAAAGTGTTTTGGCGCTATCCGTGGTCGCATACCGGCGACAGCGCTGTCGCGCAAGAGAGTAGGTCTGTTTGGGTCGTAGGTAGGGGTCGTCGACGAAAATTGTTCGCTCACCGCGACGGTTTTGTTTTACTGAAATCTAGTGAATAGGTCGGGAGTTATTTGCTCATTATCAAAATGTCAACTGTGCCAATTATGGAAGAATTTTACATTTTTTTAAATCACTAAGTTTAAAAAAAAGATATGTGATAATAGTACATGCTTAGACATATATTGAGTACATGTTCACTTTTGACAATAAAAAGAAAGAGATTTTCAGGAGGTGTCTATTTGGTATGAGACAAATAATGCCTCCTTAGACTACTGTTCTGAGTAAATCCTTTGGAACATATTTTACAAACATAAGGTTTCACTCCAGTATGAGTCAAGAGATGGTTTTTTAGAGTACTGTTATGAGAAAATGCTTTATAACATGTTTCACAAACATAGGGTTTCTCTCCAGTATGAATCAAGAGATGTCTTCTTAAAGTACTTTTATCAGAAAATGCTTTGGAACATACTTCACAAACAAAGGGTTTCTCCCCAGTATGAGTCAAGAGATGGTTTCTGAGAGTACAATTATGAGAAAATGGTTTAGAACATACTTCACAAACAAAGGGTTTTTCTCCAGTATGAGTCAAGAGATGATTTCTTAGAACACTGTCATGAAAAAATGCTTTGGAGCATGTTTCACAAACATGGGGTTTCTCTCCAGTATGAGACAAGAGATGTTTTCTTAGAGCACTGTTACTTGAAAATGCTTTGGAACACATTTCACAAACAAAGGGCTTTTCTCCTGTATGAGTCAAGAGATGGCTTCTGAGATTACAACTCTTAGAAAATGCTTTAGAACATACTTCACAAACAAAGAGTTTCTCTCCAGTATGTGTCAAGAGATGTTTTCTTAGAGTACTCTTCAGAGAAAATGCTTTGGGACATACTTCACAAACGTGGGGCTTCTCTCCAGAATGTGTCAAGAGATGTGCTTTTAGATGATGATTATGAGAAAACTCCTTGGTACATATTTCACAAACATAGGGTTTCTCTCCAGTATGTGTAGTGAGATGCTTCCTTAGATTATTCTTATTAGAAAATGTTTTGGAACATACTTCACAAATAAAAGGTTTTTCTCCTGTATCATGGGAGGAGTGTTCTTTTTCTCCACCATTTTGAGGATTAAAGTGATGTTCACCAGAGGAAGATTTTTTTTCTGTAATCGATGACATTGTCTTATGTGAAAATGTTATGTTTCGGATGATAACAGAATCTCCTTTAAAGAATCAGTATGAAGAGATTATAGCATTTTCATTCTAGGAAATGTCTTACTGAACTTCAGTATGTGAATTTTATCAACATTTCAGCCTAAGAACAAAAAGAAAAAAATAAATTAATAAATAACAATAAATTTTAATTCTGAATCAAGTTATCACATATGACAAGTTTATTTCTTTAAACAATACAAAAATTCATACATAAAAGTATCACATTATACATTATGTATTCTTAATTAAAACAGAACTTGAGTATTTTTCCATAGATACATATGTGTAGGTGTGCATGCAATACAATAGTCAATTGCATATCCAGCTCTCTCATATCCATACAGATAAAAACTGAAAATCTATTTTACATACTTGTAAATTTACTTTTATTCCGTTATTACTTAAAATTCCGTCTACATTTTCAGCATATTCACTAAAACTATCCAAACAAAGTTTTTGCTTCTTTACTGTCCATACATCCAGACTCATTTTAATTTCATCACTATTTGTTACAAGTCGTACAAATAGTTATTCATGTTGTTAAGCATTACAGTTATGCATATTTTTTCAAAACGTCTTTAAACTTTAAAGTTGACACTGAATATTTACATATACATTTATATTATGCACTTGCTGCCTGCCTCTGGCAACCAGTTGGGTGTCCTTAAATATTATGCTAAAAATTTTATGATGTTATAATTTAATTTAATGGTATATTCCTTTGATTAAAAAAAATCTGGTAGAGAAATCAAGAATTCAATTTACATAAAATATGCAACTTTCATTTAAAACTGAAACATTTTAAATTCATGACTTTTACATATTTCTTTTAAAAAATAAAGCAAAGAAATAAAAAATATAATAAATAATAATAAACCATGATATTAAATTTTAACATCAAAAAATTATTTTAATTTACCATGCAGAAAAAAAAGTTAATTGGCAAGTTAAAACTTGAAAAGATTTTTACTCGGCTAATAGAATTTAGATAGCTTCTAAGAATTCTTTGCAATCATAGCAAATTTTATGTAGCTTTATTCGAAAAAATACTTTTGATTGAAAATGGCTCATTATTTTTGCTCACAGAAAGCCTAATTGTTTATGATAGTCACATGAATTGCACTATTATAATATAGGTGAAATGATGGCGATGAAGATGTATTTAAAAATTTATCAATTGCGCTAAGTATAAAAAAACCGCCTGGCATCGAAAAAGCAAAACAGACAGACTGGAACAGTTGATGACAGTCACATGACTTACGCTATCTTTATAAAGGTATTACATTTTACATTACGTATTTATGTATACAACAACAAATTTCCAGTTTGTGCGCATAAAAGTTGTTTTGTTATTCATAGAACACCATAGCAAATTAATTCTCTTCGTTCTCAAGTCATATTGATCATGCTCTGCCCGACATGGCAATAAATTACGTAAAAAATCAAAATAAACAAATATTACGCAATGTTTGATAAAGTAAATTTAAATATTTCAAATTGTATTTACAAAAACGATGCGCAAATTCAACAAAAAATGAATATAAACATTTTATCATTTATAAATCATTTTCAATTAAAAAAATAGTTTCGCCGAACCCTTCTATTGTATCTGGATTTTTCGTACAACCAGATTGCTCCAGCTCACATTAGTTCAACGATGAGAGTTTCTTTTTTAACAATTGTTGATTTAAATATTGGAAAACATTATTCAATGCAATATTTAATTATTTATATCTAAGACACACAGAATATTGCTTTCAGTTTTTTCTGGGTCTGTAAGTGTGGCAGTAAAATAAAAGATAAAAAATCCTTTGCAAACGTAAAAAAATATATATGTATAACTTTACTCATTTCAAGTATACATAATGAGTAAATGTATAGTGATTAGTAAAAAAGCACCTACAGTTTGTGTTTTGATGGAAGTTTTTGGTAAAAATAAATTTTATGCAAGAACGAAGGCTTATAAATATCCTTTAAGCATCTAATCATCTTGCAGAATTTTTAAGGAATGATTCATGAAATAACTGCCATCAAAGAATTGGTATGAAGAAATCAGTTTGAATTAAATTACAAATCTATATTTTATATGCTATTGAAAAAAAATGAACAATTTTATATCAAGCTTTTGATTCAATCAAAATTTATTATATGATGGAAAAATCACTAAATTAGGTTTTTTTTTTAAAAAAAAGTGATTTCCTCAAATTAGATTATTTCAACATTAATAATGAAAACACAGACAGACCCTCTATTCATCAGCAGCAGTTCAAATGAGTGGAAATAACACATCCTAAATACAAGTATTAATCATTCTACAGCTAAAATAACATTCCTATAATTAAGAACTTTCAAAAAAGTATCAACAGTTTGTGAACGACCAACAATTTGTGTTTTGATAGAAATTTTTGATTTTATGTGAGTTTATAGTGTACCTTTATAAGTAAAGTTTCATTAAATAGTTCCAGAAAATTGTATCTGATTTTTCTGATGATTATTTAATTATACACTATTAGATATTTACTTGACCTTTACTTTTAATAAATTAACCAGTCTTAAAATTATATAAATTTTTATCATTTCATTTTATTATTTATTTAAATATTTTACTCTACTGCAAGCATTCAATATCATTTTGATTGTATTATTACATTCAAATTATACTTATAAAATTGCAAACAAAACATTGACCAGCAATCTGCAAAATTCCAAGAATTGCACAATCTCTTATCTCAAGTTCTGTGGATTTGACAGAATATACTGCATTACAGTAGACTCTCTTAAATTTGCAATCCGAAAATCCACACAATTTATGGATGTAAACAATGAAGCATTCAGCTCAAATGTGAGACAAAATTTGACTTTTTTATTTTCATATCAATTCAATGTATATTTTAATCTGTAATTTTTGTTAATATTACTGAATTCATGTTTGTTCATGAACAAAGTTTAAATTTATTTCTGAAAAAAATAATTCAAAATATTGCTGATAGCACTGGCAATCACAATCTTCTTATCAAATATATTTGTGCATTTATCAAGCTTTTTTGTTATTATGTCTGGCTGAACCTGAAATAAAACTTCTTTATTTTACGATTTATGTAAATTAATGTATCTTTATGAGGCAAATTTCATTGTATAATATAGGAAAAATACATTCCATCTTTAAAATGAATATTTAAGCATATATTATTGATTGTTAACCTGACCTTTGCTTTTATTTTAATCATTGTAAAAATTTCTACAATTTTATTCTTTTATTTCATTATTTATTTGAATATTTTATTATAGTGTAAGCATTCATTATAGTTTAGACTACATTATTAATTACACTCAAATTTACTATTTTAAAAATGTAAACAAAGCAATGACCAGAAATCCATAAAATTCTAAAATATGCACAAACTCTGTTTCCAAGTTGTGATGATTTGAGAGAGTCTACTGTATTTCAATTTATTATATGCATTCATTACAATGCTTAGCTTCCAATCAAATTAACATTTAAAAAATGTAAACAAATCAATGACTAGAAATTCGCACAAACCCTGGTCCCAATCTTTGCGAATTTGAGGGAGTCAACTGTAAATAGTAAATAATATAAAAAAGAAAAAATAACAAATATTAATAATATAATAAATGATAAAGAAAAAAATAATTAATTTTGAAATAATAATTCAGTACAGATTCGCTAAGTATATAATATCTAGTTGAAAACTTATTGCAGTGCAATACATCAATGTACAAATATAAAAAATAAAAGTTGGTGTATGAATATTATTGAAACAGTTGTATTTTACTTACTTTGGATAATATATGTGTACAGTTTTTTGCTTTTGTTTTATTTTTCAGTTTTAAATACAGTAAAACTATTAACTGATAAACAACATATTAAGTTAAGAAATATTGTAAGCACATAAAATATTTGTTAAAAATGTGCATTATTAAGTAGATTTTTTTCTTTTTTGTCACAGATTTATAAAGATATTTTGAACTGCGGCTTACATCATTTTTGAAGTCATTCAATTAGTGAATAAATACAAGATCTAAAATCTTAACTTACATTTTGCAAACGAAAAAATAACAAAAATTAAAATGTTAACTTACATTATGCAAGGTTAAAATTAATATATGAAATTGAAGACTTTAAAATTGTCAATAATTGATAATGAATTGATAACAAAGCATAACTTAGTTCAGGAATCCCCTGAATTATGGTAGGGCGAAATTCAGGTAGTCTCAAAATATTTGACATTGTGGTCATAGACTGAAGGTGGCAACACAAATAATCACCTCATCTAATTCTTGGCAGTAACTCCTGAATTGGTTGTAAAACTTGTAAGCCAAATTTTAGTGGTTGACTTAGCTTTATCATTGTGTTTGTCTGCAATAAGCCAAAAAAATAAATAAATAAATAAATAAAAATGAAAAAATAATTTGTTATTTTGAAATTTGAATTCTATTAATTTTTGCTTAACTAATTACAGATAAACAAATAAATACAATTATCTGCTGCAAATAAGATTGTAAGAATGCTTTAAATGACTAACTACAGTCAAAGTTTGATAATCCGCGCACCCATACCCCACAATTTTTTAGCACTTTCCAACAAAGTTGAAAAGTGCTTATGCATTCGGTTTGTCTGGCCGTCTGTCCACGCTCTAACTCCCGTAAATATACCCGGATTGCTATGAAATTTTTATACGTTATTGAGGTTTACCCTAGCACAAACCTTATCGAAAATGAAGTTTCTACCATGATTATTTTATTTACAGAGAGAGTCAAAAGTTTTCCATTACATTACGGCCTATGGGGAAAATTCGTTCAAATGAATTTTAAAGGTCTTATACCCTGTCAAACATATTCACATTCATACAGATTCGCAAAGTGCACTAAAATATGCATTCTGTAATGTATGCAGTGAAAATATAGCTATTATTCATTTACAGGACGCACAAAAGAATTTCATTAGATAACGGTAAAGAGGGAATTGTGTGCGATATATTTTAAATATATTAAACTATTTCATGTATAATAAAATTGATATATGACACCAAAGCTTAATATAAATTATACGATACTGTCTTGCATAATATGAAGTATATAGCATTTACAGGGCCACACAAAAGATTTCAAATAGTATCTAGACACACGGCAGTGTGTCAGCCAAGTTCACAAAGTAAAAGGCGACACACCAGCCGTAGGTTATATTACCCGAACCATTTCGAGCCACTTTTGACCACTCAATAATTTAAATTCTATTTGGCCTACACACTTGCAATTTTTGTGTCGTGTAAGACCATCTTCTAATTTCCGAATTCTAATTTTTTTTTTTTAAATCTTTTACCGTTCACGAGAAATTGACGTCTGAAAACCACTGTTTTTACCACTGACTCACTCATAGAAATGTTTGACTACTTCCAGGTGACTTAGGAAGTTGAAATTTGGTGTGGAGGTAGGTTATTGGATCTATAAAAGGGAAAAAATCAGAAATCACCATTAATTAAACATTAATGGTTGGTTGGAGGATAAATTTTTGGATTACAATAGAAGTTTATGAAAATTTCCCAAAATACCAGAAATACTGCCAAGTTAGCGTCACTTTTGGCGAGTATCAGGGCTAATCTCTGAAACTACCGAACCGATTTCAAAAATAATGGTACCAAAATGATGGTAATCTCCCTGGTTCAAACATAGACTATATCTTATGTCTGTGCCACTAACCAAAAGAGGGTTCAGAAGAGAAAAACATTCTAAGAATGTGATTTTTGTTTTACTGAAGGACCTAGAAGCATGAAATTTGGCATGTTAATTATTTATAAGATATAAATGATCACTAATGACTTTTGCTAAAAAATATGAAATTTAAATGAGTGAAAATCCGCGAAGAGCGTTCTAAAAAAGTTCGAAATACCGATTTTAAAACAATCTCAGCAAACAACAAACCGATCTTAAAAGTAATGATATCAAAATGATGATGACAGTCTTTGCTCCAACATAGGATATATCCGATGTCCATTACACTAACTCAAAGGAGGTAAAAGAGCAAAAAACATTCTAAAAATGCGATGTCTATAGTCATCGCATTTAAGGGACTGGACTGGAAACATAAAGTTTGGCATTTTAGAGTTTATGGGAATTTCGCGAAATATCAGAAATAGTGCCAATTTGGCGAGTATCAGGGCTAATCTCTGAAACCACCGAACCGATATCAAAATTAATGATACCAAAATGATGGTATTCACCCCGGTTCAAACATAGGCTATATTTTATGCGTATACCATTAACTAAAAGAGGGTGAAAAAGCAAAAAAAACATTCTAAAAATGCAACTTTTGTGTTACTGAAGGACCTAGAACTATAAGATTTGGCATGTTAATTATTTATAAGATATAAGTGATCTCTAAGGGCATTTGATAAAAAATACGGAATTCAAAAGAGGTGAAAATGTGCGACAAGCGTTCTAAAAATGTTCTAAATTGGGATTTTTAAGCAATTTCAGCAAACAACAAACCGATCTTAAAAGTAAAGATATCAAAGTGATGGTGATAGTCCTTGCTCCAATGTAGGCTATATCTTATGTCGATTCCACTAATCCAAAAAGGATAAAAGAGCAAAAAGCGTTCTAAAAATGCGATGTCTATATTTTAAGGGCCTAAAAGCATAAAGTTTGGCATGTTCATTAATTATAAGATATAAATGATCACTAAGAACATTTGTTAAAAAATATAAAATTTAAAAGGGGTAAAAATGCGCGAAAAGCGTTCTAAAAACTTTCTAAATAGCAATATTTAAGCAATCTTGGGTAGTTAGTTAAAGAAATAAAGAAAAAAAAGAAAAAGAGAAGTTAGGAAAAAAAGATGCAAAAATGATGGCAACAGTCCTTGCTCTAACAAAAATTATTGAATAAATTACCAGATTACAATGGGAATCTATGGGAATTTGGCAAAATACCAGAAATATCGCCATGTTAGCATGACATTTGTTGCGTAATTTTTGTCGTCAATATAGCGATATTTGGCCAAGTTGGCTACAAACGATTTTGGTCGACGAAATAATCAAGTAGTACCCAATCACGTAAAAGAAACATCCTTATTAGTGTAATTTAAAGGAACATAAGTAGTCCTAATGTTAAATTTTTAAATTTGACTGAAAAGTCAGTGAATAAATGCAGGAAAAAACTGAAAGATTAATTAATATTAAATAAAAATAATTTAACCTATTTATTTAAAAAAACAAATACCTACTTATTTGACAAAAAATAATGATATCCTATCAAAAACATGAATGTGAAAAAATGCCAAATTCGTCAAAGGTTTCGCTCATAAAAGAAGTGATTTGACGAAAAATAATGATATCCTGTCAAAAACATGAATGTGAAAGAATGCCAAGTTCGTTAAAGGTTTCTCTAATGAAAGAAGTGAGATCTAACTGCAAACCAAGTTCTTTCGGAGCTCCTTAAATCATAACTCTTGTCATGCATAATATTATTCAATTGCTTAAGATAAATATAGTTTAAAAAAACTAAAAAACATGCTTTTTAAATATATCAAACTAAAAAGTGCAAAATAATTCGTACTATAAGCTGAAAACGAAAATAGATGAAAAATACTATATTACTATAAAATCATTGTTATTATAGAAATCAATTAATAAGCAATAAATAAAATTATCGTGGAAAAAAAGCGTGGGGTGCTCCATCTACCATGCTCAATCTATCAGTTCTTAAGAAGCACCCCACGCTTTTTTTTCCACGATAATTTTATTTATTGCTTATTAACTGATTTCTATAACAACAATGATTTTATAGTAATATAGTATTTTTCATCTATTTTCGTTTTCAGCTTATAGTACGAATTATTTTTCACTTTTTAGTTTGATATATTTAAAAAGCGTTTTTTAGTTTTTTTAAAACTATATTTATTTTAAGCAATTGAATAATATTATGCATGACAGGAGTTATGATTTAAGGAGCGCCGAAAGAACTTGGTTTACAATTAGATCTCACTTCTTTTATTAGCGAAACCTTTAACGAACTTGGCATTCTTTCACATTCATGTTTTTGACAGGATATTCTTTCCTAAATACCGTATATGTGTCCGATGATGGCTGATGGAGAGCAGGGGCATAGCTTGAAATTTTTATTGGGGGGGGGGAGACCAAAATTTGGCGCCTTTTAATGTTTTGCCGCCCTTAAATTATTTGTAAAGTTTTTACGGGAAGGAGAGTTAGTAATGCTACTTTTTATCTTTAGTTACTTATTCATGGTAATATGGCATCTATTTAGGTGATGTAAGTGATGCAGCCATGGTTGGATTTCGATTTTAAGAGTGCTTGCAACTGTGCTGATAAAATATCTCTCCCAGCTCTTATTTTTTCAAAGCTAAAAAGGCAATGTGGAATGTTTATAGAGAAATCGAATACTGGATCCTTAAATCCGTTTTCCTGACGTGATAAGAACAATTGTATTTGGAAGAGAAATAAAAATACAGAATGCAAAGACAATAGAGTTATAAGGGTTTCAAAGCTGCACCTCCCGCCCGAAACTTGTTGGTCAATATAATTGAATTTAGCCTTCAATTTTTTGTGGTGAGATTCTCCGATATCGGGCCCACTACTATCGCTCCTATCAATGTAAAAAAGGAATGTTAAACCTCTCGATGAACATTCGACTCTTTTCAAGGATGTAACGGTGGTCTATATACCAAATATACTGAATATTCCAGTTTTTGTAAAATTAAATGACATATTATTCCATTTATTATCTTAGTTCCCCAGATGTAAAGAATAAATAAAATATTTTGCTACTTTCAAATGTATAAGTCGATCTAAGAGACTTTTTTAATAGGCAACAACAGTTTTAAGGCTCTATGGCCTGAAAAAGATGTTTTTTTTTCTCGGAAATTATTGGAAGTATTTCTATATATATGTAAAGCAAAAAAAGATAAATGCTATAAAATTTTGCTTTTTAAATTTATCCGGCTTAAGAAAAAAAATGCTATCAAAACATCACTTTCTTGACCCTTCTTCTAATTTGATTGTGCTCACTTGGAACCCCATGTCTAAAGGATATTGCATTACTTGCTCTCATTTCTTTTAAATCATTCTTTTATTCTTAACCTAATAGACATGTCATGTATTACCCATTTAAACAATTAAAGAGCAGCATAATGCAATTATAAATTGTTTATTTATGATTTAAATAAATAAAACATACAACAAATCATTGAATGTGTAATTTGGATTAAGCTGGATATGTAATTTGGATGTCATACTCATTTCTTATTCCATCAAAATATAGATTTTTAAGATATTTTTTGCAATTAAATTTAATATGACAGAAGCAAGAAAAAATACAATTTAAAATGAATATATAATAATATTATAAAATGCTAATTGTCGCAGATTGTTGTTATTTATTTAATTTTTCTATTTTTTAGTATTCCATTTCGTCACAGCTGAGGTTAGGTCCATTGTTTCTGCCAATGATTTTTCACATTTTAGTATCATTAAATTATTCAACCGTACATCGGCCATTGTTATTCGTAAGGAATGTTTAATGAGCTTAAGTTGACTGAAAGAACGTTCATTTGAACTTACACCAAAACCAGCTGTTATTATAAATTTTATTATGCGTAAATTTTCTTTGAGTACTGAACATAATTTTTTAGATTCCTCAATAACTTCATTTAATGTATTGGAGGTTCTACATCGGTCAAATAAAATTTCCATTTCAAACTGTAAAGTACATTTATCTGGTTTTAAAACAGATGGAGGCATCATGGAAATCAGAGCTTCGACATTAGAAATTTCTAAATTTGTTTTTGAGAGTGGAAAGTTAAAAATATCGAAAATGGGTGTGGTGGAATCAACAACTGCTGTTATATTACACTTTAATTGCATAATTAAAGTATCCAGAACGCATTTGAAATCTTTTCTGTAAAATGTATGTATTAATAATGTAAAAGTTTCAAAAATCCCCATTTATCAAAAAATAGCTATCTGTTTAGGAAATAAATAATAAAAATCATTAAAACTTAAGGCATAGATGTCATATATGTCATTATGTCATATATGTTATAGACATATAGACATATATGTCATAGATGTCATATATGTCATTTTATCAAAAAATAGCTATCTGTTTAGGAAATAAATAATAAAAATCATTAAAACTTAAGGCATAGATGTCATATATGCACCACATTGGCGTGATTTTTTTTCTGACACCAGTTTGGAAAAAACTTCGTTTTCAAATATCAGCTACATATATATTTTTTATTATTTTCATTATTTTAAAAAGGAAATACTAATAAACTACAAAAATTTAATAATTATGAAGCAAAATAATTTATATTGATTTATAAAAGAAAATATAAAGTAAATAAACAGTTTATTAATAAACAAACAACAATGGCCAGGTTACCATATGAGGAAATAATCGCCATTTTGTTGCACTTGCGCAAATGTGGTGCGTATATGACATCTGTGCCAAAAATCTGTGGCAAAATTAAATTTAACGGAAAACTGAGAATGCTATTTGATTTTTTTCACTAATAATAAAAATGATAATAAATTAACTCACAACTGCGTCAGAAATATAAACATTGTACTTTAAGAACATGCTTAACTAAAGGAAAATATGTATATTTTTTACCTTCCACTGCATCATCATTTTTCATCCACTTTTTCATAAATTTCCATCCTTTATCCACTTTATAACTCCTTTTTCTGTTTTCTTGCCTGTAGTAAGATCCTGGCTTTTTGTTTTTATGTTTTATTTCAGTCAGATCACTCATGACTGAATTTCTTCTCTCTGGACGACTACGAAAGACAGCTTTTTATTTTTATTTTAAAAATTGAACGAAATAAATCTCTAGTTTTAAAAAGTCGCGCAATCAGCTTCAGTATGAAATCTGACAATACTGGATGCTGGACAACCAAGATGTGTGTAGATGACTCCCAGAAATTATCTAACCTACACACGGAAAAGCATAAGAGGGGAGTTAAAACAATCTAAAGGTCAGATGACCCTCTCAAGGACAACCTTGGATTGGAGGGGAGAGCTTTTCTCCGAAAGATCAAGTTACATACAGTGATCGAACTATGCCCATTTCCGGAATGTGTTCTTGTTTTCTCACTAGGGATAGCGCCTGGTAGTAATCTTAAAATGTTTCAAATGTAATGGATCTTCTATATATTTTTTAAAACCATAATTTATTTTCTTATAAATTTACTGTAATATTAGTTCCAAATCATGTTTCTGTTTTCTTTTTTTTTTTTTTTTTCATTTTTTTTGTGTAAATAAGAATGTCACATTAATAATAAAAATTTTAGGTGCCTAACAGTGCCCTTAAACATTCCATCGCGCCCTTTTTGAAACCCCCTATTTTAGGTGCCTGACTGCGCCCCTAAATCTACTGAGGCGCCCTACTACTAAAACATATTATACAATCATTCAAACGCACTACAGTCGCTTCCACGCTTATTTTTCCTTTCTATCTATTTCTAAGAGTGACCAACAACTACTATAAGAAAAAAAAAATAATAACTGTATATCTGTGCCGGAATTGATTACAAGTCTGTTTTCAAAATTTTTTATTTCAGATGCATAAATTTTCTTTGGGATAGGAGTGGGAGAATAAAGGTAGTAACAAGTCTAAAATTAAATGCCTTATTCATGTTTTGTACGTGAAAAATAACTTACTTTGTAATTTTACATTTTAAATTAAGTTATTTTATAATTACTTTTAACAACTAACAAAGCCTTTTTTCCGGGCGCCTGGCGGAGCGCTTAAACCTTCTTTGCCGCCCTATTGCATGAACATATTGGGGGTGTTCTAAGAGTGACCAACAACTACTATAAGAAAAAAAATAATAATAACTGTATATCTGTGCCGGAATTGATTACAAGTCTGTTTTCAAAATTTTTTATTTCAGATGCATAAATTTTCTTTGGGATAGGAGTGGGAGAATAAAGGTAGTAACAAGTCTAAAATTAAATGCCTTATTCATGTTTTGTACGTGAAAAATAACTTACTTTGTAATTTTACATTTTAAATTAAGTTATTTTATAATTACTTTTAACAACTAACAAAGCCTTTTTTCCGGGCGCCTGGCGGAGCGCTTAAACCTTCTTTGCCGCCCTATTGCATGAACATATTGGGGGAAGGCTCCCCCCCCTAAAGCTCCGTCCCTGATGGAGAGATGAAATGCATTTCAATCATGATATGCACGTTTATGTTTCGCTAAATATATGCACATTATATAGTGTGTATAAATGTTATAGTTGATATACAGGGCTACCCAAAAGAGCTTGCCAACTTTACTGAATATGAGCGTAAATTACTTAAACATGGTTCTTAAATAAGTTATGTATTTTTATGCTGAACTGCATTAAATTTACTGAGAAATGTTTGCAGAATATAGATAAAAGGATATACAGAGTCACGCAAAGGATTCGGTACATGGACACCTATGAATGATAATTTATGAGAATGTGATTTCAGTTGTTTTAAAAGTGTTTTAGTTTACAACAAATTTTAGCCTAATGCTGACGTGTAATAAAGCTACAAGGTGAACTACACGGCTGAACAAAAATATTCAAGTATGTTTCCATCTAATAGTATGAATTACTGAAATACTTTTAAGAAATTTCAAGCTAATGTGTATTTTCTTGCTAAATGAAATTTTCCCATTATATCAATCCATAATACTCTATAATCCACAATATTCCATAATCGGCACAACCTTTGGCCCCAACTTGTGCAGATTATAGAACTTTGACTGTATCTGCAAAATGAAAGTTGCAACCACTGAGCTCCATATATAATACAGAGGGCCTACTCGGCAATCCAGCCAAACCACTTTCTGCCGGTACCGCATCACACTTTTCAATGCGCGCAAGTAATGATTCCTCTATTTTACTTAATGTTACAAGCATTTTATTGAAGATTTTTCACAAACTTTTTTTTATTTTTGTTTATTTTTATAGGTTTTTGATATTTTTATAAGCAATATTTAACAAATGTTTCTTTATTTTTTGTTGAGTTAAACTAAAGTTTCCTTTTTAACAAATATTAAATTGAAAATTTGCAATGAATTTAAGTAAAATCAATAGATTTTTAATAAAAGAATATATATCAGTGAAAATTGTAGCAATTTCGTCATCATTTTAAAAGAAAATTCAATTTGAAAATATCTACTCATACTATCTTTTGGGAGGAAATCTATGTTTTGCCAAAGATTTGCGTCGGAAAATATTTGGCATTGTATTCATGGGCGGAACGCTGGATTCAATGTATCAGAATAGGAAGTTAGCTCTCCATATTATTATGGAGTTCAGTGGTTGCAATACATGAAATTTTGTGTAGTCACATTATCATACTACAAATTGCATAAATTTAGTCATAGATTAACCAAAGTAACGATGTTAGTATTAACTTATTTCAATAAAGAGTAAGATTAATAAACTGATGATTTAAATATTACCTGAAAATACAAGCTGGGCCAGAAACAAGACGCCAATGTAAGAATGAATTATTCTTTAACTCCCTCTTTCATTGGAATTGATTCATTCATTACTAATCGATTGATTCAATGTCAATGAATGATGGAATGAGGTCATTCGTCATGATTCATTTATTGTGTTGGCGTCTGTACATTTATAATGGATGAACTCAGGAACAATCGCAAATTTTTAAAATAAATTTACTGATCCTTCTTCTTTACTAAAATAAATTATCAGTGAAATATGTTTTAATTTAGTTATGCTTTTAATGAAAATCTATAACTTGTGATTTGATCGTATGATGCACAAAATTAATATGTTGAAACTTTCATTTTTGCTAGCACAGTCATTTAAAATATTCAGCACGCAGGTAAAACGAATAGTTGCAATTAAGCCAAATACTTTAATATTTTAAATTTAAAGACGTTAAAATTTAAATTTTAAATAATATTTATACAAATACTTTATTTTTTACAAGTATATTTTATACTATGAAAACTATGTTCTGAATTATTTTTTAAGAAAACTTTTTTAATATATTTTTTAATTTCATGCTTGTGAACATAATTTTTTTTTTTTTTTTTTTTTTTTTGTATTCTGAAATAAATATTTTACAAATCAACAGGAAATTTTGAATAATCGGTTTTGGAAAAAAAAAAAAAAATACAGTTTTACTATTACCCCCCGTCCTCTTTTTTTTCGTCTTTGTGTGGATACTTTGGTCCTTCACATAAAAAAGTGTTTATTCTTTGTTGTGAACAAACAATACAAGATACTTTGGAGTTTTTGCCCTTGAAAAATATTTTGTATTCAATTATAGAGTACATATTTGAATAGTTCGAGGTAATTTTATTTTTCCTTATTAGCAACACTAGATGTGTTTGTAAATAATTGTTTTGGAGTGTAGGCTTCAACTCCCTAAACTTTCTATTGTGAAACAATCTGGATAAATGCCACAAATAAGGTATGTGTCAAAATATTACCTTTAGTAACCTACAACCATTATGTGATAATAATTTTTCTTTTAGCTTTTTATTTTAGCATAAAATATTTTTTGGTTTTCATAAAGCTAACATGTTTTCATAAAGACAGGCTGGATTTCTCTGAAGTAGGCCCAGTAGACTCTATCAGTGTGACGTCACAGGCAACTCAACTCGACATATCAGCCTCAAATACGTTCCAAACAAACACATAGAGTTCAGAGTGTTTTAGAGATGTACCATACCGTCAAAACCACGTGCAATATGATTGTTCAAAAAAATACAAGAACGTGGAACAAGGACTGAATTTACTAAATTAGAAGAAGTTTCCATATCGAGCCACAATTGTTTGTCCGAATTGTGACCCTTTTAACTATTTCCCGATTGCAATTGTAGCTGCATGTTATTTCATCTCTATCTTTTTCTTCACTCTGTTGTTTGTTTGGAACTCATTTTCGGCTAATATGTGAAGTTGAGTTGTCTGTGACGTCATCACTGATAGGGTCTGTTACTTATAAATGCTTTTTATACAACCAAGTCTCTTAAAAAATTTTTAAATAACATTATTTTTAAATCTTACACTATAGCAAAATATTATAATATTTTCTGTTCAATTTTTAAGATTAACATGTCAAAAATGATTTCTCTTGTCTTTGATATTTACAATTGGTTTATTCTGTTTAAATGTTTAAAGAATATATTTTTTTATTGATTTGCAGTGTTAATTCGTTAGCAAATCTTATTGCAAGGGGATATCAATAGTCAAACATGTGAAATGAAAAAATAAAAAATTGCCTCTCTAAAAATCATACAGTTTGCTTCATTGTTTAACGGTAATTGTTTACAACTCAATTTGGACATTAAAAATCATCTAAATATTTTTTAATAAACAAAATGTTAGTGAACCCTGGAAAAAGTAGCCTAAAATATCCCCAGTTGATGGAAGTTAATTTTTTTTTTGGGTACTACTCTGTTATCCCATCGACCGATTTCGCCAAATTATACAAATCGCCAAAGTAATAGCCAAATTATACATATTGACATAATTTTTATTTTAAATAATAAAAAAACAAATAATTAGTAGAATATTAATAAAAATATAAATAAAAAGTCTAATTAAAAATCACTTAATGATGTTTTAAACATGTGTATCATATTTAATGTCATTGAATTGACATTCATAATCATATAATCTTATAATTTGGGGTTAGTATTTTGGTCAACGGGATAACAGAGTAGTAACTTTTTTTTTTTTTGAAAAAATGCCTCTCTCCATACAGTTTGCTTCATTTTTTTATGCTAAAATTGTTTACAGCTCAATTTTGACATTTAAACATCATATATGATATTTTTTCATACAGTAGAAGACCTATTATCTGGAATCCTTGGGACCGAGGGCTTTCTGAATTTTCCAGATTTTGGGTCCTTTCAAAATTTCGAATGTCTCACCAGCCCCCAAACTCTGGAATTTTTCAAGACCATAAAAATAACAAAATTAAAACAATCTCTTGTAGAATATGAAAAAATTTTTTGTTTTGAATGTTTTAAAGTTACAATCAAAGATCTTATAATCTGTGCCCCATAATCTACATTACTTTATGAATGTCAAACAATGAAAGAAACAGTTAAAGAAGATTTACAAATTCGCAATCCAAAAATGTTTTTTTTTATACAAAAAATTAAAAAAATCATAATAAAACATACATTTTTTGTTAATATAACTCTTTTATTTTATTAACAGTAAAAATTGGATTACATCATTATGGAACACATGTAATTATTTTTATTTAAATGTGCATACATAAATATATGAATTCTTTAATAAAATAACTTTAAAAAGGCATTTTTTGAGACGTTACATTAAATTAATTATTAGACTTCATATTTATCTTTTCATATTATATTGATTAAAGAATTTGCTATCTAGGAATAACAAAATGATGTATAATCCATAATACTCTATAATCCACAATATTCCATAATCCGCACAACATTTGGCTGAAACGTGTGTGGATTATAGAACTTCGACTGTATGTAAACAAATATTACTGCATTATTCAATGATAACAGTGAAATATTAAAAAAATCAAATGATTTACTAATATTCCATCTACAAACTCTATTTTTTTCTCTTTACAGCTATATAATTTGCTAAAAAATTTTTGATAGGTGACTTTTAATAAATCTTACTTCTTAAATAATTTTACTTGTTGACCATGCAAGAAAACTTTTTCCCATGACAATTTTTAATTATTTTTGCGAATTCCATTAAAAATATTAGAAACTGTGAGCAGATAAACTTTTTTGAAATGTCTGAGAAGAGAGGGGAGATAGTATAAAATAAACAGAGCTCTCCTGTCATATGTGTATTCAAATAATAAAATGGCATAACCATAATAGTTTATTGTTAGAGGGGGAAGGGACAAAATAACTGACCATTTTTTAAAAACAAATTGTAATATAAATTAATTTTAAACTAAAATTTGACAAAAAGACAATTTTTTCCTGATATCAGAAAGGAGAGGAGTCCGTGTTTCCCTGCCATTGAAATACATTCAAAGTTCTATAATCTGCCCACATTTCAGCCAAAGGTTGTACGGTTTATGGAATATTATGGATTATAGAGTATTATGGATTATATGTCATTTTATTATTCCTAGACAGCATTTTAATGCTTTAGTCAGTATAATATGAAAAGATAAATATGAAATCTAATAATTTAATACACTAACTCAAAAAATGCCTTTTTAAATTAATTTTATTAATGGTTTTATGTATATATATATGTATGTACATTTAAATAAAAATAATTACATATGTTCCATAATGCTGTAATCCATTTTTTACTGTTAATAAAATTTCAGAGTTATATTAACAAAATATGTATGTTTTATTATGATTTTCATTTTTTATTATTTTTTAAAAGAAACTTTTTTTGGATCATAAATTTGTAAATTTCTTAACTGTTTCTTTCATTGTTTACATTCATAAAGTAATGCGAATTATAGAAAATTGCAGATTATGGATGCACGGATTATCGATCCTTGACTGTAACTTATTTTTATGATTGCACATTAAAATAATAAACTGAAAAAAAATTAAAAACCTGTAAAATTTTCAAAAATTACAAACATTTATTTAAAATTTACAAATTTAGAAAATTTCTGAATGTTTTTCTTTTCTGGATTTCAGAATTTCAAGTAATAGATCCTTTGCTGTAATGAAAATGTTATAGTATCTATGTTCATGAAGAAGTTGCCCCAGTTGATTGGTAGAGCAATATTTGAATAATTTTTTGAAAAGTTTTTAAAATTCATTTAGTGAGACATGATGCCCCCCCCCCCCAAAAAAAAAATGGCCTTGTGGTGGTCAGGAAAACATGATAGTTTTATCAGAAACTAAAAATTGAATTTTTTGCTGTTGGTAGATAACTATACATCATGGTTGATGAAAGGTTTTAAATAAATATTTAACAGAGATTTTGAATCTTTAACAGAGTTGTATGCATAACCAAGCAATTATTGGTACAATTTACACTAAGTACAGAATTGTAAAATTATCTATAAAACAAAAATAATAAAAAATCCTTTATTCAATTAGTCAATCCTCTTTTGAAGAAATGTGCAAATTTTCAATAAATTTCATGCATTAGTTTCGATGAAATATGTTCACCAGCTTAAAAAAAATGTTTTTAATAAAAAGCAATTGACCTATATTTCTTCCAATTGGCATATCTTGATGAGAATTTCCAAATGCTCTCTAATAGACTTACCTTTCTTATTGAAATTAAAACTTTGGAAAAATATTGTAGATGAAAAAAAAATGGATTTTTTTTTCATTAATTAACCCATGTAACCTTTTCAAGAAGATAAATTATGTTTTTGCTTTTTTGTTAATAAAATAAGTTATTGATTCTTTTACCTTCTGATATGGATCACTCTTGCTAAGCTTTTTTTTCATAAAAGAGGAGGGGGGTAATGGATTATATCAAAGAATGGTATTATTACCGTAAAATTCCGTTAATCCGCCCTTCCCGATCAAACGCCCCTTCCCACTTTATAAAGAATTTGAAATTTTCAAAAAATCCCGAGAAAGCGCCCTCCCTTCCTATTCTCAAAGGCGATTGAGAGTGGGATGAATAATTTTGAAATGAATGAATCATGAATCTTTGATAATATGTGCATTTTTTCAAGATTTTTTAATTGATTTCATGCTTGTTTTGGCTTTTCTTTACTAATTTCTCCTTTTTTCTGTGTTTTTTCAACAGAATTTACGTTTTTAAATAAAAAAACCCAATTTTTTTCAAGTATCAAAACTCATGACTCATTCAACGATTCATTCATTTCATGATGATTCATTCCTGTAAATTTTGTTGAACAATCGTGAAAAAATCCCGTGTAAGCGCCCCCTTCTAACTATTGTGCGATTTTTTTTTTCGTTTAGGGGGGCAGATTAACGGTATTTTACGGTACACTACATTAGTATTGAATGACATTCTCTTAATATCTGATAAGAGGCTATGCATACATAGCATTATCAATTTTTTAAATAATTTTTTACCTCCTCCCTCTCTTACCATGCTGTATGTTATCATGTCTTAACCTCCCCTTCGCCACTTCCCTGCCGGTAATGAAATCATTATGAATATCTAAAAATTCTTTTGATGTTTGGGATGTATTTCTTTTGTTTGGAGTGATAGTCCATAAAATTGATTACATTTATTTTTCATACTAAGGAGCTCTTCTCTCTATGATTCTTTACTTTGTAACTTTAAAATCATGATTATCACAGAAAGTTTCAAATTTACATATACAAAGTTAAATTTGCATATTGTTTCATCATTTTCAACAATCAATGGGTTCTTTAGTTTTCTTTCATTTCTCTACGCACTTTAGTATATCAAGGTGTTTAAAATATTTAATACAAATCTTTATCTAAATCGTTCTATTAAAAAGAAAGATTTTGATTTAAGATGTGGTAAAATTTATTGGTTAATTCTATACTATTGGGTAACTATTGTTATAAGATTGGCGAGATTAAAAAAAAATTGAGCTGACTAGTGGCCAAAGTACCAAAATTTCTAAAGTATTTAATAATCTCACTGTTTTAAAGCTTAATGAGATGATTTAGAAATTTATTTGAAAAATTAATTGGCATTTTACATATTCTGGCGATTTTTGTATTAACCCGTTTAGGTTAATACAAAAATCGCCAGAATATGTAAAAGGCTAATTAATTTTTCAAATAAATTTCTAAATCATCTCATTAAGCTTTAAGACAGTGAGATTATTAAATACTTTAGAAATTTTGGTACTTTGGCCACTAGTCAGCTCAATTTTTTTTAAATCTCGCCAATCTTATAACAATAGTTTAACCTTACAATGAAAGTCATAGCTCTCTATGAATGAACGAATGAATCGACTAAAATATTGTTACAAAAATAATTAAAATTAGTTATAAAAAGTTCGATAATTTTTATTATAATATCTTAAAAAAACAGTAAAGTTTTAAGATAGATTAAGTTTTTTCAAAATTTAGTTAAAAGTTAAATTATATGTTGTGCTTTTTATTTAAATAGCTGTTTTTTTTTTCTAACCTTAGGTTTCTCTACTTTTGTCAAAGAATCAGACAATAGTTGCTATTTACTCCATATTACTTAAAAATAAATAAATAATTATAATGTTCAACTATCATTTTTTTATTACTATTTTGATGCCCACCAATGTAAAGATTTTTTCCTGGAATATTTGTGAACATTATTTGTTGTGTATAAATTCAATATTATAATGTTTAAAAATGTCTTTAAAAATAATAAGAAAATGTATAACTACATCATAATTTAATGACAGAAATATGTATTTAAATGTTAAAATCTTACTTAAAATGTTTTTAGAGATACTCTAATGGAAAAATATCCAGGTTTTAAACATTATTTTTATATTTAATTAGCATCTGGTTCCATGCGCCAATTGCAATATTCTTCTGTGGCAATTGGATTATGTTTAGTATGGGTTAATACTTCATTTTAAATTGATAGTTCTTTTGAAAAAGAAATGTTACAAAATATAAAATGTGCAACAATTAATCAAAAACTGTAACGATCATCAGAAAACATTAGGTTATTAGCACTGTATTTCTCGTGAAAAAATGACAGTTGTTGAATTCCATGCTTTATGAATGACTTTTACAAGGAGTGGACCAGCATTGATAATCACAGATTTTGATTTTTTCAATATATGTTGTAGGTCAGAAACCCCTGAACCTCAGATTCAATAAATTTTATGCAACACTCCTTAGTTATTGAAAAACAGGGGGAGGTTCTAATATAAAGTCACAACTTAAATACTTTCTTTGATAAAGATTGGTATGAATGATCATAGCTCATTTGGTAAAGCAACCGGTCACTAACCAGTGGCCGGGGATCGATACCAGGTGGTGCTACATTTGCTGTATATTTTTTGTTTTATAAATATACTTATAGTTCTAATTTAATAAACTCTAATAAAAATCTTAAAATGGTATATTAATTACAATGTTATCATATTTAAACATTAACATGGCATTTTCGTTTTTAAAATCATTATTTCTTTTCACTTAAACAGATTTTTAATTTTTTTTACATTCTATCTATCGATGAATAATAAAAATCTTAAACTCGTTACAAAATGTGTTGTGGTGCAATCTATTTATGATAAAATAAATTATATTCAAGTAAAATAAAAATATAAGTAATTAGAAAATAAATCTGAAAGCAAAATAATTCAAAGAGCAAGCATACATATTACAAATCTTTAATATTCAAAAATAGATTTTAACTTAATTCTTATGTTTGTTGCTTTAAAAAACAGTATAATATTATCATCGTATTGAATTCCCTTGTTAAAGCAATACATAAATGATGTTTCTAAAATGATGAATTGATAAAAGTGTTGAAAAATATCATTGCATCAATTAAGAATGTATGAAGTACATTTAAAAAATTAACAATTTCGGATCCATTTATGTTTGGCAGATGTTTGATATAACTATTTAGTTTCAAATAAAAAAAATAAGTAGGTTAAAATAGAAATGATAAACAATTTTATAATTTTTAACTGACAATGAGTTTATTGAATTATTATTACAAGTTTATATGTAAAACAAAAATGAAGAAACAAACACAGTACAACTTGGCATCGATCCTAAGCCTGATAATCAATGAGCGGACGCTATACCAATTGAGTTATGATCTACCCAGGGGCCTCGCTAAGGGGGGGGACAGGGGGGGAGCCTCCCCCCCAAACATTCGCAAATGCTGTTACACTTGGCAAATTAAAAAATTTTATGGCACATTTAATTAAAATTTTGATCAAATTTAATAGAATTTGCAAAAAATTGGGTATATTATTAAACTTTTTACAAATAAGAACTGTATCACACTTTCTAAGTGTGGTAACTTGGCAAAATTATAAAACGAGTTGGCAAATATGAAAATTTGACTTGGCAATTTAAGGTCTTCTCCCCCACCAACAAACTGTCTTAGCGATGGCCCTGGATCTACCACATCAGATCTTTTTAAAGAAAGTATTTAGGTTGTGTCATAATATTAGACCCCCCCCCCCTGTTTCACAAGAATTAAGGAGTGTTGTATAAAATCCATTGAATGTGAGGCTAACGGGTCCCTCCTTATACTATGTATTAAAATAATCAAAATTTGTGATTATCAAGGTTGGTTTTCTCTTTGTTAGAGAGAGAGGTCGCAGCAAAAATGACTGACGTCAGCACGTGGAGGATGGTGTATGGTAAACAGTAGAGGTCTGCACGGGCCGAAATTTCCAGGCCCGAGCCGGAAAAAAAAGTTTAAAATTCGGCCCGAACCCGGCCCGGCTCGAGTGAATTTCTACAGAACATTGATCTTTAATCTTATGGAATAGTTCTAACCGAAAAAAATGATATTAGTCTTTTTTTTTATGTTTATAATCTCCATTTATGCAGAAGTGTCGTAGGCTGCGATATTTACGCTTTTAAATGAATCTTTGTTTGTTGTATGTAAATGTTTCAGTTATCACTAGTATTATTAATGCATATTCCCTGTAATAGAGACAAACAGTCGAAAAAGCGGTATATGGTAAAATTTCCAAAGACGAAATCGCTTTGGAACGAAAAAAAAAATACATTCTCTTCTTAACAGATGTAAATGTTTAATATATTTTTTTCTCCCGTATTTTTGTATTCATTTTGCATGGATGAAAATTTTAAAAGAAACTTTCAGTTTAAAAAAAAATTCCGTCATAATCATGTTTTTTTTTTTTTTTTTTTTTGTGTGTGTGTGTGTGTTTAATTCTATTTTAAAACGCCTAGTAATCTACGATTCTTTAAAAGGAATAAATTCTAATGTTTAATTGTAGAACAATGACGGCTTAAAAGTATATGCCTTTTTTGCAAACATTTTTGGACAAAGCCAAATATTACTGATTTATAAAAAGTCGAGAAAAAGATTTTCATATAGGAAGATTCAATAGGAACTGATTATTTTGGTTCATGAAAACTAGGAAGAATGGAATCAGTCTCGGCTTCGTACGGAAAAAAAAGTTAGGCCCGGCCCGTCCAGCAAAAAAATTAAGGCCCGAGCCCGGCCCGAAAGATTAGGGACTAGGCCCGGCCCGGCCCGAATGCCATTATTGGAAATCGGCCCGAGCCCGGCCCGCGGACCAAGCCGGGCTCGGGCCGCGGCCCGGCCCGTGCAGACCTCTAGTAAACAGAAGATCGGAAAAGAGTGTACTGAGGACACGGTCTACAAATTGAAGGAAGGAGCATAAAAACTGGAATAATGATTCAAAGACCTGAAATTGAGATGAAAGAAGGAACGTGCAGAAAAAAAAAATTGATAGAAAGCTCAATCCTTTGACAACATATTATAATAAGGTGTTAGATGAAATAATACCAAAAAATTGATGACAGAATACAATTAAATATTAGTTTTATACAAATACTTAGCAAAACATAAATACACATAGGAAACTTTAGGAGCTGGAAAATTTCTGTTTATTTGTGACTTTGTCTCCTTAGAGACATATGTTTACAGTAGATGTTGGATTTTCCAGCCTGAAACACATCCTGTTTGTTTTTATATTTATGTTGTGATTTCTACACAGCTTTATTATTTGATTATAATGAGGTATATTTAATGTTGTTTCTATTTCTCCGGACAGCATTACTTAATTGTTTTGTATTTTTAATTAAATTTAATATAAATAGAATCTAAATAATGTCAATCTTATTCTTTGTTAATTAAATAAATTTCTGTTGATTTAATTTAAACAAGTGTCGGTTTAAAAGTTTTTTTTTTATCCCATAGCCACTTTTATTTTGTTTACCATCTGTTAGAAATTAAGTCAAACAGAGTTCCTACAGGAGTCGGGAAATTTTAGATGTACTACTTTCCATTATAATCTTTGTTATTATCTTAAAATAAGAACATTTGAATTTATTATACTTATCCATTCGAAAATTTTATATAAAATTAATGCAAACTATTTTGCAATAGCATAATATGAAAAGTAATTAAAAATTAGAAATTCATATAGGATATAATTTTTTATTACTTATAAAGTTGTTCCAGTGTGGATGCTTTTTACAAAAGTATGTATAGTGAAATTTTATTGAGAAAAGACATTGAATTTTTTTTTATCAGAATTATTTACGAACTGTCTGAAAATTATACGATGAAAGTGAATGAAGGTTTTTAATTTTCTTTTGGGTAGATTAATTTTCTATCCCATGTTTGCGTCAGTAAATAATTTAATAATAAGGCATTTGGAATGTTTCATATATTTTTACATTTTTGTTTATTTCTACATTTGTTTTTACTATTTTTTTTAAATATTGCAGATGCAGAAGAAGAATCAAGAGATCAAATTATTTAAATTCAATCAAATTAAATCAAATAGATTAAATCAAATTATTTAAATAAAATCTAAAATTCCAAATTTTTCGAAAATCCAAAATTAAAAAAAAAAATTTCAGTGGAGATATAAATAAATTTTAAATTTCTGAAAAAAAAATTGTTTAAACGAAATTTAGCGTGCTGAATCTTTAATAAATCACAATATATTTTTTTAATTGAAAAAAAATTGAATTAAAAAAATATTATGAATGTTAAATGACCAAAATTCAAGTAATATAAACATTTAAATTGGCAAAAATAACGAAATTTTTTTTAATTAAATCCGTCTTAATATAAAAATTTTAAGTTCCAGCATCGGGGCTTAAACTAGAACCATCTATTTACTAGCGCAATATTTTCAGTCCAAGCGTCGATGGCTTCATGCAAAATGTTCCAAGAGGGCAGTTGTACAGTCCCTGGCCAAATTATTAGACGCACTCCCTTTTCCTTGTGTCGAATCATATTACTAGCTTCATAGAAATATTACTGTGTGAATAACTGCAATTAATTATGTACATCATTTGTAAGATTATAATAAATAAAAAAACATGCCTACGACTTATAAACTCTTTCTTTTTACAAATTAAATGAAAAATGGCTGAAATTGCAAAATTTATAACTTGAAGCTAAAAAAAATATCCATATTTTTTGGAGTCTCTTTTGGCGGCTATCAGTGCCTCTATTCTTCGCGATGCTGTTAATACAAAATTGAAGAGTTTCAAGAGTTTCTTGTATGTTGGTGACGATTCCAGATAATGGATAATATTTTCTATGAGCTGGGTTTTGTTTGTTATGACTTCTTAGTCAATTCTCCAGACCAATATAAAGAGGTTTTTAAAATCGGTTTATTCTAAAGCTAAAATGATGGTTTCCAAATGAAGAACCATTTGTATTTTTGCAAGGTAAAGCTTTTTTGTTACATAGCACGATCCGTCAAGGTCTACTTTCAATAAAAATATCCCTGTGTTGAGCTACTCCCGGTAATTCGTCAGACATGAGTACCATTGAAAATGTTTGGGAGCTAATGAAGAAAATCCTGGACAAAGAGCTCATAACAAGCAAAACACAGCTCATAGAAAAACTTATCCTTGTCTGGAAACATCACTCACACATGCAAAAAACATTTCAATTTTGTACTAACAGCATGCCATGAAGAATAGAGGCACTGATTGCCGCCAAAGGGGCCTCCAAAAAAATATTGACATTTTTTTGAATTTCATGTTTTAAGTTTTATAATTTTAGCAATCGTTAATTTAATTTACAAAAATAAATAATTTTAAAGTCATTGGCATGCTTTTTATTTATTATAATCCTACTGATAATGTATATAATCAATTGTAACTATTGGCATAGTAATATCTCAATGATACTTGTAATATGATTCGACACAAGAAAATATGAGTGCGTCTAATAATTTGGCCAGGGACTGTAATTGACTTCATACTGGAGGTCACACACTAGAAATAGACAGTTCTGACTGGTGGAACTACCTTGACCTCCACTTGAAATACAATGGCTATCAACTGATTGCAAGTCTCCTATTATGATTCTCTTTGTAAATTTAAATTACAAAAATGAACGGATGATATTGAAGAAATTAATTTAAATAAAATAATAGACTTTTTACAAAATTTTAGGATTTCTCGTGTGACACAAGGTATACATCTGTAAATACACAAAATCTGAAGTTTCTGACTTATACAATTTCTGCGTACAAACTTTGTGGCAGACACAGACAGAGACAAATAGGATTTCATCGGATGAACGAAATTCTAAAAAAGAAACTCGGATAACCGAATTAATGTAGACTAGAGCAATCTGCATAAGAAAGAGGGACATTTATAGAATTTATTAAAAAATGTTTGAATTTTTAGCATATTTTTTTTAATTAAAATAGTTCATATAGGTTATCTAATCGACATATGAAGACATCTATCTTCGTTTTTCATTAAATTTGCACGTTGTTTTTGTAATTACGATTTGAAGTGTATAAATTTAATTTATTAACCATTGCATTACATTTTTCTGTTTTATTTTCCACTCAATTTACTGTTACGTTAGGCCAAAGCCTCATTATGATTCAAGAGTGACTTCCTTAATCACACAAGTCCAGCAGCAGAGATATTGAGAAAAATTGCATCTGCCTTGGAAATTATAATTTGGAAGTCAGATTTTTTTCTTAGTTACACTTTGCTAAATTACAATAACAATTAAATTAATTACATTAATTAATTACAATAACATTTAAAAAACAAGTATAGTAAACTCCCTGTAAAGTGACTCTGTGTAAAATAGAAATATCTCTAACTCGGAAATATTTTTAAATACCTGCAAATCTATAGACATAGACTAAAATTTGTTTAAGGCAGAATATTGTCTACTACTAAAAAGTTCCTCAGTTCTGATCGATTCCACTTTAGAGAGAGTTTACTGTATTACAAATATTTTGTTTGTAATAAAAATACTGGACTAAAAATACTGGAGATAATACAGTAATAAAAATACTGGACTTCCATGCTGACATAAATAAGTGGCACAGTCGTTGGTAATTGAGCATCAATGCTTGAAGATGGTATTTTGAAGAACATTGCTTGTCTTTAAAATTACCCTCAAATAAACGATTTTATGAAACTTGTCTCATTACTTATTGGACAAACCCTGTATGTGATAGTTTAATGTGTAAATTTTTGTACTGTTTAATCAAATAATTCTTGTAAAATCTAATAGATAATAGGGTGCACTTTATAAAAAAATGTTTTATTATATTTCTTTCTGTTTTTAGATTCAAAGATAGGTAAAATTTTTTATTGATTTCAATAAAGGATTTCCTTGGTTGAAAATAGCGACAATCTCCATACTAATGCTTGAAACAAGTTTCTGTTATCGTCTGAAACAAAACATTTTCGCATAAGGAAATGTCATCACTAACAGACAAAAACCTTTTTTCTAGAGAACAGCTTGTTGCTCAGAATTGTACTAAAGATAAACAGAACCTCCACTGTTGCAAAAGAAAAATCTTTTACTTGTGAAATATGTTTCAAAACATTTTCTAAGAATTGTGATCTTAGAAAACATCTCTTTGTTCACTCTGGAGAGAAACCGTTTATTTGTGAAATATGTTCCAAAGCATTTTCTTTTAATCATCAGCTAAGAAAACATCTCTTTACTCATACAGGTGAAAAACCGTTTGTTTGTGAAACATGTTCCAAAGTATTTTCTCAAAAACATCATCTGAGAAGACATCTCCTTATGCATGCAGGAGAAAAACCCTTTGTTTGTGAAATATGTTGGAAAAGATTTTCTAACAATAGTAATCTAAGAAGCCATCTATTCACTCATTCTGGAGAAAAACCCTTTGTTTGTGAAAGGTGTTCCAAAGCATTTTTTCAGAACAATGATCTAAGAAGACACCTCTTGACTCACACTGCAGAAAAATCCTTTGTTTGTGAAATATGTTCCAAGGGATTTTCTCATGCGATAAGTCTAAAAATCCACCTCTTGACTCATACAGGAGATAAACCTTTTGCTTGTGAAATATGTTCCAAAGGATTCTCACAGAAAAGTAATCTAAGAATCCATCTCTTGACGCATACAGGTGAAAAGCCTTTTGTTTGTGAAATATGTTTCAAAGGATTTAATAATAGGGGTACACTAAGAAGGCATACTTTGACTCATACTGGAGAGAAACCTTTTGTTTGTGAAAAGTGTACCAAATCATTTTGTGATAAGAAGACTCTAAAAAAGCATCTTTTAATCCACACAGAAGAGAAATGCTTCGTTTGTGAAATATGTTTCAGTAAATTTTCCGATAAGAGTATTTTAAAAAGCCATCTCTTGACACATACAGAAGAAAAAAACTTTTACTAGTTGAGTATGTTTTAAAACATTTTCTAGGATTAGTATTCTAAGATCACATCTCTTGATTCATACAGAGGAAAAACCTTTTGTTTGTAAAACATATTAGAAAGAATTTTCTGATAAGGGTAATCTAAAAAAATCTGTTGACACATACACACGAAAAACAATTTGTTTGTGAAATATGTTCTAAAGAATTTTCTCGGAATGTTAATGTAAGTTGAATGTTATGAATGAATGATTGTATGATTGATGAATGATTAATAATAATGACGAATTGATTAATATGAAATAAAATTGATAATAAATTAATATGAAATAATATTCATTAATATGCGATATGATTAATATGATTTATGAATGAATGTTAATGTCGTTTGACTCTTTTGAGAAATAATGTTCTTTTATTTGTAAAATATGTTCCAAAGGCATACCTGGTAACCAATAGTTAAAATAAAACTTTTGTGTTATATGAAATAGACTATTCCTGAAAATCTCTAATAATTTTATTTCCAAAATTACTATCAACTTGTAAATGTCATTGTATTTACTGTTATCATTTTTATGTTTCAGCATTTAGTAATAAATTAAAAAGACTTACACTTTCTCCATGGTTTAGTATGATTTTGATAATAAGGAAATAACTGTTGACATATTCATTAGATTTCTATAAACCTTCATTTAAAACTTTCTGGTAGTTGCTTTTAATTTTTTCTTATTTCTATGGAAAATAGTTTTCTTCTAAAATAAAAAAAAACTAATCTGACCTGAAAGGATGAATTGTGCCTTAATGACAGGAATTTCTTATGTGATAGGAAAGGTTTTATTGAAGTAATACTTTTGAAAAAATGTGTAAAGGACGTTAGAAATATGTTTGCTTAAAAAACTTACACATTTGTCAATTATTTTCCTCTTTAAAAAATTCCCAGGAATTTTAATGAAACATATCTCATTATCACAGGTGGGGAAAAACATTTTTTTTACTCGCCACTGGCACGCGAAATTTTAAGTATTCCTCAAAACCAGCTGGGAATTGATTCGGTTTACTAGTAAAATAAATCCTTGGTTGGTAACATTTTCTAGAAATTACCCACCCCTGCTCATTATCTTGTATTCTTTGCACCCATCATGGGATATGAATTTTTTATGTACATATAAATAATAATTCCATTATTTATTTGGCATGTTTGTTCGATTCAAAAATGATGGTTGTATAAGCTAATCACCCGTGCATTTTATTTCTCAGAATTTTTTTCTCTTTTTTGTGTATTTTATTTTTGAATTCAGAAATGTTTTTCATTCAGCAATATTGTCTCCTATCATCCTATATTATAATAGGAGCAAATCGTATGTACTTGGAAATTTTATTTAAAAGACATCTCTTATGATCGTGACTGAAATTTGTATTCTACGATTTTAAAGCGCGAGAAGATCATTGGAGTAAGTTAAATTGTTGATAAAATGATTCAATGAATAGGTCATTTTGGTATGACTATGAGGCTCATTGTATTTTAATGGGAATGAAAATTCAAACAGGTATTAAGTTGTTGAAAAATTGGCATCAAACAAAGTCCAAAAACTGGGAACACTTTGCTAGACTTGGCCGAAAAATCTGTTTTCAAAATTACTAGCGCCAATGTGTGTGCATGGCGTCACATAAAACAATACCGCCGTGCATCATTTTTAACCCGTTCGGGACAGCCGGCGCGGAGAAAAAGCTCTGCCACCGGCCCGTGCGTCTCGGAGAAAGATCTACTCTACGGGCCCAGCCATTTCTCCAAGTTAAGCCTAACGCGTTAAAAAAGTTCATAATTCTTAATATTTCGCTTATAAGACTTTACAGTCTTTGTAATATTGGTTAACATAATATATACTAACACTAGTAAAATTTCCATCTTTTTATTTCTTTAATTTAAATATTTATAAGCATTTTAATCACATTTTGTACATGTAATTCTAATATTTAAGGAAATATAATACAAGTTACATGAAAAATTTATCTATATAGCACGTTAAAATAATACGAAAAGTAAATAAAACACACATAAAGATAGTTTGTAATAAAAATAAACAAATATAATTAGTTATATATAAATATTTTCACGAGATTATAAAAGAAAAATATATAACATAAAATGAAAACCAACCTTTTAAGAAAAATTTATCAATGTGTGATATTTCTCAAAACATTGATCAATTTGCATATTTTACATTCATAATATGTTTGTTTCTTTTTTTTAATTTTTGAACAAACAACACACTTTCTTCGAGACTTTTTTCCTGTTTTATCTATGTACAAATTTGGGAAATGACGGCCAGTGAGTCTCAAAGGATTAGAAACTGGAGATGTTAATACATTACCTGATCTTTGACCAGCATATGTTTCAACGAGTTGATAAACAACTTGTGATCTAAACTGTAGCAATGAGAGTTTCTTTCCTGAAGTTTTCGTATAAAGAATACTGGCATTTAAAACTGCCATATCCATAAATGCAAAAAATAATTTGCGGTACCATTTTATAGTTTTTCTAAATGCTCGATAATGTATCATTACTGAATCCCCAATATCTATTCCCCCCATATTTTGATTATAGTCAGATACACATTCAAGTTTATAAATTTCTTCTTGTGTCTTTCTATTTATTCCAACATTCACTGTGTTTTTGCTATGGAAAGTTGACAGCATAATCACATCTTTTTTCTTATCCTTAAATCCAAATACATTCATTCCATCTTTCTGCAAACATATTACTTCATTTTTGTCAAATTTTTTTGGTAAGTTTTTCGGAATTCCTCTTCTAAATCTGTTCACTGTTCCACAAATGTTTGTTGCATTTGATAAATGTGTACAGATAAATCAGGAGAAACGAAAAATCTATCTAAGTAAAGATTGTATCCCTTTCCCAACAAATCTGACATCAATGATTTTACTACACGTTCACTGTACAAACCTGTTGTTTCTGACATTTCGGTATCTTTGCCTGTGTACACCAAAGTGTTCCATATATAACCAGTACTGGATTCACAGAGTTTGTAAAATTTTATACCATATCTTGCTCGTTTAGAAGGAATATATTGTCTAAATCCCAATCTTCTTTTCCATGCCAGCAAGCTTTCATCGACTGAAATATTTCTTTCTGGTATATACAAACATTTGAATTTTTGAATTAAGAGATCTATCACCGGTTTCACCTTTTCATATTTTTTGGATCTAGTATCTGAAAAATGTAAATATCGTAAAATCACTAGAAAGCGATTTCTGGCCATCACATTGTTGAAGAATGGAGTTGCAAACATCGGATTTGTTGAAAAATATAATTTGATCGTAGGTTTCTTTATTATGCTCATAAGCAGTACTAAAGCAAAAAATATTCTAAGTTCATTGTTTGTAATGTCCACAAAACTCGTGCTTTTTGCACTTGAATTGGATGGTTTTTGTGCGTCTTTTTCCAGTTCAAACGCAGCAAATTTATTAGTTTGTTGAACTATCACATCGATAATGTCTTGACTGAAAAACAGATTAAAATAATCCGCTTCCTTTTCTAAGATACTAGAATTATTTATTTTAACACCGCAATCAGAAGAAAATTTCAAATTGGGAAGATCACTTATATTACTACTCCAATCTGAAACACTGAGCGCATTGATGGGATCATTTGCATCATATACTTCCGTCATATCCGAATCGCTCGAATCTGTAAAGCATAAACTATTTATACTGTCATCCGAACTTAATTCACTATCAGGTTCATTCATAATTTTAGAAATTTCGCTCTCAGTTAAAAATCTCGGTCTTTTCGCCATTACTATTTCTGAACACCTGGTAAAAACTTTTATGTTAAAATGCCTCCAATCTAGGAAAAAAAAAGAAAGAAAGAATTCACCCACGAATACAAAATGACGCATTTTATTTGTAATACCCCCTATAAATAAAACAAAATCGCAATACCGAAAACGAATCCCAGACATTTAAATCACTTACTCTGACGAGCTCAGCGCACATGGCTGTGTTTACATGAACAAACGAATGATACCTCCTCCCTCACACCCATCTAACAAAAACGAAAAAAATCTAGTCGGGTATGAAGGTCAATGATCGGACGATTACCATACTCGAAAATAACGGACATCTAACGCCATCTAGTATTGTTTAAAAATAGTAATATAACGTCCCGATTTGGAAATTCAAATATGAACCCATGGTCTCGTAGAGATGTTTCCAGTGAACCTCGTATTTGAACCCGCGGCCGGTCCTGAACGGGTTAACCCGCAGAGAATATATTGTTTTTTCAAGTCGAACTCAGGGCTAATTTTAACTGAGCTATGCCGAATCTTTCCTGCTATTATGTTATAATACAAGCAAATGTTTGTGTGGGAGTTTTATCTAAAAATTGACTGTAATGATTTTGACTTAATTTTGTATCCTACCGTTTTGGAGTATCAGAAGACTCAAATGTTTAATAAAATTTGATGAGTAGGTTTTTAGGCGTCTCTGCGGGTTTGTGGGAATGGAGGATGAAACAGATGTAAAGGTGCTGAACTGTTGATTTTTTTAAAAAACTGTTTATTACAAAATTGTAATGAACAGCCATAGTGTAATGTGACGAAAAAAGGGTGGGAAATAATTAGAGTTTGGTTTTATTCTTTCATGAGAGAAAGTAGAATTTTTTGGTAGTTTGTTCATTCTCCATCTTCTTCAAATGTAATTTTTTGTGTATTTTTGATTATTTCTGTGCATAACGTGTTACGGATTTCTAAACTTTTTTTTTTTTTTTTTTTTTTTTTTTTTTTTTTTTTGTAATATTAAAGCTTTATGAAAGTTGGTGGTATTATATATATGAAAGTTAAATTTTCCTATCTTAAAATTTTAAAATTGCAATTTTTTTTTTTTTTTGTAATTTGGCGGAATGGTCGACGAAATAATCGAGTAATATCGCAAAAAATTGTCAAAGAAATTCCTCGTAAAGATAGATCAGATTTCCCATTGATGGTTTTTTTCATATGCAAAGGGCCTACTTTCTGACTCGCATCCGAATTCGTTTTGGTTAGAAATGCAGTAAATGAGCACGTTCTCTTATTCATGCACTGTGTCACAAAAGGTATTTTCCATGATCATTCTGAAAATTCTGCAAAAAGCAGCCAATGTGAACCAGAATCCGCATGCAGTATCCTGCGAAATAAAAGACTTGTCATCATGTGATAAAAATAACTTATAATTCAATAAATAATTTATTGATTATAAAAGTCGAAAACACTATTCAACCAATCCAAAAAATTCTTTTACAAGTTTACTTTCACTTTCGGAATCTGATTTTCAAGTGAAAATATTCAATCGAAGAAAATCTGAACGAAGAGTAAAAGAAACAAGTTGGAAATTGCACGTGAAGCGTAGCAAATCGAGTTCGTACGATAATGAAGTTTTAAAATATTCAGATCATGCTGATATAGTAGAGCGTACTTTGGATACAGTATAGTGGTCGAAATCTTTGTGTTCCTGTAAATATGCAGGGAGTAATTTTTATTATACTTCATTAACGTATATCTTATTCATAAAATGTGAATTAGTTTAATATAATTAAAACACGCCCCAAACAATGTGTTCCCGCATAACATTATTTAATGGAACCATCATTATTTAATAGGGCCCTGTAATTTAATAATAAATATTCTTTGCATCACAGATTGTGCAAAATGTATTTTTTACTACATATTTCTTAGACACACCATTAAAATGCATTTGAAACTTTTTTTTCCATTGACCGTAATGTAACGGAATATCTTTGATTATCCCTGTAATTGATCTATCCATCCGATTTTCATAACATTTGAGATGACTCGACAAAATTATGTAATAAATATACGTTTTAAATTTCAAACGATTAAAATGCATTTGCAACTTTTTTCCCCATTGACCGTAATGTAACGGAATCCTTTTGATTGTCCCTGTAATTGATCTATCTATCCAATTTTCATAAAATTTGAAATGACTCGACAAAATTATGTAATAATTAGTATTTTAAATTTCAAACGATTTGGTTGAGTAGTTTTTGCGTTGTTATATGCGGACAGACAGACGGACGGACTGAGCGACAATAATAGGTGCTACATGTTTACATAATTACGGACGCACCTAAAAAAGAAGCCTTTGTAGAAATTTGGTGCAATTATCTAATCTAAAAAAATATGTAAATACAAACGGGACATTTTATTAATTTCTCCCATAGAATTAACACTTTCAGATAGTCTTTCAACATGAGTGAAGGGGTCCCTTAATGAAACATAATTACATAAAAATTTCAATCGACAAAAGTTGCTTGCGACTTCTCTCATTTTACCCACAGTTCATTAGCTCTTCGAGAAAAGGCTTTTCTAAAGTCAGATTTCCAAGTATTTAATTGGCTGTTACTGGTGACTCACTTTTTTGAGTCGTCACAGATGCGCCGACAGAGGATAGTTGCTTGGTTTCAAAACGACTCTTCTGGAACAATATGACAATATGGAGACGGTTGGAATTGGAAGCGACTGTTACCCCTCGTGCAATAGCACTTTTATATAATCATGTTTCATATTCAGTTTTGCGTTTTTAGATAAAACTTCATGTGGCACGTATAGGGTCATCAAGAAATAAGTTGCCCACTTTAGAGAGCTCTAGAATGTGTTGTAAATGAGTTCAAATTTGAATTTCATATAATTCAATTGATACGTTTAACATTAAAAAAATTACAAATATTCAAAATTCAAATTCTGCCGCTTAAGAGCGCTGTAATGCACATAGACATTTACTTCGCTTTATAAATAATAAATACTTTTAAAAATATGAAACTGGTTAATAAAAATACAAAATCCACCATAAATTTTTTATTTCAGTGGAATACGGCATATCCAATACTCGGGAAACATACACAATCACATACAGACAGTAAGAAGTAAGTTGCCCACTTCACAGAGCTCTAGAATGCGTTCTATTTGTCTAAATGAGATGAAATTGGAACTACAAATAGTTCAAATGATGCGCTTAATATTTACTAAGATTTTTCCAAAAATTAAGATTACAAAGTTTTACCGCTCTTGTTTCAATATGTTTAAGTGTATCACAACACCTTCTAACGGCGAAATTTCGTACTTTTAATTCTGTAATTTTTTTTGTAAGTATCAAGTGCATCATTGGAACTATCTGTAGTTCAAATTTGATCTCATTTAGACCAATGGAACGCATTCTAGATCCCTCTGAAGTGGGCATTTTATCTCTTGCAGTCTGCACATGGATGTGTGAGTGCGCCAATTGTTTCTCGAGTACTGGATATACCGTATTTTACTGTACTGAGAATGCTGTGGTGGATTTTGCAATTTTATTGTCCAATTCATTTTTTCAATAATATATATTATTTATAAAGCGAATTAAACAGTTTATATGCATTACGGAACTCCCTAGCGGCGAAAATTTGCATCTGTTATTTTTGTAATTAAAACAATTCAAGGACATACTTAAATTATCTGTAGTTTAAACTTGGACTCATTTGGACCAAATAACCGCATTCTAGAATCCTTTTATGTGGGCAACTTATTTCTTGATTATCCTGTATATATATATATTTAAATGCTAGTAATTCTTTTGGTGAGAAATTACTTAACAATTCAATTTAAACTCCCTACTCACGAATTACGGAATAAGTTTTTGTCAGACTTATATATTATAACATTTAGAACGTGATAGCCTTTTTAGGTGGGTTCATAATTATATAAATATGTAGCACCCAGAGTTATCGTCTGGTCTGTTTGTCTACATAGAACCGCACAAAAATGTCCCAACCGAATGGTTTGAATTTTAATCTATAGAGATGTATAGAATAGTTGCAAATCATAAAAATTTGATTTACATTTTTAAATTATTTTAATAAAAAATTAATTTTTTTTCAATAAAAATAACATTTTTATACCCTAATATCTAAAATTATGTGTACTTTAAGATGAGATGGGCTCAGTCTGAAGACGTGGAACTTAGCCTCTTGAATAATTTCACCCAGTGGTGTGGTATGAATAATAAATTTTTCGTTTTAAATAGATTTTCATATAATTTGGTTTTAATACTTTAACCCTCCGGCGGTCGAAACTCTTAGACTCCTGAGTTCGGTTGCAATGTGCCTGACTTGAACTCGTCAGAACACTTGTCAGAAACTCGTCATTGGCAATTAAATGACTCCACTTTAACGCTCTTAAAGTGATCAGTGATATTCATTAAAATGAATGAACAGAGAATATTTAAAATTTTTGTGAAAAAAATATTGTTTATTACACTAAAAAAAGTAATACATAAAAGACTGAAATTTCAAACCCAACATCAAATTGTCTTCTGTTTTCTTCATAAAAAGAAACAAAAATACTTCAATTATGAGCGAAACTGAACACACAAATGGAATACAGTCAACCTTAATCGGATTCGCTGTCAAAATATCGAACAGTGGAGATGAGTTGATCCGTTGAATTGCAGCTTTGGCAGATCATAATTGCATGGACCAAGCAGATCACATGGTGATATTTATAGCATTTTTAATTCGACATCCTTTAGTGGCTTTCTACTGTGCAAGTGATGCTTCACACCAATTTTTTTTTATATAATGTTATATCATACTAATGACTAATAAAATAACTGTATTGCAGTTTTTATACAGGGTGATTCTAAATTCTTTTTACAAAAAAGAAGGGTGATATTGCAAATCAAGACAAACAATAATAAATAGGAAACCAAGGATCCCAAACGGTTTCCAAAGGAGATAGCCGCCATTAAAGTTTAGGATCCAAAATTTCAAATAAACATAAAAAATTGAAAAATTGATTGGTCGATTGATTTGCGGTTTTCACTAAAACTATTCTTTATTTTGGTATTTTCTTGAAAATAAATTATAAAGATAAATTTTAAAAAATGCCGATAGAGGGCACTTAAGACTTTTGAGTAACAAGCAACTATTTTTTGAATCTCATTAAATGTTTCTGTAAGCTTAGACTTAAATTTAAATTTTGAGCAGAAAATCTGAATAGTTGGGAGTAGTTAAGTAGCACAAACTGAACTGTGATAAAAGGGTTCAAATATCAAATAAGTATAAAAACGAAAAAATTGGTCGATTAATTTGCGGTTAAATTGTTGAAAATTTCTAGTATTATTATTAGGTGTATGCGTTTGAATCACTGCTAATTGTTTAGCAATGCGAAACTATTCACGAATATTAGAAGGAGAATTTACGATTAAACAATTTTGGTATTCTGGTTTAAAACCATCAGTTAGTCCCTGAATAATTATATTCTCTCCAAGCTGAAGTTGTCTGCCAACCTCAACTTTCTTCCTGAAATAAGAATCTAGATCATTTAAATCATTTATTTTTAATGAGGAAAATTCAGAAAATTTTGGAACTCTAATTTGGATAAAGTCTTCTGTTAAGATCTCAACAATTTCATCATAAGTTGTACATTCCAAACAATCATTAAGAAATATCTTTAAGGCTTCTCCTTTTAAAAGTTTAGATATATTTTGAATTTTCCAATCCTCATCTTTTTTCTCCATAATACACACCTTTTCAACGTGTTTGGGTCACGATAGGATATTCATTCCCGACTCAAATTCAAAAGGGACAACATAGATTTTGTTTTCACACATTTTAGTTTTCTTTACTAATCCAGATCTTAAAAGCATAAACGAAGGGTAACTCTTAAGTGTAAGGTAACTCTAGGATGAGTGTGAAGGGTAACTCTAGGATGTGTGTCATCCCCCCTCCCCCGAATCCGCCATATTTTTCAATCACAATTCTACATTATTATAAAGAAAGTTTCGACATTTTTGCATGCCTGCTGTGAGTTTATAGATAGTTCGAAGAAATGGATAAAAAATTGTAATTTAAATACAAAAGACTAAAAAAGTCCATACATTTATGGGAAAGCTCATTTTGATTTTGATTTTTTAACAAAATTTGTGTAAGCTCATATTTTATTTCAATATCGTAATAAGCGTATGTTATGATTATATATATTTATTATTTTTCCGTGACTATTGCTTCATTTTTAACTGATATTTCAAGAAATCATATGTCCATATACTTGTGAGACGCAGTATAGTTTACAATCTAAAGTTTATTATTTCTTGGAATTCAAGGCTGCAGACACAGACTAAAGTATAGCTTATACTACTTTTTAACATAGATTATATTGTATGTGGGTACAATTGCCTAAAAAATAAAGGGAAAAGGAAAGCATAACATATATAACACAGGAAATGACTAAACATTACTTTCAGACCTCCCATATAAGAACCATCAGGGGCGACATTTAACTCATCCCATAGTTCCCAAAAGTCAATGCGATGCCTAATGTAGATTTTTTTTTTTTTTAAGTTTGCTTTTGCTACTTACTTATTGGAAAGGTAGGTTTATTTTCCTGCTTCATATCTTATTTAGCCATCACATTTTGTGCAAAATTTCAGATTCTCCAAGAAAAGAAAACTAATTCTATTGCGTAATGCGCTAAAAATTTCATTTTAATTCAGAATTTTTCCCAAAGTTTTATAAGATTGCATTCATGCATTTGCAAATAAAGATTAGGTGTCACCCCTTAGAGGGTGACACCCGAAGCGGATCGCCTCCCGCTAGCTACGCCACTGGACGGGACAAAGGAGTTGGAATTAATTTTGAAGGGGAAGTATTTCGATAATAGATTATTTATTAAAATATTTTTTATCAAATTAGTAAAAGTTTTTTATTTTGTGTGTTAAAGAATTGAGAATTTTAAGGGGAGAATTCAGATTATTCCTTTTTTATGCAGAGATCGGGTGAAAAGCCAAGATTCTCATCTCTCTATTCATCTTTTTTACTTCTACATAAAAGATAAAAATTGGGTTTTTTTATTGATTTATCTAAATTTCAAATTATATGCTCCTTTCCGAAATTAAACACCTCTCGCCTTTGAAATAAAGAAGGCTTACAATCAACAATATACGAAAAGCAAACGTATAAAAATACTTTGCACGCCCTACTCAACAAAATGTATTTTTCAGGAAACCTCTGAACTCACCCTTATTTCATTGAATGATTTGTTCAAATAATGTAAGTAAACCATAAACGATTTTCCAATTAGGCCATATTATAACATTGAATTATTATGAGCGTCTCTTTGAACGAACTACGTATGATACAGCCAATCAGGGTAACTTTGGTCCAAAAGAGAAAAAAAGATTAAATCTTCTACACCGCTTGAGTTAATGACAAAATTTGGTCTCAAAATATAGATGGATGCACTGTGTGAGTGTGGCAGCTCATCGGAAATAATTCGTCAAGATTCCACCAAGGCAGAATGGAGCAAAATTACCCTGATTGATTGTACATAATTCATTTTCAATAATGAATGTGGCATAATAAAACTAAGTATCTTACATCAATTACATGGTAATCTCTATAATTTGAAGGAATTAACTCATTCTCAGATGTGTATTAGCTATATCGAAGTCATAAACATTTTTTAAATATGACAGAAAGTTTTAGAGATTGAATTGGCTGAAGTAAATAAAATTTTCAAGATTTTTTTTCCCAATATTTATTGACATTTAAAAATCACACCAGACTGTAATTCTATTACGAAATATCAATCAGAAATGACGATCTTGAAATAAAGGAGCTTAAAAGATTACTACAGATATCAGTAAGGACATGTCAATTAAATAAGGATAATTTCCTTAAATAACCCTGATTTAAAAAAAAAAAACATAATTTTAAAATACTCTTACCGACTTTATTTACATTTCAAATGTCATCAGACCGTTATTATATTTTAAAATGACAACCAGTGTGTCAAACACACTAACACACATAATTTTCTAAATATTACGGGAAAGTCAGGGGGCATACCCTTTTCGAAACTTAATATTTTCAGCTTGAATATTTATAATAAAATCAATTTAATCATCAACGAACTTTATTGTGAGAAATTAAGCTTATCAAAATTTTTATCTTCACTATACTATCAGTCATAATAAATTCTTACAGGCTTATGTGAGTTTAAAAAAAATAGAAATTTGTACATTTTTCTGAAATTATAAAGCATGATAAAAATAAAATTGTGTTTGTCAGGGCTCATGGTATAGCTCCTAATCTGCTGAATAACTGGTTTAAATAGTCAATTTTTTTTATAGTCACTGTTTTTTTTTGCGACTGTAATAAATGGAAAGAAATATTTTTTCTGGTATATTCTGCGGTCAGTTAACGGCAATTTCAAGAGCAAAATTTAACACTTAAGTAGTTTTTTTTAAATTTACTTTTGTGTACCTTTCATGAAAATTTCCACGCGTGTATGATTAGCAGATGCTGTCTTAAACCAATCATTTGAATGGATATCTTGACACAGATCTCTCCCACAAAAGGTTTTTCTCCAATATGAATTAAAAGACGTTCTCATGCTTCTGAGAGAATTTCTTGTTGCATATCTCACACTCAAAAGTTTTCTTACCAGTGTCAATTAAGAGATGCCTGGCTAAACCAATGTATTTAAAGCATAGCACGGCAGTGCTATGCTTTATTTATTTCCAGTGCGAATCCGTAATTTTATTCTAATACGGGATTTAACGTTAAACGAGTTATTTACTAGACATTTTCCCACATTTTTTACGCGCCTCCACAAATTTTCTTCGAAAATACTAATTGTGTAAAAATAATTTCCGTCCAATCAAAAATTATTAATGACAGTTTCGAAAAAAAGCAGGCTTCTAATTGCTCGATCTGTTTTCGTTAATAAGGAAAGGGCAGCTGACGTCACTGTGGGCTCTTATTAGTGTGGGCAAGCTGTTTTCACCCGTGCTTTGTTATAGCACCGACTCTTCAGGCATTCTGATTGGTCTACAAATTTTATCATGGTTGTCTGCTTGCTATGATTGGGCTACGTCGTCAAGATGAATCCTACAATGATCGCAATGACAAAAATGTAGCGGTAGATTGGTTGAAAGAAGTGTTTGTTTGTAAACATGCCCTTCCCTTATACACTCTTAAAAATTTGACCCATTTGCTGCAGCTTCACTCCACCACTTTTATCGAAAACTGTTACTTTAGTGTGTTGTGGAGCATTCTCATTGGTCATAAAACAGATTTTCTATAAAAGCTATGGTGTGATGCTGCAGCAAATGGGTCAAATTTTTAACAGTGCCCAATATCTACTTGATCCCGGCCATGTTCTTTTTCGCTGTTAGCGAAACGATAGCGAATGATGGCCAATTCGAAGCCTTCATTTTTTAGAACGTTTCGCTGTTTACTTCAAACCGAGGCTAACGAAAAAGACAGGCTACCCCCGGTGCATCCCAAGTATCTTTTTTATAGTCCGCTAGAATGACGTAGGGCTCTATCCGAGCACCCGGATCGGTATATTCGAGCAACACGTGACTCCAGCAGTCTGTAAATAATGATACCTGGAATGCACTGCGGTAGCCTGTCTTTCTCGCTAGCCTCGCTTCAAACAGTAAATACCGTATTTACTCGTGTATAGGGCGCACGCGTGTATAAGGCGCACCCCTACTTTACAAGTAAAAATGGCGATTCCTTAAAATTTCGTATATAATGCGCACCATAAATTTGATACACTAATGAAGACAGACCAAATGAATTGCAGTAAAAAAAAAGTCGAAACAAATATTATACCAAACCAGAAAACAAGACAAAAATGCACTTTTTTGGGGGGGTTGACGAGAATGACGGAAAATAGGAATGAGTGACGGTAAAAAGAATTGCTAATTAGCATTTACATAATGTCATTAGCTCTGTTGTATAAGAAACTGCAAGGAATGAAATAAATATGTAGTAATACTTCAATTAAGTAGCATTTTCAGAGTTTTAATATCTTCTTTGAACAATTTCTTGTTTCATATGTAAATTGTTCGACTGCATTCAACAGTAAAAAATTTTTCCGTATATAAGGCGCACCTAGGAGTTTTGCCGTAATTTTGTGGAAAAAAGTGCGCCTTATGCACGAATAAACACGGTAGTTTGCAAAAATGCAGGCTTCTGATTGGTCAATCTCGTTTCGCTGAAAAGTGAAAAAAAATATGGATCATAGCCACTGTTGCAGAGATGAGAATTATTTCCAAAGTGCGAAATCTTAACTGGATGAGTTCTTGTGTACACCAAAATGGAAAATCTGCATCGATGCTTATCCACATCGAAAATAGGTGTCAAAAATCTGAAAATCCACAGTTAAAGTACCCTTATAAGTCAGAGTACAAGTACTATGTATCAGGTTCCTTTCTATGCCAGACGCACAAAGAAATTAAAATGAATTGCTATGTGTATCGATACTGTCTTCAGATTCAGGCTCAGTTATCGAGTTAAATATAAGAATGCTTTGGGCCTCCGTGGCCGAGTGGTTAAGACGCCACTCTGCTAATTTAGAGGTTGTGGGTTCGAATCCCGTTGGCTCCATTGCACACACACTTCGTGTGGAGCTCCTGATTGTATTTTTCTTGTGATGTAAATTTTCTTGTGCTATGTAGTTCTTGTATATTGACGATGACTAAACAGACATTCGTGTCGAGCATACAAACTGGATGTATGTTGTTCAAATAAATAAATCAAATAAACGATGATGACGATGAAACGACAGTGACGATGCTGCAAAAGTTTCAAATTTTTAACAGTATTGAATGTTGCCACTCTCATATGGAAACAGCCAAGTTCCTTTTATCAGCGATGGTCTGGGTAAATTGCATCAGTAATTGTGATACGATACCACAAAAAGGAAATTCTGGAGATGATGCCCTCAGTTAATTTAGAAATGAGTTCATCTGAATGCAATAGTTATTAAAAAACTTGAGATATTAAACAAAAATATAATTTGCAGAACAAATTAAAAAAATATGTATTTCAAACACTTTTTAAGCCTCAGAAGGGACAGGTATTAAGATAACTGATTTCTTTATTTCAACATTTAATGTTAAATTTTGGTAACAAATAAGTTAAACCAAGTGCACATTAAAAAATAAAAATGAAATTCAAACATTATGATACTTAACCACCCTAAATCTTAGATACCGTTCAAATGAAATCGAAATAAATCTAAGACTTTTTTTTCCAAACTCAACTTGCAAATATTTGTATAGCAGATTTTGTATTATGTTTATGGTAGGTGTAAACAAAATAAATAGGCAATCTAAAAAGAAAATGTTCAGAAAAAGTCTGAGATTTATTTCGATTTCATTTGAACGGTATCTAAGATTTGGGGTGGTTAAGTATCATATTGTTTGGATTTCATTTTTATTTTTTAATGTTCACTTGGTCTAACTTATTTGTTACCAAAATTTAATATTAAATTCCGAAATGAATAAATCAATTATCTTAATATCTGTCCCTTCTCGGGCTTAAAAAGTGTAGGAAATAAATTTTGTTTTTTTAATTTGTTCTGCAAATTATGTTTTTGTTTAATTCAGAAAATTTCTTGTAGCATATCTCACATACAAAAGGTTTTTCACCATAATGAATTAACAGATACTTTCTTAAATTATACTTTTGAGAGAATTTATTGTTTCATATCTCATATACAAGAGGTTACTCACTAGTGGGAAATAAGAGATGTTTGTTTAAATCGTTGTTTTTAGAAAATTTCTTGCTGCATATCTCACACAGAAAAGTTTACTCACTCGTACGAATTAACAGATGCTGCGTTAAATGATCATTTTGAGTGAATTTATTCCTGCCCATCTAAAATTATTTTGTTTTCTTACCAGTATGAATCATGAGATGTCTAGTTAAATCACTCTTTTTAGAAAATTTCTTGCAGCATATCTCACATACAAAAGGTTTCTCACCAGTATGAATTAACAGATGCTGCTTTAATTCATCCTTTCGAGCGAATTTATTCTTGCATATCTCACATGCGAAAGATTTCTCACCAGTATGGATATAGAGATGTCTGGTTAAATCGCTGTTTTTAGAAAATTTATTGTAGCATATCTCACATACAAAAGGTTTCTCACCAGTATGTATCAACAGATGGCTGTTTAAATGGTCCTTTCGAGAGAATTTCTTATTGCAGATATCACACAAAAACGATTTCTCACCATTATGAGTTAATAGATGTCTGCTTAAATTGCCCTTTTGAGTGAATTTCTTGTTGCATATATCACACACAAACGGTTTCTCACCGGTATGAGTTAACAGATGGCTGATTAAATTGTTCTTATGAGAGAATTCTTTGTTGCATACCTCGCACAAAAAAGATTGTTTTGGGATAAATTCTTCTTGCATAATTCACTTATAAAAGATTTTCCTGGTTTGAGTTAGAAGCTGCTTTTTCAAAAAGCTCTGATAAAAAATATTTTGCTGCATTTGTTTCACAAACTGAATATATTTTAAGTGATGTTATGCGTTAGATTAATGATTTTATGTATCTGCAATAAAATAAAATTGATTAATATCGTTTTTACGTTTTATTAAAAAACAAAGAAAAAATAAACTTATCACAAAAATTTAAAATCAATGTAAAAAATAAATTGCAACAAAATTTCCACCATACTATTAAAAACTACAGTAGACTCATTAGCGGAACGAAAATTGCGCCACATGGCTTCCTGAACAGTATAAACATTAAATTATAAAGTAAATAGCAACAATTTAAAAATTAATAATTTGTTATAAATAGAATAGAAAGTAAATTTATGGTGAAAATTCTATAACTTAATATCATCTAAAGAAACGGTGATACATTTTACAAAGAATGTACAGAAAATAAATTATTTTTGTGGTGATGGAATTTTAATATGCAAATTAGTTTAGTAAGAAATTTTCGGGAATTCAGAAATTTTTTTACATATGGTGGTCCAAGTGTAAAAGAAAGAAAATTCAAACATAAATAAATATTTAAAGTTTGATTTGAGCTACGCATTAACTTAAAAATATTACATTGAATATTTCTAACATCAATAAAAATTTTTGAGACATAATTCTTCAAAATTATTATTCTAAGCAAAAATGCAAGTCCCATTCCAAGTTATATGTAATTAGCTATTCTTTTTTAAAATCTAATTTAACTTTCTTAAATAAAAAGTGTAGTTATTTTAAAACTGATCTATTAGTATACCATGTTAATAAAAAATATATATATTACTTAAGATATATTTTTAAAGAAATTATCAGAAATGTTTTGTCCCTCACTTTGAATCAAGTTCTTTATCTTATGATTATTTTAGTCAAAATAGGTTTCTAATTTTGCCTAAAGTTAGAAGCAAATATTCAGTGGTATAGTTAAACTATTCACGCAACTACTACCTGACATTTTTTAATCTTCAATTGTGAAGCAATGCAATAGTGGCAAGGATCAGCTTTCTTCAAAGTTGGTATTTTTTTTCCTTTTAGAGTCTGTTACCATAAATTTTAATATAAAAAAACACTTTTTATACTTTTGTATTCAAATATTGTTTCCTTAATAGTTTTAGAGGATACATGTATTATTATCTAAGATGGAAATTATAGAAGATAGCTCTTTTTTAATAGTTTTATTTGAAATGTCAAGTCTTTTAACTAGTGACCGGTAACGGATTTGACTCAAGATAACAAACTTGACACTGTTTGTGAACTATAGTTTAAATGGGGATTTTTTTTAATAAGAATGGCTTTAACAGTTGTAAAAATACAACGATGCAATTATGGGGAAAGATTGAAATAAAACTGTGAAAAATACAAAAAATTTTAAAACACATATAAAAAATGATAAATTATTCTGAATTATGATAATTAAGATCAGTGATATTCATAATCACTTATGATAAATCAATAGATAAAATTACGTAATGAGTTAAATTTATATTTATTTTGTATGCAAATTTTTAAAAGTACTTTAGTTTTTATAAGAAAATTCTTTACAAAAAATTATATCAATGATTCATTGGTCAAATATCAGATATAAAAAAAAGCATCTGAATGTTGCTTGTGCAAATAATAGTCTTCATTTATATAAATAACTATGTTAATTGGAAAGTTAGAAGCAATTTTAACATGTGTTAAAATGCAGTTTTAAAATATCAATAACTTTCAACCCAAAAAAATGTAAAAAATGAACTTTTTTTCTCATTGATTTTTTAGAAAATTATGCATATCGATTAAGTAGAGAAATAGCAAACTTGTCACTGTGGTGCATCTAGGACTCAGACTTCTTTTCACATAAATAGGTATCCTATACAGGTGACTCAAAGCAGAGGATCAAACTATTAAGAGGAAGGGATACACCTAGACGACTCCGAATCAAATAGCAATAAAGAGTTGGAAATGAAATAATAACAAATTAGAAGGTCGTTAGGGACTGAATCTTCATTGTGGCAATTGACATTTAAAGATCAAAATTTTAAAATAAATTATTACTTTCCAGTCTATGTACTTGATTCTTACCATTTACACTTTTGAGGTAGCACAGGAGACATTTTGAAATGGTGCATCTTTATTAATGAGTTTGTCTGACGAGCGCACTGCATGTTTCAAAACATCAGAAATTCAATGCAGTGTCTATGTTACAAAAAAAAAAAAAAAAAATTATAAGGAGAGTTTTGATTTATCTTAACCTTATGGTTCTTAAATAGTAATTTTCTATTATGATGATTCAGCCCTTAACAACCCAAAATGCATTTCTGACCCTGCATTTCGAGTAAGCTAGGTTTGCTTTCCTTTCCTTTAGTCTTGAATCACCTTGTATATTGATGAAGAAATTAAGCTTTTAATACTATGATTTCAGTAAGATCTATTCGAATTCCTCAAAGAAAGAAACAGTTATCAATACTGATAATGAATTTTAAATAGAAAAGAAATAAATGAAAAACCTAAGGATGTTCTCGTAAGAGAGATTTGCTGATAAATTGTTTGAAATTGAAATTGTCATGTCAAGCCCTTATTTACAGCATGAATAAATACAGCATGTTTTTATATATAATATAAATATATAGAAAATTCTCAGATACTTCTATTTTAATATTTAGATGGAATTCCTTGATAAATTATTTGTTTGATATTCAAGACAAATATATTAATTGATTTGAATATGAAATAAAATTATTTCTCTATATATCTGACAGAAAATTACCATTTATGTAAAGTTTTTGTATAAAGTTGAAAATATCATTAAAAGCTATGCTGTAATAGACTTGACATAAACATAGTGACAAATTAGTTACCAAATGTTAAGTTCACTCAGTTTTTTAACAATAATTTAATATTAATATCACTTTTTCCCTATTCAACTTTATTTTTTATTTAATTAAGAAACATATAAGCAATTTCCCAAAATTCAATAATTTACATGAATATATTCTGTAATTATTAGAAAAAGTTCTTGTATAATTTTCTACATGATCAAAAACTATTGACTAAAATTGTCTCTCATTTCAATTTAATTTCAGTATTATTGATAAATATCATGTTTTGAAGTTTAGCGACATAAGTTACTTCAAAGTAAGTTGATTTTAGAAAATTTAATAAATTTAAAGCTAAGTATTTTCTGTAATTTTGTATGGTAACAAACTTGACAATTTGTCTTACAAGCCAACATTAAAATAGCATTTATACATATTAAATTATAGGCCAAAGTGCATGACCAATAATTTTTTCATGTACCTTAAACATTTACCATAACAGCTGTATCCAGATTTAAAAAGCAATTGTTAAGTTTGAAAAATAAAATTCTGAAATGTAAGCGAATGGTGAAAATCGCCCATTTACGCAATAAGTTATACAATACTTCAATTTAAAATTTCCTTCTCAACTTCAAATCAAAACAGTTATTGTCATCTCTTTTCCATCTGGCTCAATCCGTGTGGTTACTTTCAGATCTCTTTTCAAAGTTCATTACTATGTCACTTCATTCCACAGTAGTATCATATCAACAATGTGATTTCGTTTTTTTTTAAGTTCTTTTCCATTTTCAGATATTTAACTATGTCTTTGATTAATAAACGTTAGTTTATTACAAAACTTATTATTATTTTTGTAATTTATTACACACTGTCATTCTTCCCTTTTATTTATTATTTTTCAGATATTTAACTATGTCTTTGATTAATAAACATTAGTTTATTACAAAACTTATTATTATTTTTGTAATTTATTACACGCTGCCATTCTGCCCTTTAATTTATTATTTTAGCTTCCATTACTCTGTTTTTCAATTTAAGTATATTTTAGAAGGCTGATGTTTAAGGATATTTTAACTGCTGACCCAATATACTGGGCCTTCAAAATTATCGCCTCATTGGTGCGCTTTTGGGTATTGTCTCTGGGAGTTGAACTCCAGGAGACACCAAGCAAAATTGTGCAATTTATGGTGGTGATAAGCAAAAATATATATTTTTAAACATAGAAAATCCAAAAATTTTGAAAAAAGATCATACAATAAAAATAAACAAATAATCCAATTTAACAAAAAACTAGGTTTTTAGGGGAGTTTGGGAGATTGCGGTAATGAAACTAAAACAAAAATACATATTTCAAAACAGAATCTTAAAATATTGCAAAAAGTAAGATTTAAAAAGCATACATATAAAGAAAAATAGTTATATCAATATCTCAATAATTTAACAACAATTTTCTTGTTTACCTAGAAAATTATTGCTTAAAATTTACAATATGAAATTCAGATGACTCTAATCAATAATTTAGTTTACAAACCTTTTAGAAAGAAAAAAAATATTCTTGGTCAGAGGGGCTCCGCCCAAATGAACCCCCCAGTAATAATTTTTCTTAAAACACACATATCTAAACATGCAAAAAAATTATGTTAAAAAAACAAAGAAATTGTACACATACTTGATTTAAAAAACACAACAAACCTTTTTTAAAATAAAAAATAGAACTTAATAAATGATTTTCTAAAGAAACATGTTAAGCTTTGAAAGCAAATAATCATTTTTTTTTTCTCCTGATACACAATTAAACATCATTAAGATTTAAAACATCTCTACAGAGTAAAGAAATGCCTAAAATACCTACTTTTAAACACAAAACAACTCTACAGTCAAATGACAACAGAAATATTCAAAGTACTTCCTTTTAAATACAAAATAAACGATTTTTAATTTTAAAAGAATTAAAGAAAATTATACTGCTTTTAAATTAAAATGGATAAATGGTAATCACAAAATCATAATTGCTGCAGGTAGGCAATGAGAAAACTAAAATTGATGCTAGTTTGTTTTCTAAGGAATTATTTTTTTATTTACCAAACAGGAAACACCTAATAGAGAGAAATTAACAGCAGAGGTGCAAAAAGGCTGCAAGCAAAGAGAAAAGTTTTCCTTTGAGGTTGTCATAAAGAGGAACTCTCTCATTACAGAGTAAGGGCCTCCAGACTCGGCATGCCAATCATACAGCTAAAAAAACAGCCGCCAAGAAGTATATTCAAACATAGTTTACCCATTTGTGGTGTTTTCTTGATTACTCTGCTTTTTGGATGTTCTGACTTTCTTTTTCATGAGATTTTTTTCTGGTACTTCTAGGTTATCCCGTCGACCAAGAAATTATCGCCAAACTGTAAGATTAAATGCCAATAATGGATGATCGTGAATGTCACATTCAATGACATTAAATAAAATTCACGTGTTTAAAATGTCATTAAGTGATTTTAATTTCGTTTTTTTATTTGAATTTTTATTAATATTCCACTAATTATTTGTTTTTTCGTTATTTAAAATAAAAATTATGTCAATATGTAAATTTTGGCTATTAGTTTGGCGATTTGTATAATTTGGCGATATTGGTGGACGGGATAATAGAGAAGTACCTTTTTTTTTCTTCTTCAGTTTCTTCAGCGTTTTTTATATTTGTTATTATCATGTATAATCCATTTATTATTATTATTATTTTGTTAATCATTCTTCTCTTTTTAAACTACATTTAGAAAATAAATTGTGAAATAAATTATTTTGCAGAGTTAATGATACACTTCCTATGTTATAAATATATATATATTTATCATTTGAATAAAATTTAGACATTTAGCATTAGATATTTGCTAAAATTAATACAGAAATAGAAAATGTGCCTATCATACAATACTTAGGCTAAGCCTAACCATATCCCAAATTACTACTTCTCAGAAAACAAATCATAATAAATAGAATTCAAAAATGTATTCTTTCCTTTTCATGTAGATCAGTTCCTTAGATGTTCCTGTACAAATGTGAAATAAAATTAAAAGTTTTCACCAGTTAATAACCATTAACAGTTTAGAAAATTTTTATTACAAAATACAAAATCTTTAGTAGAAGAGTAAGTAAAAGAAACATATCTTACCATTAACTTATTTTAGTACCGTATTTTCGGGTGTATAGTCCGCGGCTTATACAAGAAAAAAAAACCTTCCAAAAAGCCGCTGCGGCTTATACACGGTGCGGGTTATACAAAGATTTTTTTTTTAAATTGGAAATCGTGATATTTTTTTCTACAATTTGGGAACCAATGACTTAAGATACGTATACATTTTATGCCCGAAATTTTGAATTTATCACCGATTTTTTTTTAATTTTCGGAAAAATTAAAAAAAATATATCACGCTTGTTTGAAAAAAATGCGCGTAAACGTCGCATCGCTTGAAAGTTTATCTTAAAACCCGTAAGCGCCGGGGCGTTTCTTCCGAAAATTACGGTATTGATAATCTTAATTTTTTAGCCCAATTACTGTAGATATTATGCATCACGAAAAAATTTGGTAAATTTGTGTTAAAAATTATGACTAATGGCTTCTAATTTCGAACCCTGGTCGAAATATACGTTCGTAAATGGTGTATAGCCCGCGGACTATACACCGATGCATCTCCGCGGGTTATACATGAACTTTTTTTACAGCACTGCTCGATTTAGGGGTGCGGGTTATACACAGGGTGCGGGCTATACACCCGAAAATACGGTAAAAAGGATAGGTCACTAAATTCTAAAAACTTTGGTAGGTAGGTAGGTAAGTAGTGGGGGGAGCTGTGGGACCTATGAGCAGCTTGGCTGTTATCCCGACTGATCCAAACTAAAAACATTGTTTCATTATATTGCTATAAGTCATTATATTTCAAAAATTAACCGTTCATTAACAGAGAGCTTTCAAGCTCTCCAAGTTCCCATAAAAGCAAAGAGACGCGAACTCAATCAATGAATCACACTGTTCGATTTTTAACAATGTAAGTTTGTTATGGATGGCCTAGTTGCATATCAGCTGTACGTCCAGTCTAGAGGTGGTTCGGCTATGTGAGGCATTAGGGAGCCGTGAAAAAAGAAATATTGTGTAATAGTGATTAATCCACGAATAAGATATAAGAAAATTTGTCTAACAACTAATAGAGAGAAATATGAAATAAAGTTTAATAAAATGCAAGAGAAAAAAGAAAGAAAATATTCCATTAGTTCCAAAAACACATATCAGTCAAAATAGCTACTGGGACAAGCCCCATAAAAAAAGGAAATAATTCAGAGACCATACATCTTACGCATAAAAAGTTAGTGTTAGTATCTAGCAATTAAAGTTTTTTTTTCTTTTTTTTTAAGTAGACAAAAACAAGACAAAAAGAGAATATATAGATAAAAAAGGAGAGAGAGAAAAACTCAGTCTTCATCATCTAACAAGAGAGAATATTTTGGGCGTTTACGGTTGGCAGGGTCGGAGAATAACGAATGAATCAAAAAAATAAATCTGCGCAACAGTTTTTACTTTCTCACATATACCCAATGTTACCATTTGTTTCAAGAATTTAGAAAAATATCCCTTTCAATTAAAGAAAAAAAAAAATAAAAAAAGGTTATCAATAAAAAATGAATTGATTCATTATTCAAAATTTTTGAATCAATTTTTTGAATTCACCCTCAGGTGAAATATTTCACAAAGTATCATCGTACATTACAATAACAGCAGCATCCTCATCAGAAGAATAGCGTGTAAAGTAAAAATAATTAATAAATAATAGTTGAGAAGATATATCAGGAGTTTCTCTGTTGTATTGTTTCTTGTATGTTTCCTGTTAAACAATTTCAATTATCGTTTATTCATAATCTGAGATTAACTTTATTATCAAGTAAATTTCATGAATCGTTTACTTTAGATTTGAAAAATTGTTTTGGCACCATCTTTTGGTAAATAATATAAATGAACAAATTTTGCGTTTAAAGCAAGTCTTATAGATATATTTTTAAAATAAGAAAATTCATGATGGTTAGATAAGATTTAATTCGAGATTGATTTTACAGGATTTAGCTTTACAATTTAAAATCTTCTTCAATACATATAAAAGGAAAATTATTATTACTCTTTTCATGAAATTTTATCAGTTTTTTAAGAGCTCAGCTTATATCTTTAAATTGAGATTGTACTTGCATTGCAAATAAAAAGAATTTTTTTCATACCAAATATAATCGTTATAATATGTTGGAAAGTGTTGTTTTCAATATTTTGATCGCTTTTGACTGATTGGTTTTAGTTCATTTTTTGCCTCAGTAGTAAAACTTTTTCTTCCTTTTTTTAATAACTTTGGTAACTTTCTTCTTCTTCTTCTTTTTTTTTTTTTTTTTTTTTTTTTTTTTTGTAACTTTTTTTATTTCAGTGAAATTTTAACATTTTATAGGGATGGCCAGATGTAGTTTTATTGAAAATAAGTTTTATAAGTCTTTTTAGTTTGTTTGTAAGGTTTAGTTTGTTCATTTGATTTTGTTAAAAGAAATTTTTTTGTAAATCAAGTAATTTGCTCCAAAATAGACCAAATGTAGTAATGCATTATTTGATTGAAACAGAGGTAGCTGGTGCTGATTGTAAAGAAAAGAAGGTACTACTTGGTTATCTTGTCGATCAAAAATTTATCACCAAGATATATTAATAAGATTATGGCATAAGATTAAATGCCAATAATGGAGGATCGTGAATGTCACATGCAATAACATTAAATACGATAAACGTGTTTAAAAGTCATTAAATTATTTTTATTTTGACTATTTATATGTATTTTTCCTAATATTCTACTAATTATTTATTTTTTCATTATTTAAAATAAAAATTACGTTAATATATATAATTTGGCTATTAGTTTGGCGAAATTTGTCGATGGGATAACCAAGTAGTACCGAAAAGAAATATTGACAAAATACATGAGGAAATTTAATCTTTTTCACTCTTTTTTTTGGCCATAATCTGCCTCCATTTTTGTTTTGAAAACTCGTGCAACATTTTCATTGAACATTGAAGCAGGATAATAAATGAAATGATTAATCTTAAAAGCTATAACAATGGAAACAATCTTACTACTGGAGTAATCTGGCACAATTCCAAAATTCAGGATGGTGTTTAAGTGCCATCTTTAGGCATGCATTAAGATTTAAGAAAGCATTTGGGTACATTTTAGATTACATAGGGTACACAAGCATTAAATCTTTCTTCTTTACAGCTAATTTCTATTTTGGTCATTTTATCTCTCCATAGAAATTCCTTTAAATCTGGTTCTTTTGAAATATATTTTAATTGGCATTTATCTTTGCATTCTTATACACTAAATTAAGTGATAATACAGTTGTTTCGTGTGAAAAAAAAGAAAGAAAGAAACTAAAAAAACCAAACCAATGGGTTTTTTGAAGTGGGCTGGCTGGTTCTATGTCTAAAATTCTATATCTAAAAGCTGCAGTTTTTGCAACTTAAAGTATGTTTCTATCAGATGTTCTTGATCGAACTGATTAGATGTTCTTATTCAGGAACTATGTAATTGAAAGGTGTTTTCAGTACTTTGGTAAGCAGAAGATCTTCAAGGAAGTGCTGCCAAAGTTGATATTTTAAAACCAAAATATTTGGCGTGACATGGTGGGGAAAAAAAATGGTCATCAGGTAAAAAAACTTTGTTACTTAATAAGTATGCTTTTTTTTTTTCAAATAGAAAATACACATTGATTTTGCATTGCTTCAATACTGAAGCTCACTAATTTTACATCTTATGTTTAAAAGTGATTCAGAAAATGTGTGTGAAAGTTTTTCCTTGTTGAGTAGGAGATTTGAGAACAGCCTTAAATGCAAATTTGCTTTAATATTGGAGATCAAATGTGCATAATTACTTTATTTTTTTCTGTCTCTTAGTATTCTATGTAAAAATGTCCTGCTACATTTTATGCCTGAAAAGAAAACTTGCTTTGTGCTAAAACATAAAAGATACCCATAAACCATAACCCCATGCATCTTGGGTATATTTCAGAGAGTGGAATTTTTTTTTCAGAAAATGGATTATCGAAAGTTTCAATGTATATTTTGATTACAACTTTTAACTTTCTCTACATTCATATAAAAAAATGGGCTTCACATGTATAGAAACTGCATACATATTTGCATTCTATCAAGCAATTGTTTATTTATGTTAAGAAGTTATCTAAAATCTGCATATAAATTTTAAAAAAATTGTTAGAAAGTGTGAATTTGTTTTTTCTGGTATTTTCATTATATCATAAAACCTCTAAATAACGGACACCCCAGAACATGGAATCTGCCCGCTATTACAAGGTGTCCACTATTGCGAAAACCTCAGTCATTTAAAAATAGCTATGAAATACTTAATGTTTAATTAATTGGCAGTTATATATCTTAAAATCTTTACTATTATATAATTAATCAGAAATTAAAGCTATTTTTTCTAGCAATAAAACTGAAATAAAATTGTACACTTCCTTATCCACTATTTATTACATTCTTACAAAAAATATCTGTTACAAAAGTTTACTTTGCTTGCGAGTACATGTAATTTGCGTTTCAATGTGTGCCATGCTTTCATTTTTAATTCTGTACAAGGTTTTAACACCTTTAAATCATCTTTTTTTTTCAAAAAAGGTGTAATTAATTACTGTATTTTGCCACTTTTTAATAGCATAAAATCTCAAACTTTCCTAAGTAGAATTGGGGGAGTAATCTCATATAAATATAAGGGATTGTAGGACTTTCCCCGTCTCACCCCCTACATGTATCCATGATCACAAAATTTCTGACAATAATGAGTGTGATAAATTAAGAGGCATTTTACTTTTTTTTTTCTTATTAAAAAATTTCTCGCCCTTTTTCACCAAAATTACTTTCCGATATTCGAAATGTAAGAGATCAATCAACAAAAATTTAAGTTTTCGTAGTAAGAGATTGAAAAACTTTCCGTTAAATAGAGGTGTCAGTTATGGAAGTTTAACTGAAATATATTATTTTACTGTTGCAGTTTTATTGTATTAAAACCATTTTTTTCTTTATATGAGGCGGTGTTAATTTGTAAAATTTCTTCTATTTCAAAATCCTCAAACAAAACAGTTCTCTGGCGAGTATTGATATGAAGAACTAATAATTTTATCCCTACATTTAAATTAAGTCGCAAACTCTTAAATTTCATATCAATTTCAATAATATGCTTTAATATTGAATTTCAAACTATATAAAGCATCAAGCACCTCAGGAATTCCATTTTACTTTAAAAACTTCTTCCTCCCTAGACATGAATTACTTTTTCTTCTGTATTACCAGTAAAATATATCAACAGGATTACAACACAATTCTGGTTAAAAAAAAAAAAAAAAAAGATCTTGTCTTTTCCAAGGTTTTCCTGCTATTTTTAAAGTTTACTTTTTTTATTATAAAATATTTTTAATACATAACTAGATGGAACCCAGTGGCGTAGCTAAGGGGGGGCAAGGGGGGCGTCCGCCCCGGGCGCCGAGGCCTAGGGGCGCCAAATTGAGAGAAATTGTTATATATCTCTATTGGGGTGGGGGCGCAAAATTTCTTGCTGGCCCCGGGCGCCAAAAAACATAGCTAAACATAGCTACGCCACTGATGGAACCCATCAAAACTTGACGGCACCACAGAAATAAAAGGTATTTTCCAGCTATTAAAGGATTTTTTAATGACTAATCTTCAGCAAAAATTTCAATAAATAAAAGAAAAACCTGCATTTTACATCTAGGCAAATGACCCGCAATTGGCAGAGTTACATTCAAACATGCTGCTATAGAATTAGAATCTCTCTCATTTGATAATTTTCCATTTACAAATACAACACTAATAAATTGTACATGACATGAATAAATCATAAATTACCGTCACTTCTCATTTCATACAAAATATACATACTTCACTTACTTCGCAGCAAAATAAGACTGAATTTATAGTTTGCCATTTAGCAACAACTGTAACAATGATCCTCTCAGTGGTTAATTTGTTTTTACATTACCCACCCCATTCAACAAATAAACATTTGCATTTTGAACTAACTTTTCTATTACATTTTCATAAATCAAAAATACATGTCGATTTCACATATTAAAAAAATTAATGATATTTATTCTGGCTAGGCGAAACCCGTCAAAACTTGACGGCAACAATATGAAAGAACCAAAGAAAAAAAAGTATTTTGGCGCTATAAAAAAATTAATATTTCTTAAAAATTTCAATATGCTTTTCCATTTACCAACGTAACACCAACATGACATGATCCCGGGCGCAGAATCGGTGCAACGCTGCGACACACATCACAAACTCCTGAAAATGTTTGAAGATTATTTTTCTACTGTTAAAGTTTCTTTTAAAAAATGCTAGAAATCATTTACTATGTACAAAAATTTGTCTAGGTACCATAAAAAATGCAAATTTTGGCAAATAATCACAAAAAATAGTTATTTTCGTCAAAATACCCCCCCCCCCAAAAAAAAAAAGCATCACCCGGAAATTTTGTAAATGGATGGGAAAAAAAAAACAGCAAATTTCGTCAACAGATTGCAAAAAACAACAAATTTTATGAAAAGATCTCTAAAAAATTTGTCAAAAAAATGCAAAAAAAAAAAAAATTGTCTAGGTATCCCAAATAAAACAAATTTCGTGAAAGTATTGCAAAAAATCAAAATTTTGCCAAAACATCTAAAAAAATTGGCAATTTTCAAGAAAAAATTTCGAAAAATAAAGCCAAATTCCACAAAAAAAAAAAAAAAAATCCCTAAAAAATGGCAAATTTGTAAACATATTGTGAAAATAAAATTCAAAATATTGTAAGAAAACAAAAAATTTTGATAAATCATTGTGAGTAAACAACAAATTTTGTCAGATTGAAAAAAAAAAAAAAAAGCAAATTTCATCAAATAATCACAAAAAAGTAAATTTCGCAAAAAAACCCAAAAAATTTTGCAAAAAGATCTTCAATAAAACAGCAAATTACATCGAAAGATCGTGACAAAACGACAATTTCATCGAAAGAACTCGAGAAAAATGATAAACTTCTCCGAAACTGTCCAAGTATCATAAAAGACACGAATTTCGTCCAAAGATCTCAAAAGCACATAAATTTTGTCTAAGTAATCGCAAAAAAAGGTAAATTTCGCAAAAAATAGCAAAAAAAAAACACATTTCTCAAAAAGATAACAAAAAAACGACAATTTCTCAAAAAAATCATGGAAAAAGGATAAATTCGATAAAACGGCAAATTACATCAAAAGATTGTGAGAAAAAAACAACAAATTTCAAAAAACAACTTTCATCAATTGCAGGGGGAAAAGATGCAACATTTCTTTGTTCATCAGAAAAAAAAAAAAATCACAAAATTTCTCGATCCATCACATGAAAAAAAGAAAAATTTGTCAATCAGTTGAAGAAAAAATACAAAAATCGACAGTTGGTCATGTGGGGTAAAAATTATAAAATTCATTAATGAATCATGGATAAAAAGTCATTTAGTATGTAAAAAAGCCCACAAAAATCTTGTGATTGATCGAGACATTTCAGAATGTTTTTTCTGGGTGTCTTACGATGGGAATACTGCAGTTCAGTGTACCATTGAACTGTGTGCTGAGTGACATATGTTTATTCCCTCATTCTGTAGGCAATTAAATATATGTATGGAATTTTTTATCGCAACGTAATAAGTATATTTTTAACATAGGATCAGAGTAAATTAGTCTTTTCAACAAATAACCTAGTAAGTGAGAACTAACTTTTTTATTGATAGGCAATTTAACATCGGATCGATCGAGTTTATTTTGATTTTGCCCGTGTTTTTGAAGGACATAATTTAACCGTTTTTTCTATTGCGTAACACTTCTTATTTTGTTTTCAATCTTTTTTTTTTAGTAATTTCTTATTGTGATCCTCATTTCTGTCATATGAAAAATTCATTTCTATTTTGCCTATAGCATTTACATAATGTTAACAAATTTAAAAAAAAAAAAAACGGAAAAAAAAAACCAAATTTCCAAAAAAAAAAGGATAAATTCAATAAAACGGCAAATTACATCAAAAGATGGCAAGAAAATACGACAAATTTCACTGAAAATTCCTGAGAAAACAAATAATTATTTCCTGGTATCATAAAAGACGTGAATTTCGTCAAAAGATCGTGGAAATACTTTAAATTTGTCTAGGTACTTCAAAAAAGGCAAATACTGGTAAACAGATTGTGAGAAAACAACATATTTTGTTAAAAGATGCAAAAAAGAGGTACATTTCATTAAAAGATCACAAAAAGGTAAATTTTGCAAAAAAAAGGTGAAAAAAAGACAAATTTCTGAAAATAACAAAAAAATGAAAATTTTCACAATAAAAAAAGATAATTTCTATAAAACAGCAAATTACATCGAAAGATCGTGAGAAAATGACAAATTTCACCAAAAATCCCTAAGAAAACAAATAATTTTATCTAAGTATAAAAAAAAACATGAATTTTGGCAAATAATCACAAAAATAACAAATTTCGTCAAAATACCCCCCCTTCCCCCCCCCCCCCAAAAAAAAGAACACCTGGAAATTTTGTAAATAGATGAGAAAAAAAAACAGCAAATTTCGTCAACAGATTGCAAAAAACAACAAATTTCTTCAAAAGATCTCTAAAAAATTTGTCAAAAAACTGCAGAAAAAAAAAAATTGTCCAGGTATCTCAAATAAAACAAATTTCGTAGAAATATTGCAAAAAATCAAAATTTTGCCAAAACGTTTAAAAAGATTTCGAAAAAAAAGCAAATTTTGACAAAAAAAAAATCTCTAAAATATGGCAAATTAAACATATTGTGAAAAAAAAATTCAAAATATTGTGAGAAAACAACAAATTTTGACAAATGATTGTGAATAAACAGCAAATTTCATCAAAGGATTGAAAAAAAAAAAAAAAAAAAAAAAAACAAATTTCATCAAATACAGTCGAGGATCTATAATCCGCGGACCCATAATCCGCAATTTCCCATAATCCGCGTTATTTTACGAATGTAAACAATGAAATAAACAGTTAAAAAAATTACAAATCCGTGATCCAAAAATGATTTTTTTTAACAAATAATAAAAAATGTAATAAAAATCATAATAAAACATGTATTTTTTATTTACTCTTTTATTTTATTGACAGTAAAAAACTAAACTGTATTACGGAACGTGCCTAATCTTACTGAACGTTCGAATTGACAACTGTTCATTCGTAGCTATTTCAGTTTGTGCAAGTTCAGGAGAGTAATAGTAAACACAGCACCAGCTGAGAACTAAATATTATACCGTGAAATACCGTTAATCCGCCCCCCCAAACGTGACGAAAAATCGTACAATAGTTAGAGGGGGGGCGCTTACACGGGATTTTTCCGCGATCGTTCAACAAAATTACAGGAATGAATCATGATGAAATGAATGAATCATAAATTTTGATACTTGAAAAAATTTGTTTTTTTTCTTTTTTTAAACGTAAAATCTGTTGAAAAATCGCAGAAAAAAGGAGAAATTTGTAAAAAAAAGCCAAAACAAGCAAGAAATCAATTAAAAAATCTCGAAAAAACGCACATTTCATCAAAGATTCATGATTCATTCATTTCAGGTTTTGAAACAAACAACACTTATTTTTGTTAAACAAAAGATTTCTTATATAATATTCATAGTACTATTTCATTATAGTATACTGAAGTAATTACCATTTATTTTACTTTGTGTTGGTTATTTTTTGTGCATAATTTGTTCTCATTTTTTTTATACTTCCATAAAATATTCCTTAAAAATAAATCTCATTATTATGTAATTATTGTTCTTTAAATACATATATATATCATTTTAAAAAAATAAAATAACTTTAAAAATGCATTTTTTTAGATTATTTATTAAATTAATTACTAGATTTCCTATTTATCTTTCCATATTATACTGATTATAGAATTAAAATGCTGTCTAAGAATGATAAAATGACGCATAATCCATTATACTCTATAATCCGCAAAATTCCATAATCCGCACAACCTTTGGCCTCAACTTGTGCGGATTATAGATCTTTGACTGTAATCACAAAAAAGGTAATTTCGCAGAAAAAAGCAACAAATTTTGCAAAAAGATCTTCAATAAAATGGAAAATTACATCGAAAGATCATGACAAAACGACAATTTCATCGAAAGAACTCGAGAAAAACGATAAACTTCTTCAAAACTGTCCAGGTATCATAAAAGACGCAAATTTCATCCAAAGATCTCAAAAGCACAGAAATTTTGTCTAGGTAATCGCAAAAAAATGTAAATTTCGCAAAAAATCGACAAACTTCTCAAAAAGATAACAAAAAACGACATTTTCTCAAAAAAAAAAAAAAATCACGAAAGAAGGATAAATTTAATAAAACGGCAAATTACATCAAAAGATTGTAAGAAAAAAACAACAAATTTCAAAAAACAACTTCCATTAATTGCAGGGAGAAAAGATGCAACATTTCTTTGATCATCAGAAAAAAAAAAAAAATCACAAAATTTCTCGATCCATCACATGAAAAATAGAAAATTTGTCAATCAGTTCGACAGTTAGTCATGTGGGGTAAAAATTATAAAATTCATTAATCAATCATGGAAAAAAAGTCATTCAGTTATGTAAAAACCCCACAAAAATTATCATTCAGTAGAAGTCCCCACAAAAATCTTGTGATTGATTGAGACATTTCAGAATGTTTTTTGCAAGTCCAAATTAAAAATATATATATATATATTTTGTAGCTGCAGATTTAAAAAAGTAAGTTATTTTTAAGGCATCTATTTTGACCTCTTATTATTTTGTTTATTTTTGCAAGACCTATGTTTATTTACTTGAGTAATACGAATTTAGAATTTAGAATTTACAATGTTTTGTCTTTTGTTATTTTTTATCAATTTTTAAAATGATAATGCAACAAATGTAAATGCTATAGGCAAAATAGAAATGAAATTTTCATATGACAGAAATGAAGATCACAATAAGGAATTACTTTAGAAAAAAGAAAAAGATTGAAAACAAAATAAGAAGTGTTACGCAATAGAATAATCGGTTAAATTATGTCCTTCAATAAAAACGGGCAAAATCAAAATAAATAATATTATGAAATATAAAATTATAATATTATGAAATGTAAAATTAAGCATCGATCGAAAAAATACTATCCGAGAAAAGTTTTCGCGAACATCGTAAGGGGGATATTTTACTTCAGTGTACCCATGGCAGAATAGAAATGTATTTTTCATATGACAGAAATGAAGATCACAATAAGGAATTACTTTAAAAAAAAAGATTGAAAACAAAATAAGAAGTGTTATGCAATAGAAAAAACGGTTAAATTATGTCCTTCAATAAAAACGGGCAAAATCAAAATAAATAAACTCGATCGACCCGATGTTACATTGCATTAAAAAAAAAGTTCTCACTTACCAGGTTATATTGTTGAAAAAACTAATTTAAGCTGTAATAGATTACTCTGATCCTATGTCAAAAGTATACTAAAATATAAAAAATCCATACATACATTTAATTGCACATTTCAACATATGTCACTCAGCAAACAGTATCCATTGGCTCTGCTACGAACGAACGCGGGCATACCACGCTAACATTTAGAGACAGTAACTATCTCTTCTCTCATTGGTTCTGTTGTCGGATCTCCGCGAGCACGCATGCGCAGAGAGCACTTTGAGTGTGCTGAATAAATAGGGCTTTTGTTTTAATATATAGATACAGTAAAACCTCTAAATAACAGACACCTCGGGAACGCAGAAATTATCCGCTATTGGGAAAACTTCAGAGATTCAATAATCGCTAAGAAATACTTAATGTTTCATTAATTGGCTTTTATATGCCCTAAAACTTCTATTACATGATTAATCAAAAATTAAAATTATTTTTTAAGCAATAAAACTGAAATAAAATTGTGTGCACCGTCATCCACTGTCTAGTACACTTTTGCGATAAAAACTCTTACAAAAGTTTACTTTTGCTTGCGATTACATGTAATTGTTTTTTAATGTGACTTTATTGGATATTATAGAGTTCCGGCATGGAAAGAGGAGGGGGTGAACTTTTTGAGCTTTAATAACATAAAATTGCAAAATCATCCAGAGGAATGTTTCGAATGCTTTGGGAGATGTCCCGGGCAACTTCCTGAATTTAACATTGGACATGAGGGGGGGGGGGGGGAGGCTTTTCCCAGCACATCCTTTGCATTTATCTGTGATCACAAAATTTGTGATATATTTCCTTAATAAATTTAGATGCTTTTAACTTTTTTTTTCATTAAAAGATACTTTTTTTTTCTTTATAGCCGAAAAAAAGTGTCCGCTATTCGGAATGTCCGTTATTCATAGAAAAAGTTAAGTTTTGGGAGTGGGGATTAGAAAATTGTCCATTAAATAGAAATGTCTGCTATTTGGGATTGTCAGTTATGGAGGTTTTACTGTATTTACATAAAATATTTTTATAATAAAAATTTTGCTTTGCAAAACTCTTTACAGCAGCCGACTTTAATCTAGATAAGTGCTAAAAAAATGTGCAATATGAATTCTTGATTTTTAATTACTTTTCATATTATGCTACTGTTATATAATTTATATAAAAAATTTATGTAACAATTTTAGATTGAATGAAGAATTAATTCAAAATTTTTTCACTTTAACTTTAATTATTGAGATTCTGATAAAAAGTAGTAAGAAAAAATTCCCTGACTTTTCACTTGAATTTTCAAATTCTCTGACTTTTCTGTGTGTTTTAGATTTAACCTGATCTGTAAAACCCCAAAACAAGTATCTGAAAAAACACAAATCATTGAACTGAGTTTACTAAATATAAAGCTTTTTTGTATTTTGGGGGCATTAGCAGCATTCATAAACTTTTAGTGCAAGAACAGAATTCATTCACAAAATAGCAAATGATGTTTAGGATATCCTTCCTAACTTTTATAAATGCAAGGATGATTTTAATTGTGTAGGGCAGTGGGGAAAGTTTGGCTGATGATCAGGAAGCTAAAGATTAAGTGGCAAAAATGAACAAAATGCTTGACTAATACTTAAAAGCTTCTTTAAAAGATATTATTCCTAAAGTTACTTGAAAAATCGTGCCCTGATTACTATGTAAATCTATAACTGAATTTTTTTTTAATAGAAATTAAAAATGGATTACAGTTTGTTGTACAATCTATGTGTTAAAACTTTCAAAATTTTATATTTATAATTAATTACGACAAAGAATTTTGCACATCATTTGTTTTTTGTATGAAATATTAGCTGGCTCGCCGAATTTGTAAAAAAAATACTTCATATTAAGAAAATCTTAATTGCAAAGAAATAGCACTGCGGCTTCTAGGTATCTAGGTTCTTTGTATATTTTGATGAACTTTAAATGTCTTTCATTATGCAAACAACTGTTTAAAAAAGATCTACTTTCAGTTGAACAGAATACAATCAAATGCAGCCAATGAACAACACAATTATTTTTTAAAAAATAAACGTTATTATAAAAATTGAAACGAATTTCCTATTTTTAATTTGAAATTCAAATAACATTAATTAAATTACTTACAAATAGATAATAAAATAACAAAATTATTGTGATCATTATTAAATGAAACGCAAAAACATGACTAAATAATCAGCAAAAATGGAAGCTGGGAAACATGAAATTGCCTGTAGTCATCTTATCAAATCCGTCAACTTTTAGCAGAAGATTAACCAAAGAAACTATATTAGTATTAACTAATTGTAGTAAATTGGCTGGGATCTGGATCAATAAATTGATGTTTTAAAAGTTATCAGATATTACAAACAAGACAAGACACAAGACGCCAATGCAAGAATGAATCGTATATTTTTTTGAATCATGATTCATTGAAAAAAATCACTCATATATTTACTTGCTTGAATCTTGAATTTTGTTGATTGTTTTACATTCCTTTCCTAAAAAAATGTTTTTCTTTGTTTGTTAATTGAAAATTTGTTGAGCATTTCTGTTACAGTAGTTTTTTTTTCATTGATTTAACATTCAATTCCCAATCAAATTCATCCTTCGTGATTCATTCATTGTGTTGGCGTTTCTCTACTTTTATGATAACAAGTACGAAATGCATTTATTCTGGTAGTAACAGTAGCTAATTTTTTAAATCATTTTACTAACGCATTTTCATTTCTAAAAAAACATTGGTAAGATATATTTCTTTAGTTATTATTCTACTGAAAATTCTATAACTTATGATTCGATCGTATGATGTCATGATGACACAAAATTTTATATATTGCAACTTGCATTTTTGATGTCGTTCATAATGATTTAAAATATTCGGCACAAATAAATTGAATATTTAGCTAGCGGAATAGTAACTATCAGATTGAATACTTTAATATTTTAGTAGTTAAAGATGCTAAAAAATTAAGTTTTATATAATATTTTTGCTGGTACTTTCCTTTACATAAAAAAAATATTTCTTCACATGTAAAATTTACACTATAAAAACTGTGCTTTGGGTTATTGTTTTTTTTTTTTTTTTTTAATTAATAGAATTTTATTTTTATGATTGTAAACATAATTTCCTTATTTTCTGAAATAAATGTTTTAAAATCAAAGAGAAATTTTGGAGGATTTGAACGAAAACAATATCCATCATATGCTGTTTCGGTACTTACGTATTAACGTCACCGCAGCAGAAGTTGCGTTAATACGCCAATAAAGAGCAATCTTGTTGTTCGTGCATACAGTTATATTTTGGATTTCTTGTTGCCTTGTTGTTTGCTGATTTTTGTGCCATTTTTTAGTGCTTTTCTAGTGGGTTTTTTTAGAGTTTTAGTGCTTTTTTCCTAATTTTTAACTCCATTTTTTGTGCGCGTGCGAACAACAAGATTGATCTTTATTGCCGTATTAGCACAACTTCTGCTGCAGTGAAAAGTTATATTTTGGATTTCTTGTTGCCTTGTTGTTTGCTGATTTTTGTGCCATTTTTTAGTGCTTTTCTAGTGGGTTTTTTTAGAGTTTTAGTGCTTTTTTCCTAATTTTTAACTCCATTTTTTGTGCGTGTGCGAACAACAAGATTGATCTTTATTGCCGTATTAGCACAACTTCTGCTGCAGTGGCGTTAATACATAAGTACCGCTGTTTCTTTCACAGAAAAGCTCTAAAATAAAAAAAATACAAAATATATAAACATTATAATTTAGTCACATTATGGTAATTTGTATTAATTGTACATTTTCCATGCCAGGTCAGTAATTGTACCAAGTATGGTGCCAGTTATACTGGTTAAAGTAATCTTTAGTTTCTGCAATTAGATATTGTAGCATTACTAAAAAGAGCTGCAATGTAATTATAAAAATACATAACATTTTTTATTTACTTATCATAGTTTATTGGCATTTATTTTTATAGTTCATTTTTAATTCTTTGTATTACGTACAATGTTTATTTATTATACTTTATTTATTATTATTGACTATATGGATTTTTTATATTGATTATCATTTTTATTATTTTTTTATTATTGCACAGATGCCATATGCACACAACATTGGTGTGATTCTATCCCCACCACTCATAATCATTTAAAATATTTGGCACAAATAAATTGAATATTTAGCTAGCCGAATAGTAACTATCAGATTGAATACTTTAATATTTTAGTAGTTAAAAATGCTAAAAAATTAAGTTTTATATTATATTTATTACTGGTACTTTCCTTTACATAAAAAAGAATATTTCTTTACAAGTAAAATTTACACTATAAAAACTGTGCTTTGGGTTATTGTTTAAAAAAACTTTTTTAATTACAGAATTTTTATTTTTATGATTGTAAACATTATTTTCTGAAATAAATATTTTAAAATCAAAAAGAAAGTTTGGAGGATTTGGAAGAAAACAATATCCATCATATGCTGTTTCTTTGTCAGAAAAGCATACAATATATATATACAGTAGACTCCCTCAAATCCGTACAGCCTGGGACCAGAGGTTGTGCGGATTTCAGAATTTTGCGAATTTCTGGTCATTGCTTTGTTTACATTTTTTAAACAGTAATTTGAATGCAATTAATAGTGCAATCAAAAGTATAATGAATGCATACAATATTCTAAAATATAAAAAAAAGTAATAAACTAAAATAATAAAAATTTAGATATTTTTTAAAATGATTAAAATACTAAAAGGAAAGGTCAAGTTAATAATCAATAATGTACAATTCAATATTCATTATAAAGATTAAGTGTGTTTTTCTTTGTCAGAAAAGCATACAATATATATATATATATATATATATATATAATTTATTCAAAAAAATTATGGTAACTTGTATTAATTGTACATTTTCTGTGCCAGGTCAGGTACAATTATATCAAGTATGATGCCAGTTAAAATAATTAAATTAATCCTTATTTTCTGAAACTAGATACTGCGGTGCTGTTAATAAGAGCTGCAATGTAATGATAATAATACATTGTTTATTTACTTATCATAGTTTATGGGGATTTTTTTTATAGTTCATTTTTAATTTTTTGTATTATTTATTATGCTTTTATTATATTTTATTTATTAATTTTTATTATTATTGACTAGATCAATTTTTTATATTGATTATCATTTATTTATTTATTTATTTTATTACTATTGCACAGATGTCATATACAGACAATATTGCCGTGATTTTATCCCCACCACAAGTTTGGTAAAAACTTTGTTTTCAAATGTTGCTGTAAGTGTTAATATATACAGCCAGTGGGCAGCCAGAATTGAGTTCTGGGGTGGGGGGAGGGTCTAGTTCAGAGCCGTCCTTTGCAACAGCAAGGCCAGTTGCAAAAATTTTTGCGAGGCCTTTTTTTGTTTTTTTTTTTTAGTCTTATATTGAATCAGACCAGGTTGACATTAATTATTAGAGTTTCGTTCATTAAAATAAACTCTATTAGTATCGCTCCTCTGTTTGTTTCTCAGAGTTTGTTCTCGGAAACTGTGTAAGTTAGAAACTTGAAATTTTGCATACTTATAGCTACATACCTTTGATCATATGGAAATCGCAAAATTTTCAAAAAGATCTTACATAATCTTAATTAAATGAAATAAACTAATTAACCCCATCCGACTATTTCAGCAATTTAAATTTTAAGATAGAACCTTAATTTCCACTTATTTTTGAGCAGATTAGATGGTTCAATGGTAGCAATTACAATTCAAAAGGTTACTGGTTCAAAACTGAAGTGCAAGTTTGAAATATTTCTTCCAGAAAAAAAAATTCTTTATTCTTATAGATTCTTTTTTTTTTTTTTTTTTTTTTTACTAAACAGCTAAAATTTATAGATTCTTTTTTTTTTATCAATTACAGTCGAACGCCGATTATCAAAACTCCAATTAACCGAACTTCTATTTATCTGAACAGCCTATTTTTCTCAAAAATGTTTTAAACCAAGCTTTTAGTTATCCGAACAGTTTTTCCCCATTTTTTAACCGAGCTGTTAATTATTCATTGGCTTGGAATACAATAAAAAAAAAGAAAAGAAAAAAAACTGATAGTAGATCAGAAAATTAGGAGTGTAAAACAATAAAGGACATGAGAAGAATCCCAAATTAAGAAGAAAAGGAAATTAACGAGTGGTTAAATAGTGAAGTACATGCTATCCGATTTTAAATGATGAAGAGATTGCGAATAAGAATTATGACGAAAAAGAAATTGGAGAAAATGAAAATGAATGCTCTGAAAAAGAACCAAGTCTGTCATAACAAAGACTTCGAATGTTTGGAAACAGCTATGAAATGGCTCGAATGGCAGAAGAACATTGATGCTGTTAAACTAATGTATTTAAGAGAATTAAAGGTATCTCTAATTCTTCTAACTCTCTAATTCAGCATTGAAAAGAATGTCTTTGTTGAAGCTAGCAGCAATCAAAAGCTTTTTTACATAAATTATAATATCTGAAATTCAGAAAATGATAAAAAGGAAGTGAAAAAAATTAATGATAAAAACATAAATTAAAAAGACAAAACAGTTTTTAAACACCCGAACAGTAATTGGTGTTACCAATCCTAAACTTTACGTGTGAAGGTTTTAGTGTAGTCAGGAACATTCCTTTAAATTGCCTGTCTATTTATCCAAACTAGGGAGTCCCAACTTGTTCGAATAATGGGGGCTTTACTGTATTCTTTTTATTTTAAAAGTTCTCAAAAAATGTGAAATTTTAAATTTTGTTTAAATTTTTGCTAAATGTTTAATTTTTTGGGTATGAGCAGCTGGTATAACGTGTCACTTAAACTGCTCAGAATCCTTCGTTATCCCCCCCCCTCCCTCCACTTATTTTTAATTGCAAAATTTGCATTATTCATTCCGAGCATTTTCGCAATTACAAAAAATTTTCTGTTGAAAAAAAAGATATAGAGATAAAAGATTAAAAAATTAGCTAAGTCTTTCGTAACGAAGGGGTTAAATTTTTAATTTTCGTTTTAACAAATTGTCTTGCTTTGAAAAAAAATTAAATTTTTCTTTAAAATCCACTAAATTCTTGAAAAAATCAGCATTTTAAATTTCATTTACATTTTTTTATGTATTATTTTTATTTACTTTTTGCTGAAGTTAGGCAGTTAATATTTAAATTCTAAATTAATTCACTACTTTAAGTGCAATCTAAGAACAATGACCCTTTCATAGTAACTCGAATGTCCCTTCGGTCACAGTTTAAAACCAGCATTTTTCTCCGGAAGAAATTTCTTCAGTTTCGGTTGTGGAAATTGCACTTTTCTCCATTAAAAAGCATAAAATTTCAAACATTCCAGGGAGGAAATTTTTAATGTTCAGGCGGAAATTCAACACTTCTATGTCGTTTTTCGTTAATGCATGTCCCCTTGCCTCTCACAATTTGAGTACTTTTTAATGCAACATATTGTTTGATTACATCGCCATCTCCGATGATCCAAAAATGCTTTAAATATAAAGGTTATGTATTTTTTTCCCCCAGAATCAGAATCTGTAATATAAAATGCTGTTCTCATTCAACATTTCATAATTAAATCTCCTCTGGTCCCCAGAGGATCGGGGTGAGGGGTCAACTGTCACATCACTGAATAGCGTTTTAAAAGATACACAAAGTTTTCCATTTATCTATCTGATGTGCATTTATCGAGTTATTCGATCGTTTTCAGACTTTTTGACAACCTATATATGAAATGTGATGCATATTTAAACTTTGATATGAAAAAGGCTAACAAAAAACACTAAAACGCTCTCATATGAAAAAAATATATATATGTATAATATTAATAATTTATATCAGAGTTGAATTTAGATACTTTTTTTCGGGAAGGATATCAATGATTATGGTGTATGTGTGTGCTAAGGGGGGGGGGGGTTATTAGAGTTTTGGAATGGAAATTGCTTTTTTTGACATCGAAAACACAAAATTTCAAATCTTCCGGTGGGGGGGGGGGACATCTGGTTGCTGCGGGGAAAATTGTTCCCTTCCCCTGTTTTTTCTCTGAATTCAACACTGATATATAAACATTATCTAAACTCTTATGACGAAATATGGAGCGATTAATTATTGATGAGACTGTTGATTATAATTTTCATATTAATCATGCAAGGTTCAAAAATATAATACAGTAGACTCCCTCAAATCCGCACAGCTTGGGACCAGAGGTTTTGCAGATTTTAGAATTTTGCGGATTTCTGGTCATTGCTTTGTTTACATTTTAAAACAATAATTTGATGCAAATAATAGTGCAATAGGAACTATAATGAATGCTTACAATATTATAAAATATTAAAATAAGTAATAAACTAAAATAATAAAAATTTAGAAATGATAAAAAGATAAAAGCACTAATAGCAAAGGTCAAGTTAATAATCAATAATGTACAATTAAATATTCATTATAAAGATAAAATGTATTTTTCCAAAATTATTCAACAAAACTTGCCTCATAAAAATACATTACTAATTCACATCAAAATCATAAAATAAGGATTTTTTTTCAAGTTTAGCCAGGCTTAATAACCAAAAAATCTTGCTTAATGCATAAATATATTTGGTAAGAAGATTGTGATTACCAGTGATATCAGCAATATCTTAAATTTTTCCAGAAAAAATTATTCTTTCTTCATGAAAAAAAAAAAAAAAAAAAAAAAAAAAACATGCAAAAAGTATTATTAAGAAAATTACAAAATAAAAAATATATGGAATTGATGCAAAACTAAAAAAAAAAAAAATCAAATTTTGTCCCAATATCTGAATTGAAAGTTTCATTGTTTACATCCATAAAATATGTACGGATTTTAGAGAGTTGCAGATTTGAGGGAGTCTACTGTATTTCCTTTTTTTCTAAACACAATTGTTTATACTCAAAGAAATCTAACAAATATTTTTATAACTTTCAGTAAGAAGTGGAGAATCTAGATAAATACCTATCTCATGAATATCATCAAGAGTATTGAATGCGTTTAATTAAAATACTAGATACTACTCAAATAAGATTTATCTCTTGCTTCAGCACTGACTACTAAGTTAACGCCAATATGTCTGCAAATGTGAGGAGAGATGATGCGGGGAAGGGAAGCAAGAAAATTTTATGCCACATACTCTGTAAAAAAGTCGCAACATGTTCACAAAACTAAAGATAACTATGCCTGCAGATAGAGAATAGACTAAACGACTACAAGGAATATTTTCTGCTTTCGAATGTCTGTGCCTAACTTTTTATTGATAAAAGTTTTACATTTTTAAATAACCATGTTTAAATGTCTAAATTTAATCGTGAAATAAATAAATTGCAGCAATTGTTTTTTTTAAATATTTAGAAGTTTTTAAAATTGAATTGATTTTTATTTTATTATTCAAGAGCGAGGCCTTCTTAGGCACAAGGCCCTGTGTGGTCGCACCTGTCGCGCACCTGTAAGGATGGCTCTGATCTAGTTTCTGATAAAGGTGTTGCCAGTTATTTGAATCACTGGTTAATAGAATCAGTATACATTAAACTCCCTCAAATCCACACAGTTTGGGACTGGAGGTTTGGCAGATTTCAGAATATTGTGGATTTCTGGTCATTGCTTTTTTAACATTTTCTATTGATTTAATTTATTGATTAATTAATTGATTTTTATTTATTTTAAATGGTATTACCAATGAAATTGTAACTATTATGAAGGCTTATAATATAATAAAACATTAAAATAAGTAATAAACTAAAATAATAAAAATTTAGATAATTTATAACATGATTAAATATTTATTATAAAGGTAAGATGGCTTTTTCATATAAAATTCGTTTTATAAAGATACATTACTAAGTCATATCAAAATCACAAAATAAAGAAGTTTTATTTCAAATTTAGCCAGACTTAATAACCAAAAAATGTTGGTTAATACATTAATATATTTGGTAAAAAAAACTGTGATATCAGCAATATCTTATTTTTTCCAAAACAAATTTAATCTTCCGTCATGAAAATACATGAATTCAGTAATATTAATGAAAATTACAAATTAAAATTTATATGGAATTGATATAAGAATAAAAAAGGCAAATTTTGTCCCTACATCAAAACTGAAACTTTCATTGTTTACATTTGTAAATTATGTGCGGATTTTAGAGAGTTGCAGATTTGAGGGAGTCTACTGCATTTACTGTATTAAATCACAATGCATCTTTTCCACAGTTACCTTGGTCATATTTCATTTAAACAGCATTTACAATGTTAGTTTGGAAACATAAAAGCCAGAAAACGACAATAATGAACCTATGTGTCAACCACTAAAATCGCTATTTAAGATGTTTTCCACCACATGATATTACATGACATCGAATTTGGCATTATTTAATATAAATTTGTTGAAAATTTTGTTAAAATATCTTTGTTATTGTTAAAGTTCTCTAAAATATCTGGGTATGAATTGGAAATAATCATTCTTTTAACATAAGATGTCTCAAAAAAGTGACAGTTCAAATAATCAATTTTCACTTAACTAATGCATGTAATATGTTTTTTCACAGTTTTAAGTAGAATTTTTGCTATTTAATTAAATCACTTTGTTGAATGGAATCTAATTCAACAAAGTGGGAGATTCAGAAATATGCAAAAAGTTTAGATATTAAATTTGCTTTTGATTCATAAAAGCGGCAATTATAGCGAAATTCCTTAGCTCTGGGAGGGATTTTAGCTCCAGAAACCTCCCCCTTGTCTCTGCCACAGTATACAACTTGTGACATTGATAATGATAATGATATTTATTATTTTGTTTATTATTTATTACTGTTTATTTATTTCTGCAACTGTTGTTTCTTTTTAAAATAATTTGTTGAAACAAAATAACATGTTTATTGTATGAGGGATAAAACCTGCAATCACACCAATATGGTGCATATACAACATCTGTGTAGTGTTGAATTCAGGGGAAGGGCGGACATTACCCTCAGGAGCAATAAAATGCTCCTCACCAGGAAAATTAGAGATTTTGAGTTTTCGGGAGTCAAAAAGTGTAATCCCCCCCCCCCAACCTCCAGGAATTCTATAATGTTCACAGAACAAAAGAAATCCCTCCCTAAAGGAGAAAAGTGTCTGAATTCAACACTGCATCTGTCCCTTATTATTTTTACCAATTTTATTCTTAATAGTGTTAAATTACAGTTTTGAATGTGATTCGCTATGATAAATAGGATTGGTAGCATAATTTTAGGAAGAAATGCTGTGGCGTTTATGTGTTTCAAACTAAAATGTCAAGCAATGTGGCATTGACATGCATTCTTTTTTTTTTTTCAGCAGGCATGATTCTGTTAATGTCTCTTGAAAAAAAATCAGTCATAAATCTGAAAATTTGGGCATAAAATGTATTGTGAATTTCAACAAATGATCACAAAAACAAGCTAAGTTTGATTTCGTTATTCGTTCAATGAAAAATCACCAATTTCGTCAAAAAATCACAACCAAGAAAAATCAATAAAATAAAGTGTGGGCCCGACTTAACCAGGCTCAATTTTTCATAGAGCATCAGGTTATTTCTTAATCAACATTATCCTGCAATTAAAATTATTTAAGAAATATTTTATACATATTCATGCAATATTTTGCATGCTCAAACTAACCCCGCTCCCGTACTTTTGCTAACCCGACCCTTACTTCAGTTGGGGCCCGACCCAAAGCAGCATTCAGTTCTGCACCAAGGGTCTGAAATTAATATAAGAAACAACACAGTGATGGCAAGTATTTTTTTTTCTCTTAGTAATCCTTTCGTGGTTAAATGCTGTTAGAACAAAATCTTCTAATTTAAATCTATATTTATTTCTTTGACAGTGTGACAGCTGGTAATGTACCAAACAGAGCGATAGAAGAAGTGGGGGAAAAAAGAAGGCAGCTGGAACGCATTCTACCTTTTCATAATTAGCATGAATCATATAATGTTTACAATCCTTATCGCTCCACATGCAAGGGAATGATAAAAGTAGGTCATCAAATTTTTTCCAGACCGACTGCTTAGAATCGAATAAAAAGTTTGATTTTGAAAACTTTATTATTTTTATAAACCACAAATACACATAAATAATGGCTGCATTCACTATAAGTCTTTTTTAATTATCATTTATTAATATTTAAAGAAATTAAATAATTTTTTTTTTTTTTTAGGTTTTGATAAGGGGAAGAAATGTTTAGGAAATGTGGAAAGTTGGTTTTTTGAACTGAATTTTCAGACAATACAGCTTAGGAAAGTCATCTCCAAATAGCAGTCGCTTATAACTTAAAATGTAATACATTTATAGAAAATGGAAAAATGTGTTATATTTCAAATCTTGATGAATTATTACATGAATTTTCTTTTTAACTCCCCCCATCCTTTAAAAAAAAAGAGTCTGTATTTTCGATCTACAGATTCTTTTAGAAATGATTAGAATGAGAAAAGTTATATTGTATTTAACTGACAAAATAGGATGTGATAACATTATTTTATTTGTACGTAATGCTAATTATTAAAATTATTACATTTGTTATTTATTTGTAAATAATTTTAATACGGGCATAAAAATAATTAATGTCATTTTGTCCTATTTAAGGTATTTGAGTTAAAGTTGATACTCTCTTAACCCCTTAACGCGCAGTGTTGCCGGGTCGGCAACATCTAAAGTTCCCCCTGTTTGGAGACACAAAAACTCCGTGAATATTTCAAAAACTACTCTAATGGCTACTTTAAATCTTTCTTATGAGTTCTAGATGGCATCACCACAGAGATCAAACTCTACTGTTTTTAAATAATAGGTAAAATGTTTTACTGTAATACGCGCTTCACAGCAATGCTCTTCTCACTGCGCGTATCAATGCTTTACTTATGGGAGGTTACCACTTCGGTAACAGCTGTATAATTAAAATGGTTAGTGCAATCTTTACAAAATAGTACCTGTGTACTCCTCAAGGCCTAAATAGATTGCCTAATTTTTTTATCTTTAAATTCCAACTTTAAAGAGTAGTGCGCCGGAAAGGGTTAATGCCCAATCATTCTCAAAACGCTAATAAATATACAGAAAGGTTTACACAATTTTAACAGGATTTTTTCTTCTAAATATTATTTATATTTGCTTGTAAATCAATAAATGTAAAAATATATATTGTTTCTAATAGAATACAGCATGCCATATCATTGTGTAGTTCCCGGATCATAGTAAATTATCCTGGCGAACCGACAGCCGAGACATTTACATTCTCAAACAAGAACAAGCATCCAGAAAACTTTAAAAAGTGGACTGATGCAATACCTTGGGAAAACTTGATAGTGACAAAATCTTCAAGGGTAATTAAGTTTATTTGAGTTTATTCTTTGAACATTGTTTGTATGGCTTTACACTATTAATGACAAAACATAGTTTTCTTTCTTTCTTTTCTAATTCTTCCTTTGAATTTTAATAACTCATCAATTAATTATAACATGTAAAGTTGCTTTTGTTGAAATCACCGAGTTATGAACCAGTTTGCGTTCTCAATGTTAGATTGTCAGTGCTCTCATTTACTATTATTCTATATTAATTTATAGGGTAGAAGTACCAGTAATGGATACCCCTCAAAGTTTTTATTTTATAAAATAACCAATAAAAACTTAGCTTTATTTTTTTTTAATAATGCTCCTGGTGTATTTTATAATCTTGAATTAACTGGTTGACACTCTTAATCAAACAATCACAAAGTAGAAAATGTCCTATAGGGGAGACTGGGGTACAATGGTCCACTTTTGTAAATTTTGACTGTTTACTCTTTAAGTATTGATTTTTTTTCTTTTGATCAAGTACATGCATGTTACCTATACATTAAAGTTTATACTGCATCCTTTCAAAAATAATAATTATGCATACTTCTTTTTATATATTTTTTAAAATAGCAAGTGACAAAGTGGACCATTGTACCCCAATGCTGGGGTACAATGGTCCACAGCATGGGGCTCTATGGACCACTTGTAATTTGAATAAAAATATATCAGTGTAGTTCATTTTTAACTATAAGAAAGATAAACTATATCATAATTTGTTTATTCACATTTTATTATTCATTTTTATTTGTTTATTCATATTTTATTATTCATTTTTATTTGTTTATGTACTCTTTTAGCTCTAACTAAAGTAACATTTTTTTTTTATCATTAAGTCATTATACCGGTCGCAGATTGAACAATTAGGTTTATAATCTTCCACAATACATTTTACAGCCTGTTTCATAATTTCATGTGGCACAGATTCTCTATTGGTTTTCCTAGGCTTGTTTCTTGGCATTGCTAAAAAAAATATGAAAAATAATATATATCCTTTTTATCCAATGATGCCTCTTAAAGTTAAATATAAACCTTTATAATAATAATTATATACATCTAAATATATGACTAAGGAAAAAAAATCCTGTCTACTTTACATCATCTGTATTTTTTAATGAATTTTACCTTATTTAATTATTATATCCAGATACAAACTAATAGGTAGATATATTTTTGTTTTCTCATTCTACTGTTTTATTTAAATCTAACTTATTATGGATGCATGTATGCATAATTGCAGGAATATTGAATTAACAAATTATATGAAATTAAAAAAAAAAAAAACCTCAAATGCACAAAATATTTTGTTTACTAATTTTTGGTGTTCAATTTGGGTTAATTTTTAAATTTGAAAGCTTATATCATATAGATAAATATTTCAAAAAAGCATTTCACAATGTGGATCATTAATTAATTCACACACAGCAATAAAATAGTTTATTAATTCCTAATTTGGGCTAATTTTTATGTTTTAAAGCATTTATTATACAAATAAATATTTCAAAAATGCATTATATAACATGAATCATTAATTAATCTATACATAGAAGTAAAATAATTTATTAATTCTGAATTTCACATATAATAATTAACTTTTAAAAACATGGAATACAAAACTGGGATACAATTGACCATGGACCATTGTACCCCAGTTTCTGTTGGTCCATTGTACCCCATATGGAAGTTTGACAAAAACTTGATAATAAAAAAAGAAATTTAGAATTCTATTATTTTAGCTATAATAAATATAATAATGTATTGTCTTACCTTTTTATTTTGCCACACAATGTCTTTCAAATTACTAATCTGTAATAAATGAATGAAGATATGTTTCACTGAAAATATTTACTTTTGCCTTACTCCTCCTGTGTCAAATAAATTATCAAGCATAAAATGGCTAAAATGTCATCTATGCACATGGTTTCAAACTTCTTTTTACTATTTCATGACTGCCATCTATATACTAAAATATGATGCTTTGAAAAACAGAATTAATATAAAAAATAGGGGGTGGACAATTGTACCCCGTGGTCCATTGTACCCCAGTCTTCCCTATAAATATATTTTTAAATTTAAACTGTTTGTAATATTATTATTTAACTGTTTTACATATGGCGTAATTTTTTTCATCTATGGCGATTAGATGAATGAATTCGTTATTTAAATATTTTCTTTCTGTTTTGATATTCAGATGTAAGTAAGTTTTATGAGGTATTTTTAATATGTCTCAGTTTCAATTTATAATTATTTAATTCTTATTTGAAAACTTTTTTATGTTTGTAATAGTTGTGTGTAAATATTTTTTAAATTAGAAGGAAATATTATTCTTTGATCATTTGGCAACAATTTAAAATAACAATCTTTTTTTTAATATGTAAATTACTTCTCTTAAAATGCTGAAAATTTGAATTTAAAATTGAAATAAATCCTCAAAAGATTAGTCAAATTAAAAAAATTAATGTAATCTGCACACCGGGAACTTCTAATGTATGAAATTATCTATAAATGATTAAATTCCTATGCACTATGGGACTATTTATCCGGAAACCAGTTAATTGGAAAACCAATTTTCTGGAATGATATTTCTAGTGAACTGATGTTAGAATCTTCGTAGAAAAAAGTGTCATATATGTGCCAGTTTGATATGTACCACATTGCTTGAAACAGTTGTATAGTTTGATAACAGCATGTAGTATTTGTAAAAGAAGCTTATTATATATTATAGATGTTTTCATTTTTATGCTGCGAAAACAGAAGAAATTTTGTTCTCAAGGAATTCCCATAAATTGCCTTCTTTCAAACTCTGATATACTTTTCAACTTACTTGCATTTGGTTCTTAGTTCAAGTAATCTAATAATTAATAAAAAATGAGAAGTAATACAACAACCACATAATACAGTGAAGTAACATCGATATAACTGGCGATAATTATTAATTACAATAAAACACTTTGTATTAATCAACATTAAACGATTTTCGTTTAATGGTGATTTATACAAAGTGTTTTATTGTAATTAACCACATAATATGGTAGCTTTATACTTCAAATACTTAATAATATGGTTGTATTATACTTCATATTAAGGATTGAATAAAAAAAAATTAAGACAAAATAAATAAATAAATAAATAAATAAATAAATAAATAAAGTAAACTTCCTATTTTTAGCCAAAAACAAAAAAAGGCCTTTTTTGTAATGAATGCATAATACACATAAAAAAACGTACATGATTATTTATTAATCATAATGGTGGTCCCAGTTGGTTTTGTGCCTCTGACTAAAACTTTTTATTTTCATGTAACATAAAATAAAATTAATTCATCAGTGACACAAAAGGATTTTTTACTTATTCAAATTCCATCTAATTAAAAGATGTTTTAGATATACATATCTCCATTTATTATTTGGAATGATTTTTGTAAATGATCATCTGTTATATTGTAGCTCTGACAAAGAGTATTTGAAATATTTGTGTCACTTCAAACTAATAATTATCTATCACACTTAATTCTGCAGTTTAGTCATGTATGCATTTCTTGCTTTATAATTTGCATTCACCTGTTGAGTTGAGGGGGTCCTTATTTTCAAAGTTTTTAAAATGTATTACTCTCACCCTCTAAATTCATTCCATTACATCTAAAAACTATTTTTGTAAAATTTTATCACTAACTGATATTTATAGGTAGCTCAAGTAAGAGTAAGTTTCCTAATTTAGGGTACTTTTGTTGTTTTCTTTTCCTTTTACTTGAAAAATATCTTTTATCCTAATACAGTAGAAGATATTCTTTGCTTCAGGTCAATACAGCAAAAGATCTTTATAACGCAATTCTCCATATAACACACAAATTCTCCGATGTAAACAATAAATTTTGCAGTGAAGAAGCACCTGAATTTCCAGATTGCCAAAAAACTGCCACTCTCTTGGGGACTAAAAATGATACATCAGCTCAACTTTATCTGCTTAATGTTGGACTTTTTAATGAAAAAAATTACTACTGCAACAAATGTTTTTGAAAATGAGTGATGCATAATGAATGATTTGGGTCCAGGTAGAATATTTGGTTCATTTTTAAAAAGTATATTTAACAGTATGTGGATAGATCTATACATAATACAAAAGTTTATTATCTAGATAAGGAATGAAGTATAAAGTTTGGTTTGGTTTGGTTTGTTTTATTTTTGTCGTCCGATTATCTACACTAGGGATATAGGACCGGGGGGCGAGTACCCTTCGTGGGGGTCTTTCTAAGGGAACCTAACCCGTATTTACGCAAGGTTCGAAGAAAACCACGAAACCTCCGAACGGTTAGGCCGACAGTCGCGATTGGGTTCGAACCCAGCACCTGCTGTCTACCAGTTGAGAGGTCAGAACCTCTCAGCCACTGGTGGGGCATGAAGTATAACGATACGCTAATGTATTTTGATATGTTTCAGGCATGTGTGACTACATTTATGATGTTTATTTTATGATGTTGAATTATGATCAATATAATGCATAGCCTTGCATTTTAAGTTTCTTTCTATAGATCTCCCCCTCTATATACTCTCACCACCATTTAACTTCATTCCATTATAACTAACAAGTAAGTAAAATTATGCCTTAATCATAGATTATGAAACGCTTTCCAACGCTTCCTGAAATCTTTAACAAAACTTTGTTGTCCAGGGAAATGATGTGTTACTGTTCATAACCAAATATGTATTCTAATACTTTTGAACAGCCCTGTATTTGATTTGCCGGTTCATATAAATATTCTATATAATGGGGAAATTTAGTTTAGCAAAAGAACGCCTAGCTGGTTGAAACTTTTAGCAATTTATACTAATAGATGGAAACTTATTTCAGTACTTTTGTTCAGCCCTGTAGTTTACCTAGTACAGTTGAACCTCGAAAATCCGGAACCGTCAGGACCGCGGCGATTCCGGATTTTGGAGGTTTATTAAAAAAATATTTTTTATGGCTGTATAATGCCGTAAAATCCCGTTAATCCGCTCTTCCCGATCAAACGCCCCCACCCCACTTTATAAAGAATTTGAAATTTTCAAAAAATCCCGAGAAAGCGCCCTCCCTCCCCATTCTCAAAGGCGATTGAGAGTGAGACGAATCATTATGAAATGAAATGAAATGTGCGTTTTTTCAAGATCTTTTAATTGATTTCTTGCTTGCTTTGGCTTTCTTTTTTTTTACAAATTTCTCCGTTTTTTCTGCATTTTTTCGACAGAATTTACGTTTTTTTAAAAAAAACCCAAATTTTTTCAAGTATCAAAATTTATGATTAATTCAATGATTCATTCATTTCATCATGATTCATTACTGTAAATTTTGTTGAACGCTTTTTAACTTTTTAATTTTTGTAATAATAAAGTCTTTAATTAACGGCAAGTCATTACAATATTAACGAGAATATATCTCTATATTTTTTTTGTATAGTTATCAGAATTTAACTGCAGTTGATGAAAATTACAGCTATGTCTTATTTTAAAAATTAATAAAACTGAAATCGGAAAAATGTCCGGAATTTGGAGGTCCGGATTTTCGAGGTTCAACTGTACTTTTATTACACGAAAGTATTTTGCTAAAATTTAATTCAAACAAAAATACTCTTTAAACTACTTAAATCAAACGTCCAGAAATTATCATCCATTGGCGAACACATATCCAGTTCTTTGCGTGACCCTGTATATCATTTTATCCATATTATGCAACCATTGCAAAGTAAACTAAATGCATTTCAACGTAAAAATCCAAAATTTATTTAAAAAACACCTTTTAGAAAACAACGCTCATATTCAGTAACCTTTCTTAGCTCTTTTGTGTAACCCTGTATATCTAAATTGTGTAACTATTAGCATTTATGCACACCATATAATGTGCATACATTATGTCACATACAGACAGACATTTTGTAAGAACATGATTTTTAGAATCCCTGATCCCTAAAACGTGTTGAACCTTCAAAACCCGGAGTTCAAAAATTTTCACAAATCCAATACTTTTTTCTTATAAAGATGGAAAAAGTAAATTACAAGCATTCATTGAAATAATTTTGTAGTTTTTACCATTCAAGGTATAGAAGGGTCCCAATATGGTCTATGGCAGTGTCTAATATATCCACATGCACACCTACTCATATGTACCTTCATCTATGAAGAAAATTGTTAAATCAAGTCATATCTAAGAATGTATAATTTGATAATTTCATGCATGAATTTTGTAGTATTTAAGGAAAAGAAAATTGTAAAATCGGCTTCTTAATTCAAAGTTAAAACTTAGTACAGTATATTTGAAATGTTTTGTTTATTATTTTCTTTTTGTTTTTAGATTCAGTGGTAGATAAAACTGTTTTTCCTGAAACTCAGCAAGTCATTTCCTTGCATGAAAATAGCAACAATCTCTTCATACTGATGCCTCGAAGGAGTTCCTGTTATCGTCTGAAATCAAGCTTATTCATTTGAGAAAATGTCATCCATTACAGAAGAAAATTCGTCCGCCAGTGAACAGCACTTTGTTCCTCGAAATGGGGATAAAGCAAAACATTCCTTTATTAATACAACAGAAAACGGTTTTATTTGTGAAATATGTTCCAAACATTTTCCTACGAATTACAGTCTAAGAAGGCATCTCTTGACACATACAGGTGAAAAACCTTTTGTTTGTGAAATATGTTCCAAAGGATTTCATCAGAATAGTGATCTAAGAAATCATCTCTTGACGCATACAGGTGAAAAACCCTTTGTTTGTGAAGTATGTTCAAAAGAATTTTCTTATAATGGTGCTCTAAGAAGGCATCTCTTGACTCATACAGGTGAAAAACCTTTTGTTTGTGATATATGCTTTAAAGGATTTTCTGATAAAAGCAATTTGAGAAAACATATCTTGACACATACAGGAGAAAAACCTTTTGTTTGTGAAATATGTTCCAAAGGATTTTCTCAAAATAGTAATCTAAGAACCCATCTCTTGAGGCATACAGGTAGAAAATCTTTTGCTTGTGAAGTATGTTCCAAGGGGTTTTTTGACAATAGTCATCTAAGAAAGCACCGCTTGACTCATACAGGTGAAAAACCTTTTGTTTGTGAAGTATGTTCCAAGGAATTTTCTATGAGTAGTAATTTAAGAAGGCATCTCTTGATTCATACCGGTAGAAAACCTTTTGTTTGTGAAGTATGTTCCAAAGGATTTTCTGACAATAGTAGTCTAAGAAAGCATCGCTTGACTCATACAGGTGAAAAACTTTTTGTTTGTGAAATATGTTCCAAAGGATTTTCTCAAAATGGTGATCTAAGAAGGCATCTCTTGACTCATACAAAGTAAAATCCTTGTGTTTCTGGTTTTGAGAGGATTTTCTAGACTAGAAAGACATCTCATGATTGATACAGGAGAAAATGTTTTGTTTGTGCGATATGTTTTCTGAAGGATTATTTGATAACCATTACTAAAAAAAAACATTTGTTTCATATTAAATAGATATCTCTAAAAAATCTCTTGCATTTTTTGTTGTTGTTGTTAAAAGTGAGTATGAACCCTGTATGTGTCATTGTATTTACTGTTATCACTCCTCTTCCGTTTTAGCACTTAGTAATAAAAAAAATTCCATAATTGTCACAGTTGTCATTTTGATCAAAAGCAAATAACTCCAGACCTGTTCATTAGTTTTTAATAAAACATTTTGATAATTTTTTGTTATTTTACTGTAAAGTAAATTTTCCCTAAAATTAAAAAAATAATCTGACCTGATAAGTGTAAATTGTACCTTAAGATGTTACATGACATATATTTTGTGCAAAAATTAAAAAAATATTTTTTGTTATATTTTCTTTCTAAAAAATTTTCAAAGAATTTAGATGAATCATTTCTCATTATCATTTATTCTTTGCACCCAACGTGAGCTTGGTATTTTTCTAAAATTATATAAATTATCTATTGAATATTTATTCAGCATGTTTACTCAATTTATATATATAATTAGTGTAAGCTAATCATTTAATCACTTTAATGTTCATCACAAAGTACTTCAATTGTTTAGGAATTAGTCAGATGTGGCAATCCCAAAAATTTTTGCTCTCTTAGACACGTCAATACTTCCTGAAAAATGCAGCATAGCAGCGCCATCTGTTAAATGATATACATCAAAATGTAATCAGTGCCATTTTATATCAAGTACTAACTAAATCGAAAGTTTTATGAAAATCCTTACACTAGTTTTTAAAATATGGCTAATGCGAATAATGCAGCATAAGCAGCACCAACTTTTTTGCGATATACACATAAAACTAAGCAGATTTAATTTATATCAAGATCTGACAGAATCTAAAGTTTTGGGAAATTCCATGTGTTAGTTCATGAGATTGAGCATCCACAATTTTTTGCCACATACACACAGACAGACATTTTGTAAAAACATGTCTTTTGTGTTCTCTGACTCCTAAAACGCCAATATCCATCGAAAGTCGAATTTCGAAAATGACCTGATGTTAAGCAGATCTTAGAATTTTGCAGATTTCCGGTCATTGCTTTATTTACATATTTTAAACAGTAATTTGAATGTAATTAATAATGCAATCGAAACTATAATGAATGCTTACAATATAATTTTTTTTTTTAAATAACTAATAATCTAAAATAATAAAAATTTAAATAACTTTTAAAATATTAAAAGAAATGGTCAAGATGATAATCAGTAATGTATGATTAAATGTCCATTATAAAGGTGAAATGTATTTTTAAGAAATTATTCAATGAAACTTGCCTCATTAATGTACATTACTAATTCACATTGAAATTATAAATTAAGAAAGTTTTATTTCAAGTTTAGCCACACTTAATAACCAAAAAAGCTTGATTAATATATAAGTATGCTTGGTAAGACGATTGTGATCACTAATGATATCAACAATATTCTGAATTTTTCAGAAATAAATTTATACTTACTTCAAGAAAAAATATGAATTCAGTTACATGAACAAAAATTACAAATTTAAATATATATGGAATTGATATAAAACTAAAAAAGCATCAAATTTTGTCCCTATAGCTGAATTGAATGTTTCACTATTTACATCCATAAATTATGAGCAAATTTTAGAGTGTTGCGAATTTCAGGGAAATTATTGTAATGAAAATTTATATAATTTTTAAAAAAAATTGAAAAATTGAAAAATTTTCTTAAAATTTTTAAAAGAAAAGTTCAAATTCATAATCAATAATGTATGTATAAATATTTATAATAAAAAAGTAATGTATTTTTCCTCAAGTATTCAATGAAATTTATCTCATATCTAAAATATAAATTTATCTCATAATCTCATATATAATCTAATTCACATTAAAATCACAAAATAAGGAAGTTATTTTTGTAGTTTAATTAGATTTAATAACTAAAAAAAGCTTGATTAATACATAAATATATTTGGTAAGGAGATTGTGATGACCAGTGATATCAGCAACATCTTGATTTTTTTTCAGAAATAAATTTATTCCTCCTTCATGAAAAAAATGAATTCAGTAACATTAACACTCCATGGGCGCGCTGTATCTGAGAGATACATGCGTAAGAAATTCGTCGTTTTCGCAAAGAAAAGGGAGTTTCACGACCTTGACCTTCACAGTATCTGTTCTTTCGGTCATTTTCGTCCCTGGAATGCAGTGGTTTCAAATTTTTGTCAATAGGAATCTCCGGTTTCGCGCTTTGTTAAGGATTTGTATCTATTAGATACATGCGCCCGATAGCGTTTGTAGTTAATTTCCCACTGATACTAGGTTAGAATACGTGAATACCTCAGTCTCTCCTGTTAACTTTCGGCTTCGAAATGATAAATACTAAACGGTTTTTAGATTTGAATAACCCTAAAGACATAGAAATTGCCCATAAAATTTTATTTAGCGATGACAATGAATATTCTGAACAGTTTGAAGAAAGTGACGATGAATAATATTTTAAAACTCATTTTTAAACAATATATGATGCTGAAATACAGAATGTATCTGTCAGATACAATGCGCCCGATGGTGCAACTTTTGAGGCGCGTTCGACGGAGTGTTAATATAAATTGCTGCTTAAAATATATATGGAATTGATATAAAAATAGAAAAGTCAAAGTTTGTCCCTACATCTGAACTGAAAATTTCATTGTTTACATCTGTAAATTATTTGCGGATTTTAGAGAGTTGTGGACTTTAGGATTGCGGATTTGAGGGAGTCTACTATACTATTCAATATGCTAAATTGTTTTTCTCTGCTTCGAGACATTAGAAAAAAATTTAAATAACGCACAATATAAATTATGCATAACCAAATATGGACGTTTCTTTTTCATCATGCATTTTAATAATCCTAACAAAGGAATATTGGAAATAAGTGAGTATTTTGCAGTATCTTTCAGTACTTTACTTTATCTTATTGACACATTATTTGATACCTTTATGAAAAGAAAAAGATTTATTAGAGCAGAATCTCAAGTTTTGAGGTAAAGATGAAGAATTTATTTAAAAAAGCATGTACAAGTTATTTTTCCTAATTTTGAAACAGCTTTTGATGTGTATTTTCTGATTTATACTTTTTCTCAAATATACTGTAAAATTTAAAAATAACTACTAAGCAGGTAAACAAATTTATGCACAATCTATTGTTTATGCTCAAAATTTTTAATTGCTATAAATTAATGCAGCAGAGGACCTGCTACCCGGTATCATCGGGACAGAGGGACTTTCCAGATTTTGGAATTTTCTGGATTTCAGGTCCTTCTGAATTTCGCAATAACCCCCCCACACACACACACACACCACGAAATTCGCAATTTTTCAAAAACATAAAAATAACAAAACTAATACAATCCCATGCAGAATAGGAATAAAACATACGTTTTGTAAGTTTTTAATTTATGTAAGCAAAAATTACTGCGTTATTCAATAATAACAATGAAATGAGTAACTAATATTTTCTCTAAAAGCTCTACCTTTTTTCTTTTTATAGCTACATAATTTATATAAAACATTTTGATAGATCATTTTTCATAAATCTTATTTCTTAAAAAATTTCATTTAATGACAATGCAGGAAATCTTTTTCCATGATTGTTTTTAACTATTTTGTGGAATTACCATGAAATATAATTATTACAATAATATATGCGAGACTTATAATAGAATTCATATAATACATTATACTGTTGCTAATAATAGTCGCCTACAATAATGTAATAATAATAGTAATTCTGCTGATGTCTAATTATAGTGGCAATATGTATATAACCACTATAATTGGATTATAATAATTATACAGTCAAAGCTCTATAATCCATACAAGATGGGGCCAAACTTACACAACTCCCACAACTTAATATGAACTTGAAACATTTTTTCCCATTGATCGTAATGTAATGGAAAAAAATTTGATTGTCCCTGTCATTAAACTATACATCCAATTTTCATAATATTTGAAACTACTAGACAAAATTTTGCAATACATTTAAAATTTCAAAGCATTCCGTTGGATAGTTTTTGCTCTGTTATATACAAACGGACAGAGAGACGGACTGAACGACGACTAAAAGTGCTACGTACTTATCCTCCTCTGTCCTGAGAAACCAGAACCCCATCTATAGGTCTTTCTTATTCTAGTTTACTCAAGCAGCAATCAAAATCTGTAAGACATTTAAGCACCCAGACAGAATCACCTAATCCACCTAGTACCCCAAAGAAAGAAACACGAGATGTCAGTTGCTCTTCTAAATGTTCTGTTAGTCCTAAATTAGAGCGTTGGTTACCTTCTTCAGAGCCTGTTACAATAGTCTATCAACCTATTCAGCCACAAAAACCGAAAAAATCTACTGAACCCCAGACAAGTACTAATGCATCTACATCTAAAAGAAATCCTAATCTCTCTGCTTCAAATTGCCAAAAACCTAATACTAGTCAAAAGCCTAAAGCAGTTACACCCAATAAAAAAACCGTTAATCTTTCTACTTCTAACCACCAAAAGACCAATTCTGCTCAAGCCGTGAAACAAAATCAAAAGACATCTGAAAATAAGACTATTCGAGGTTCTCACCAATGGCAAACAGTCACAAAAAAACAACGGAAATCAAATCATGACCCATCTCTTGCTTACTTGAAAGATCCTAAAAGGCTAAACAATTATGTGGAAGAGGCTATGGAAGAGTCATATGACTCAAGTGAAGATGAAGGAAACACTGTTTTTGAGGAATATATACCTAATTGATCTAACCACTTACCATTTTAATTTGAGTTTTTAAATATTGTCAAAAGTATCATTGTTTTTACAATTTTACTAATTCTTATTATGTATCACTACTTTGCTGTTTGTATGATTTTAACTATTTTTTTTTAAGCTTTTTATCTTATTGACTAGTTATTGTACTACAATTTTATATATCATCATTTCGCTTTTACCTTTTTACTATGCCTATGTTAGTTTTTTAAATTGACTTTTACATTTTGCATCCTTTAAAGTTTATTTACATTTATTTTTTCCTCTTTACCTTGTTCTTGGCGCAGCATGTCCCTAAAGGGACCTTGTGCCAATAAAGTCTATACAAACAACCAACCTTGGTATAAATCTAGCATGATAGATTCTAATTTTCTGAACATGTGACATATGTTTAGGTATATTCATATTTATTGTTGTTATGTTTTTTACAATAAATGCAGAACATCTGGCATTTCATTTTGTAATTTCTTTTTTGTTATTTGCATTTTTTCCTTTTTTTGTCAGGGGTGTAGTTTAGGGTACATGCCATATACCTCTAGATATTTTAAGTAAATCATTGGCGAATATACTGTATCCATGAATGTTCCTGACTTTAGCATAAACACTCTGCCTATAATGTACATATCCTGATTTTTTCAGAAATAGAACATTCGTTTGTGTCATCACAACAGAAAGAGCACCCTAAATATTTATACGATAGACTCCCTCAAATCTGCACAGCTTGGGACCAGAGGTTGTGCGTAATTCAGAATTTTCCGGATTTCTAGTCATTGCTTCGTTTACATTTTTTTAAACTGTAATGTGAATGTAATTAGTAATGCAATGGACAAATGCTTTCAATGTAATAAAATGTTAAAATAATAAGCTAAAATAATAAAAATTTATATAATTTTTGAAATGATTAAAATATTAAAAGAAAAGGTCACTTTAATAATCAATAATGTATGATTAAATATTCATTATAAAAAGGAAGTGTATTTTTTCTTAGTTATTCAATGAAACTTGCCTCATAAAGATACGTTACTAATTCACATCAAAATCATAAAATAAGGAAGTTTTATTTCAGGTTTAGACAGACTTAATTACCAAAAAAGCTTGATTAATACATAAACATATTTGGTAAGAAGATTGTGGTGACCAGTGCTATCAGCAATGTCTCATTTTTTTTCATAAATAAATTAATTCTTCCTTCATGAAAAACATAAATTCCATAATACTAACAAAAATTACAAATTAAAATAAATATAGAATTGATATAAAACTAAATTAGTCAAATTTTGTCCTTATATCTGAACCGAATATTTTGTGATTTACATATGTAAATTATGTGGAGATTTTAGGGTTGCCAATTTAAGGGAGTCTACATAAATATGCACTTTCTATGATACAGGATATAACTCATAACATGATTAAAATACCTCGAAAGCAAAGTTTTGCCCTATAATATAATGTAAGGGAATTCTTTTGTGTGGCCTTGTAAATGAATAATAAACAATTTTTGCACACATATTGTAACATAATATATATTCAAGTAAATGCATATCAATTTCATTCTATTTAAAAGGCTGTAATACTTTTAAATTGCATTTGAAAATTTTTTCCCTTGGCCGTCATTTAATGGAAAACATTTGACCATCCTTATCATTAAACTATAGATCCGATTTTCATAAAATTTGAAACGACTCGGTAAAATTTTGCAAAAATTACATATTTAAAGTTTCAAAGCATTCGGTTGGATAATTTTTGTTCTGTTATTTGCGGACGGACAGACAGACGGTCTGAACGACGAATATAGGTGCTACATACTTATCCTCCTCAGTCCTGAGAGAATTTTACGGAGCACTACAAAAAATGTTTAAAATTTTATAAAACAGCTCTAAAGATGTATCTGTCTATACATCGATGCTTCTAATATGTACACATTAATTTAAAAAGTCTAGATGTAGTTTGAACAATTCTAAAAGCATTAAAATTAATTTAATGATTGTTTTTTAGTGGCGACATCAAGACTGGGGAGGTTATATACTTACGAACGCACCTGAAAAAGCGAGAAAATAAGACTGTTTTCAACCCCAGTGTCAGTGATGTGCCTCATCATAATTCCAGGGTGGAATTTGCCTGCCATAATAAAAGGGAAAAGGAACTACACAGTCCGTTTCTGTGAAATTTTAGTTGATCTTGAAGGAGAGTCTCCGCAATTCCGAATAATGCAATGTAACCCTTCCCCTTTACAAACACACGCACACTCACACAAAAGTAAAAGTAATGAATGCATTTGAAGGATTAATATTAGTAGGGAATAATGATAAAACACCAAGTAAACACCTTTGCTTTTCCTTTTAATCCACCCCTTTAATTCCTTTAAATTTATTTTTAACTGTCCCTTGTTTCAGAAAAACTAAAATCATTTCAAAAATCAATTCTTTACCTCATAAAATTGTTAATTTATAGATAAGTTTTTTTATTTCAAACATTTAATGAATGAAAAAGATTTGTGTCCCCTCACATCCTTAGCGTTCCCCTTGAGATAAAAAAGTAAGGGGACGCTTGAAATGAAATTAAAAAAGTGGGGGGACGCCGTCCTCTAGCGTCCCCCCTTGACTGCACCACTGGACCGTTCGAGACGTAGGTGGGGGGGGGGACACCGACGAAGATGGGCTGCTTACCGCGGCAGTTCAGGAGATAACTATCTTAATCCTACCCAAGTCCCTGTCCTACACTTGGAGTAAAGTTTTCCTTCCTTGAAATGGAAAAGTCATTATACGTAAAATGCGCCGCCTGCGACTGCGAACATAAAACACGCCAACTTCTAACCGCCAAAAGTAGTTGCGTGTGTCCGCACCTTAATGCAATGCAACTACCCCCTCCTCCCCCACACACACTCGGACACAAGTTTGGCCGTAACCTCAGGTCAAGGATGTCTGCTTTCGCACGCAAGGGAAGTGGAAAGAAATGACAAAGTTTTTAAGAATATATTTGTCCCCCAAAAAATTGGCACTTTTGGAATTCTAATGTCGTTTTCTTCCTTTAATAGAAAGATTTACTTTACTGGATCGCTTAAACGCACAAATGTAAAAAATAGGGCGAAGGTATGAAACAAAATAATATAAGGAAGATACTTGTATTGAAAGCTATTTTATAACATACATTTTATGCCTTTTTTGATACGCCTAGATAAAAATTTGGGGTAGGGGTGTCAATCCCTGGTGATCCCCCTTCTGGCTACGGCTTATTGGGTTAATTTCAAGTATTATTTTCGAGTTTGGAATGCGAACAACCCAACGCATTTAGGATTCTAATCCTTATTAAATTCGAGAAAATGAATTTTTCAACTGAGAATTGTAACTGTATGATATATATCTTATTATTAATTCTGTCTGTAATAGTTGAGCATTTTGTTCTAGCAAAATTATTTTTACTATTACACCTGTGAATATGGATACTGTTTATAGCGAAAATGTTTTTTCATACAATGAAGTTCTATAATCACGAATATACCTGCTAAGATAACAATCTATCTAAAACTCAACTTGTTTCAGATCACGTATATTCCTCTCTGTGAAAACAGAACTAGTCAAAACTACTAATTAAAACCTTGCACAAATATAAACTGTATGAAACAGAATCCATCTTGAAAAGAAAAAAAACTATCATAATTATGACAAAATGTATTCCCAACAACTAATACCTGCTAAGCTGTAAACCTGTCAAAAATGGAAATTTCTTCCAGCGCCTTCAGATCTAGTCTAGGCACATTTTACAATGCTTTGTTTTTTACATGATAAAATTAAAATTTCAAATCTTACAAGAGATTTATAATGAAACAAAATTGACCGCTCCACCCATATGGGCTTGGCCTGGACCATACTTTTTCCTGAAATCTTGGGCCGGAGCTAGTTACACTTTTTGGGTCGATCCTTTTATTCTGAGGGACCGGACTGCGTCTAACTTATTTTTTCTGTATCGAACCGAGACTGGTATCATTCTTTCTAGTCTTCACGCGCCTTAATCTAATGGTTTCGACACTCTCCGAATGAAAATCATTTGTCAGCTTGGCCTGGCCCATTCAAAAATCAGTAAAATTTGTCCTGGCCAAAAAAAAAAAAAAAAAAAAAAAATCCAAATAATATATGAAATTTTAAATTATCATTATTTTACAACTAAATATTAAATTTCATTTTTTATAAAGAATAGTACATGTCTAGGCTTATTAAATGTAGCTAAATTAAAATACAGCAAAACGTGCGGAAAAGAACCTGCCTATTACGGAATCCTGTCTTAAGAGGATGCTTCATTCTAATAAAAAGACCCGTTCGCCTGTGGGAGAAATTTATAAAGATATCTCGGTTAAATTTTAATTTTTTTAAATGATTTTAATTTGCATTGGATAGCTGAGATCGATCTGTATGCAGACCACTTTTTACACTTTTGATTTTGTTTACAGATATTTTTTATGAGGAAGCTTTCTTTTTCTGAACCAGTTTGAAAAGCAAAAGCGCCCTCATGCAGAATATCTGCAACCGAAATCGAAAAAGAAAAAAACGGCCTGCATTTAGATCAATTTCAGCTATCCAATGGGAAAAAAAAATCATTTAAAAATATTGAAATGCAACCGAGATATCTTTGTACATTTCTTCCATTTTATTAGCATTAGCGAACGGATCTTTTCATTTGAATGAAGTAGCCTCTTAACCTGAAAAATGTGTTATTCATGCAAAATTAATGTACTAATACGAAAGAATGAACAATTATTTGTGTCTTATCAAATAAGACATTTAACCATGGATGAAGTGAAAATATTTTGTATTTATTACTAAAGGCTAAAACATAAAAAGTAATAATAGTAAATATAATGACATACAAAGGGTTCATACTCCATTTTGGAAATACAAATATGGGAGATTTCCATGTATTGTCTATTTGGAATGAGACAAATTTTACCTTAAATAATTGTTATCATAGTCCGTTGGAAAACAGAATATACAAACAAAACAATTTCTCCTGTATCAATTACAAGGTGTCTAGTACACAATGTCTAGAAAATCCTTTGGAGCAACTTTTAGAAACACAAGGATTTTATCCTGTATGTGTCAAGAGATGCTTGTTAGATTACTACTCCGAGAAAATCTCTTGAAACATACTTCACAAGCAAAAGGTTTTTTGCCAGTATGTGTCAAGAGATGTTTTCTTAAATCATCATTCTGAGCAAATCCTCTGGAACATATTTCACAAACAAAAGGTTTTTCTCCTGTATGTGTCAAGAGATGTCTTCTAAGAGCACTGTTATCACGAAATCCCTTTGAACATATTTCACAAACAAATGGTTTTTCTCCTGTATGAATGTTTCTTAGATGTCTTACAAGATCACTATTCCGAGAAAAGCCCTTGGAACATATTTCACAAATAAAAGGTTTTTCGCTTGTATGTGCCAAGAGATGAATTGTAAGAGTACCCTTCTGAGAAAATCCTTTGGAACATATTTCACAAACAAAAGGTTTTTCTTCTGTATGTATCAAGAGATGTTTTCTAAAAGCACTGTTATCACAAAATCCCTTTGAACATATTTCACAAACAAATGTTTTTTCTCTTGTGTGAATGTTTTTTACATGTCTTATTAGATCACTTTTTTGAGAAAAGCCCTTGGAACATACTTCACAAGCAAAAGATTTTTCTCCTGTATGTGTCAAGAGATGGGTTCTCAATGTACTTTTAACAGAAAATCCTTTAAAGCATATTTCACAAACAAAAGGTTTTTCTCCTGTATGCGTCAAGAGATGGCTTCTTAAATTACTACCCTTAGAAAATCCCTTGGAACATACTTCACAAGTATAAGGTTTTTCTCCTGTATGTAACAAGAGATGTTTTCTCAAAGTATTGTTATCATAAAATCCCTTCGAACATACTTCACAAACAAATGGATTATCACCTGCATGAATGTTTTTTACATGTCTTCTTAGAGAACTTCTCTGAGAAAATGTTTTAGAACACAATTCACAAATAAAACCTTTTTCTTCTGTATGAGTGGAAGAATGTTTTTCTTTATCTCCATTTTGAGGAACAAAGTGCTGTTGACTGGAGCAAGAATTTTCTTCTGCAATCGATGACATTTTTGTAAGTTAAAAAGTTTTGTTTTGGATGATAACAAAACTTCTTCAAGGTGTCAGTATTTATCAGAATGTTGTCATTTTCATCCAAGGAAATGACTCATTGAACTTCAGCAAAAAATACTTTATCCGTCTTTGAATCTAAAAACAGAAAAAATAATGATAAAGAAACCACTGTCTAACAAATTACACTAAATTTTCACTTTTATAAAATAATTTTTTAAACAAACTACACTAAATTTAGTTCTGAATTAAGTAGCCGATTTTACAAATTTCATTTCCTTAAACAGCCCAAAATTCATTCATTAAATTATATCATTATATATTTTAGACATGAGACTTGACTTAAGTATAGATACATATATGTATTTATAAGTAGAAATATTGTCTCGGTTCCATCTACATCTTTTTTCAGAATTTATGAGATAGGGGGCTGTATATACACAACATTATCACTGAAGGAAGTTGGGGGTAAGTTGGGTGCCTGGCACTTGACAGTGTGTTGAAGTGAAGTGAAAAAATCTTCTTTAAAACACCATAAAAATTAATTATGAAAGCCTTTCGAAAGAACTTAGTCATTCTTTGTCAGGCACAAAAAGACCTGCGTCTACTATGTAGCGACACGACACTTGACATTGTGAGATATCTCTAGGAAGAGCGGGGATTCTTCTTTTGATATCAATATCATATTTGTTTCAACCAATTTTGTGATGTGGCACTCAAAAACTTTTAAAAGTTATGGATTTGAGATTGGAATTTTCAGGACCATTTTTTAAGTAACAACTACTGAACTTTTAAACAAATTCTAACAAAATTCACAAATTTTTGAATATTTTGTATGCATTTATTAAATAGAAATTTTCATCTTCCAGAAAACTTTATTAGCCAGTAAAATCCAACGTACAGTTAATACCTGTTTTGAGAAAATTTATGCAACTATGAAAATAGTTGATTGCTGTTACTTCAATGCAGTTTCATAGCACTTTTATCTGTAAAATTGCCAAACTAAGGCTTCTATAACAGGAGCTGACACATCCTGTTAGATTTGGAACAAAAATTGTTACCCAGCTGAAAAATTAATTTCTACTGTATATAAAACAATACACGTATATAAATATATATAAGACATTTCAATACAAATTCGAAAATGCATAAAATTTATTAAGTTTGTTTACCTGGCTGCTTTATAATTTGTCAATAAATTTCAGTCAAAGATCAATAATCTGCACACCCATAACCCTCAATTTCCTATTATTTGTGTATCTTTACGAATGTAAACAATGAAATAAACGGTTAAGAAAATCTGCAAATTCGTGATCCAAAAAGATTTAAAAAAATAATAATAAAAATCATAATAAAACATTAATTTAAATTGAAAAAATTTGAAAACACATTGAAAAAATTAAGAAAGACATTCAAAGGTCTTTTATTATACTGTTTGATATAAAATGCATATAGAATTGTTAAAGAAATATTTTTCAAATAAATTTGATTCTTTATAGAAGATGTATGTTATTCTGGTGGTAACAAACAACAGTTGGTAAAAATAATAGTAGCACTAAGATATATAATAATTCGGATGCTAAAGATAATTCTCACAGAAATGAAGTTAACAGCTTATTAATTTTTTATCAAGAGATGCTGGTCTTCAGAGAATAATGAATCTTTGTTTAATTGTAAAGAATTTGTTTCCCAGAGTTTACAATAGGATCAAATGAGCATCTACAATGATAGAGATCTTTATTTCAAATGAAAATCAAATTATTTTAATTGCTTATAATAGGCGTTAATGCCAACACAGTGAAAAAGATTCCATGCCAGGAATCGACCCCGGGCCATCAGTATAGCGCACTGATGTTCTACCGACTAAACCACATGGAACGACAACCAGCCTGGAATTATCTCACTATTGTGTGTTGGCAAGGCTACATTCGCAGCACATGATGGAATATATTCCGTGAGCCACCGATCTGGGGCAAACACAGAACTTAAATAGAACCAGCATCGTTGAATATATCAATACATGGAAATTTTTCCCGAGAGAAAATCCACCTTGAATACAATATTTCAAATGAAAATCAAATTATTTTAATTGCTTATAGGCGTTAATACCAAACACAGTGAAAAAGATTCCATGCCAGGAATCGACCCCGGGCCATCAGTATAGCGCACTGACGTTCTACCGACTAAACCACATGGAACAACAACCAGCCTGGAATTTCTCACTATTGTGTGTTGACAAGGCTACATTCGCAGCACATGATGGAATACATTTCGTACGCCACCGATCTGGAAATAACACAGAACTCATGCAGATATCTGGGTTTCTGAATTATGCTTTCAACAACACTCAAAACTATTAAGACGGAGTCAGAAAGAACACATGACAAATTCCATTTTATGCAGGTGTTAAATAGTATAATCTTAAACGGCATAATTCAATATTGTATGTTTTGTCAAGACTATGAACTTTTCTGTTTTAGGCAAATTTTATTTGTTCTTTTTTAACTGTATCCTCTAAAACTATTATAACGTATTCACACTTTAGTGAACATGTGAAGAGTATAAATATAATAATGTGAATGTGACCTATCTTAAAGGTAAAGAAAATCAGGATTACACGAAAAGAACCTTATATATTTATAGTTCTTAAAACTTGAAACCTATCTAATATGGAACATTTCACAATTGTGTTTCTTTATTGGCAGGTTTTTGGAAAACACGGAATCATCCCATAAATGGAAACATTTGACGGTCCTAGAGAATAAGTATTCAAGTATACGTGCTAAGATGGAAATAGGACAAAAACTTGCTGACAGTTAAGGGAAAAAACAGTTTATACAAATGCAATAACTGCACACTGATTGAGTTTCGAGACTTTTATCTTTGTCCATTTTGTAAATTTTTATCCAAAAAATATTCTAACGTGACCCGCGTGGAATTAATAAAAGTAACTTTATTCTGTAACAGGTTAACTTTTATTGTCACTTTTAAAATACTGTAAGAAATCTGAATATGATTTATGTTCTGTTCTAAAACATGTTGATGGTGTGTTTTCATCTCTAAAAGAGTTTTCATTAATCAGTAAGCAAGAAATAAGAAATTGGCGCTTAAAAGTTTGTTGATCAGTTCAAAAGAGCAGAATTCCTTGCTAGAGAAAACTTTGATACATATATATATTTTCATCATACAGATTCCTTGTCAAGTTGGCTATTGGATGTAGAGAGATAATACATCTAAAGATAAATCTAAAAATATTTCCGGTAATCAATGTTTTTTTTTAGCTTGTATTCTTTTATTTCGAGTCTCGTTGATATTTAGGGAAAGAGCAGAGGGATATTGGAAGGTTTTGATGTTCTTGTGTGTTTTTACAAAATAATGGCAATTTTTGTCACTGAATTTTTAAACTGGAGCAATCTTTTAATAAATAAATGAATTTTGAAGTGCACGTTTTTTATGTATTTACTTAGTATTGTAGTTTTGGTTTTATTCATTAACACTAGGAACGGTCGTGAGCGGTCATATTGACTGAAACCAAATGAATATAATTCAGTTTGTTCCAACCAGAAATCCTATTATTTAATAACTTTAAAATATATAAAGAAGTAAAACGTAAAATAGAAAAATTAAACAAATAAAAGAAATTTCTTGTGTGAATCATTTTTGTAAAAGGTAACTAAAATTTGAGCCTTTTCTAGTGTTAATGCAGTTACAGATATATAGGCCAGTCAAATTGTCATAAATAGATGCAAAAATTCTGCTAGAAGATTTTATGTTTTTAAACTGTTTATGGGGATGCTAGTAACAAGAATTAATGGTTTTCCAACAAAATATCTCGAGGCTAAATTTTGTGGAGCTAAAAAACCACGAAATTTTCGGACTATTTTCTGTTTTTTGCCCATAACTCCAAAAATTATAAAATTTTTGTGTACCATACTCAATCACAAAAAGAAAGAACATTAAATTCTCTACAAATTTCATTCCAAAATTCTTTTTCTAAAGCCATTATTAAGCGAACTACAGCTTTGTAAAAATTACTTTTTTTTCTAACTTTGTGGAAAAATCGGAAAAACGGAAAATTGACACCATTTTTCATTATTTTATCTTCTTTAATGTAACTTATTTATGTTACAGGTATTTGTATGATAGCAATCATGATTAATTAAAACGGTAACACTGTAAAAATATTAAGAACATTGTAACATTTTTTGTATTTAGAGCATAAGTGGAGAACATCAGTATTAGGTATTTAACTGAATATAAGTAAAAAATACTTACGGTGACATTTTTACATCCTCTTCGTCTGGATAAATAATGTCTTCAACATTTTTGCAATTTGCACCGTTACATTTTTTATAAATTGTCTAGCATTTGAGTCCTGATTTTTGAAAGGAACATTCTTTGTTGCATAATTTTTTACAGCTACATGACACAACATGGAGCAAGGATTCTGCTGCTGGGTCTTGAAAAATTTGAACTGGCTGAAAGAGACCGTCCGACTTGTGAACCCACCCTCATTCTTCAAGAGGAAAATTGTTTTCCATCCAAACTTGTACCGGTGATAACATCGGAGAAAATGATGTTGGGTCAGCTTCTTGCGTTGGTGATAGTCTTGCAATTGAACATTGCTTTTTGTGGCAGATTTAGCAAATAACTGGAACTTCAAGGAGTTCAATTTCTGTGTGGTATCTCTGCATCTACTGTATCATGCAATAATGATGTTTTCTGATGCCTTAATGATTTCTTGATGGATAAATTCTGGTTTATTGAACATGCAGGCTATTTCTTCAAGCTGATCACGTTTTTTTTTTCAAAGTATTACAAAATTTTGACTTTCCTTGCCCAAAAAGTTGTTGTGTCGCATTCGCTGATTGCACGAGTGAAAAGAACATTGCTGTAATTGTATTTGTATGACATGGTTGGAAACCACTCGGTTTCAGTGTTATCTTTCTCTGGCTTTTGGAAAAACAGATTTTTTTGCTTATTGCCCAAGGTCGTCATGATCACGAGAAGGTCAATGTCTTCTCCGACAATTATGACGTTTTCAAAAGATTCGGCTTTTGAAATTGCTTAAGCAACTAAATGACATCAGCTTTTTCTTCTGCTCTGTCAACGTGAATTCTTGAATTCTGTTATTTTGAAATTCTGTTTTAAGCAGTGAAATGAAGCGGCTCTTGTTTTTGTCATTGGCTTCCTGAACGGATGTTGCGGGTCGAAGCCCTCTTTTTTCCCACCTATTACAGATTGATATAATTTTAAGCGGCAAAAACTATGATACCATGCATCTGCAGCTACCAAGTCAATTCGTGCTGAATACGTTCAATTACTTTCTGGGATCATTTATCTCCACGTGTTTCTGCAGCATTAAAAAATATAATTTTAGTTTCTAACTTCATACCTTCGTGAATGAAATTTCTCTCTGCGTAGGATTTTTGTTTTTCGTTGACATCATAGGATTATCTTGTGCGCATAAGTAATAATTATCTTAAAACTTGAAAGAAATGCTCGATCGGATCGACAAACTAATCTGTGTAAAATCTTCACCCCGACGAGCATATGCTGCTATCATTCTCCCATTCGCATATGTTTTTCTGCAATCATCATACACTCTAACTTCTTTATTACCTTTCAAAAAATTTAGATGAATATTATTTTAACGCTGAAGGCTATATTGAGCTTGGCAAGTCCTTTCTGGCTCACAATCTGGCATCACTATTTGAAGCCTTTTGAGAAACGAAACACAATTTTGGGTCGAGCTCACTCATTTTTCACAACTGCACGAGAAAAAAACATGCAATAAACTGAATAACAACATATTAGAAGAGTGTGTCTTTAAAAAAGAAACTTACGTCTGAACAAAAATGAATCAGGAATGTCACATTGCCATTATCTTCCACATCTTTATTCCTTTTTTTAATACCCTGGACCTCCCTTCGCAATTATTTTTCTTACAGGATTTCCACATTTTGTGCTTCTTCTGTATGCCTTTCTTAAAACTTTGACTTCTCTTTCATCAATAGGCGTATTTAATTTTCATTGTTAGTGATGAATGAAAGTTTTTTAGTATGGGAGGCGAAAAATAGGCCACTTTCTGCAAAGTAAAAAAAAAGGACATTTTCAAAGAGCCATAGCGCGCTTAGTAATGGGTTTAGAAAAACGTCTTTGTTGCAAAAATTGTAGAGAATTTAATGCTCTTTCTTTTTGTAACTGAGTATGGTACACTAAAATTTTATAACTTTTGAGTTATGGGCAAAAAGCAGAAAAAAGTCCGAAAATTTCGTGGTTTTTTAGCTCCACAAAATTTAGCCTCGAGATATTTTGTTGGAAAACCATTAATTCTTGTTACTAGAATCCCTAAAAACATTTTAAAAACATGAAATCTTCTAGCAGAATTTTTGCATCTATCGGCACTTTTTTCTGACAATTTGACTGGCCTAATATGGGAAAATTCATAACATTTGTACGAATTCAAAATAATATGAAAAATATCGGAAACACTTTTTACACTGATTACACTACAGCGTCCAATTTATGGGATACCCCCCCCCTCCACCTGAACCATCCATATGTCACCTGCATATAGAATATATAGAACATATATATAGAATATATAGAATATACAGAACATATAAAATTTTATGCTTATTAATTGTATAGAATGCTACTCATCTCCGGAATTTCAAAGTGCTCTTCCAGGGTTGCAAAAATCTCTCCCGCAGGAAAATGTCTCAATCATCTGAAATGAGCACAATTACGACTTGTGAATGCCCAGTTTAATATCGATTACAGAAATTACATTGATGGAAGGATAATTGTGTATGAAGAGGGTGATTATGAGGTTCTTTTTTTAACAATGATATGTCTAAAGCTTAAATTGAACAGAATTTATATTCTAAACTCCGAGAACTTACTAATAAACTTGGAGAACGCTCTAAAGTTGTTTTGAACTATCTATAAAAATTGCTTTTCAAGTAAAATAACAGAAACCAATATTATTTTTTACACAACCCAATTTTCTAAAAAAGTGTTAATCAATCACAAATAAAAATTTTTAAAAAAATTAGCATCCTTGAAATTCACGACTAGATAGTAAAAGAAACTATTGGGGCCAAATGTGTTGAAACCCAGAAGGATTATAGCTATTTTAGACAATTCTAAGTAGACTATTTTTTCCAACATAAACTGTATTTGTTGTGTGTGCTTGTATATCACTAGTTTCTTTAACCAAAATAGAATATTTTTATCTTAAATATTAACCAGATAACATAAATTAAATATAAATCAGAAATTTCTTTAAAATAAACAATTTATAAACCAACCAAAAATAAGTTAAATAGTTTTAAATAAAAATTCTGATGTAAAATATTTAAATAAGGCTTTAGTAACATTTTCAGTAGTTCTAGGGTTAAACATAATCGTTTAATACTAATTTTAATGTAAGCAAATATTTATTGTAGTACGAAAATGGACTAAAATACATTTAACTTTTCAATATGGGCTCAGTTTTTTATATCATAGTGTTTGTAAAATTTTTCGTTCATCCTCATGTTACTTCATTACTTACAACAATTATGGAGATAAATTTAACTTTATTTATTTACTTTTAAAATTAAGAAATGAAATTGATATTACTTAAGTTCTTAAAGCTACTCGAAAAACTTATATTACCCACACACACAAAATCAATCTTGTCAATTGTTATTGCAAGGATATGAGGAAAGATACCATTTTAGACTTCCATTAAAAGAAGTGTAATAAATTATATTTCTAATATACACTGTCTAAATAAGATGTTTTGTTTGTATCGTCGGTATTCAGAAACTCTTTTATTTGAGACTAAGATTTTAAGTTATAAAAAGATTCTGCTTTTACAGTACCTGTATAAATACCTGTTAAATTCTTTTATGACTGCTAATAAGTGATGAAAAATCATTTTCAGACAGGTTTTCAGCAAGTTTAATTGTATGGCAAATCCATATCAGGACCATGTAATGCTTCTGTTTAAGGCAAGTTTCTCTTAAAGATAATTACCACTTTGACAGGTTTTACGAAAGGAGAGACTGGTACACAGTTGACCACTTTTGCAGTTTACATTTTTTTCTCTTTCATAGAATGTCCATTCTGCCTGAAAATATTCTTGAACGTTACTTAAGCCTTTTTACATACCTCATATTTTTTTTCAGGATATAGTTTCAAATACCTTTAAAAAATTATTAGTATATCTTCATAAATTGGACCAGTGTGCCCCAGAAGCAGGGTACACTGGTCCACACCCAGGGGGGTACATGGTCTTCTATTAAGCATTATTACAAATACAATATAAATTTATTCTTTATTAATTTAAGTTCTTTTTTTTCGATTATATCTCCAAACTAACGTAATAATGCAAATTTTATAAGTAAAGTTTTCAAACAAAACGTTTACAAGATAAACAGAAAAATTACTATAAAGAATATTATATTTTTAATAACAAAAGATTGATACAGGAACAATTTATAATAAGGTAAAATTATTAAGTAAAATAAATTCATTTTCCCGAAAACTTGAAAATGAATCTCGAAAATACTTATGAGCCTAAAATATATCTGGATCTTAGATGATTTTATGATAACAGCGATATAAACAACAGATTGGTAACCATGAAGATTTGATTCTAAATTTGTTTTGAGTTACTTCAAAAATGATTAATGAAATGTTAGAAAATGCTAGAAATAGTTTTATTAACAACCTGTTACAGTTGATAAAGTAGGGTAACATTCCCAGTAATTGGCACTTTAAGAATTTGTCTTTAAACTTACTTCAATTTTCATTACAAAGAAATAAAATATTTCCTTGGAAATATTTTTTAACCAAAGAATGCATATCTGTGCATCTATTTTGCCCACTAAAAGCAGAAAAATTTGAAAAAGTATTTTTATAAAAATATATTTATAAAAAGTTGCTGAAATCACCAGTAATTGGCACTTAGAGCACCAATGTATGACACCTTGTGATCCCATAATTGGCACAAGTTTATATTTAAAAAACTTTACATTTTGCATTGGGTTTAATTGCTTTAAATGAATTTACGGTAGATGAATATGCCATATTTCAGGTTTTTGAGAGTAAAAAATCAACATATTAGTCTGAAATGTGAACACTTTAAAACAATACAATATACTTATATTAATATCCAGTAATTGTCATGCTGTCCCCAGTAATTGTCATATGAAGCTTTAATGGATTCCAGTTACTGATAATATTTCATATTTTCAAATGATAAACAAAATCAGTCTATATCTTTAAAAGTACTTCCAAAATAAGTGGTTTAATCTCAAATTCCTTGCGAATTTCTTGTATTTGGAATAGGTGCCAGTTACTGGATCTAGCAAAATTGAAGCACCATTAATTGGCATCTATCATTAATTCCGAAATCCAAATATTTGGGTCGAAAATACTTTTACACAGTTAAAATAATCTTTTTAACTAAACAAAACTGTTGTCAATTAAAATTTAAAATATATTATAAATCTTATAATAATGAATTGAAAAGCGTACCTTCCTTAAACGAAAGAAGAAGCATTTGCAACAAAAATAGCTAATTTCATACAAGCTATAATTGTTTCTCTTTCCTAGGCACTATTGTCATCTAGTAGCATAAATAAAAGTTATAATCTTTAACGTTAATGAGCATATAACTGGTATATGGTCTTGCATTTTTAAAAGACTGGATGTAAACCTTATTTTAGGACATGTTTGTAGGATGTGCCAATCACTGGTGCATGCCAATTACTGGGGATGTTATTCTACTTGTATTGATTTAAAAAAACAGTAAATACAAACCAAAATATTTCTTACTATGATACAGAGACATTTGTCCTTGTTTACTTTATTTTACTGTTAAATAATTCTTTAAAACAGTATTTATTTGTGGAGATAATTATTAAATATTTTGATAATTCAGCATTACATTTTCTTTTTAGCATATTAACTTTAATATTAAATAAATATAAGTATCTAATCTTTATAAAAAAGCGTTTTATAATTATTTATCTATAGCATTTAATTAATAATAAAGAAAAGCACGACGATTAAAAATTCCATTTTTAGAAGCTCAAAACAACCATTCAGGATAAAATGAATCATTCTTTTCTAACAATGTGTTTTAAAAGCTGTAAATAATCAATTTATTGCTGTAATCATTAGCATAAAAGTAAAGCTTTTAAAAATTTTAAATTAATAAAATATAAGGAAAGGTCATCTGTGTACTTAAGTCCATTGTAGCCCACTCACCCCAAATATACACATAACATAAAAAGTATACTTATATAAATGAGGAAAAACTTGTAAAAAATGTATTAATCTGCCTATAACAGAATGCTATCATACATAGAACTATTTCGTTGTCCTATCTAAAAGAATACCATACAATCATACATAATAACACAAAACTTGTCTAAAACGGAAAATTGCACAATCCTTTGAAATTTTACCTTGACTGGTTTTACTATACAGTAGACTCCCACAAATCCACAACCCTAAAATCTACACATAATATACGGATGTAAAAAATGAAATTTTTAGACCAGATGTATGTATAATATTTGACTTTCTAAATTTTATATCAATTCCTTTAAAAATTTTAAATTGTAATTTTTATCTTGATAATATTACTGAATTTGTGTTTTTTCATGAAGTAAGAATATATTTATTTCTGAAAAAATTCAAGATATTGCTGATATCACTGGTAATCACAATCTTCTTACCAAATATATTTATGTATTAATCAAGTTTTTTTTGGTTATTAAGTCTGGCTAAAATTGAAATAAAACTTCCTTATTTTGTGATTTTGATGTGAATTAAAAATGCACCTTTATGAGGCAAGTTTCACTGAATAATTTAGGAAAAATAAATTTCATCTTTATAATGGATATTTAATCATACATTATTGATTAATAGTTTGATCTTTGCTTTTAATATTTTAACCATTTTCAAAAATATCTAAATTTCATTATTTTAGTTCATTACTTTTTTTAATAATTTATTATATAATAAGCATTCATTATCGTGTCAATTGCATTATTAATTACATTCAAATTAATGTTTAAAATATGTAAACAAAGCATTTGACCAGAAGTCCACAAAATTCTAAAATCCCCACAACCTCTGGTCCCAATCTGTGTGGGTTTGAGAGAGTCTACTATATTATATAAAATAAACGAAAACTCATTTGTGTCATTCCTTTGTGATTTCATTTTGATAGGTTTTACTACACATATATGTTTAACATGAATGAAAATTCTGAACCCCTTCCTATAAGAAATCCTGGCTACACTACTGAAAATAAGAATATTTTAATCATTTATTTGCTTTTTTTAGTATGTTTAAAGCTCCTTAGAATCGATTCTAAGTATAAAAATATGCATTTTTGTTAGGGGTACAGCTATAAATTGTTTAATATGTATATTTTTTTAAATATTAAGTTGGGGGGGGGGGAGTTTAAAATGAAATAAAATGAAAATGGCTTTATAGATGGATCTTATTCTTCTTTTATAAACTGTTTCCCTTTTAAAATTTACAAAGGAATTATTTTACACGTGACTAAAACATAAAAACTGGATATCAAACTTACAAAACTAATTGCATGTATATTTTTATTTGAAGATTTTTTTAATTAAAAATAAATTATGTCCTAATTTCGTAGTGAAAGCAATAAAAACATTCTTCAATGCATGTGAATACATATTATGTACACATATACTCACATTAAATCGAATTTAATATTAATTCCATTTATATTGTTTTTTCTAAATATAAATGTAAAGCATATTTAGAAATATAAATTACTGAAAATACGTCTTTAATTTTAATATAACATTACAGAAAAACACAGCTACAAGTAATTATTTTATATTTTAATGTATGACACACTTAAATGTCTAACGCGCGTATTCAGAGCAAACGTCCGTAAAGTTGTGGAAGCTGTTCTGCAAACGGGAGGGTTTGCGGTTGAGAGGGGGAAAGAATTCAAATACCCGATTCTTGGCAAACATCTTTCCCCTTCCGCAATTGATGACGTCGCGTACGACTGTGGAACAAGATAATCGATTTTTAATCGAATGCTAGCATGTTTTAACCAATGAAAATACATCATTTTTTAAAGGGACAAAATATAATGTTTTGAATAATTGTTCATGCGCGCTATGCTGTCTTATTAGTGACTCATCAGGCCTGTCTTTTAGAATTCGGACTAGCTGACGAGTTAAAGAATGTTTTTTTTAAATTTAACATAAAAAAAAAAGTTAAAATCCAAGAATTATTTAAACAACAAGTTCATATTGCATATTAATATTTAAATTGCTCAGGACATTCCCCCAGAGCAATGAGTTCCCTCACGGAAGATTGAGATTTTGTGTTTTCAATGGTAAAAAAGTGCAGCCCTCGCCGCCCCCCCCCCCCCCAGAGACACAGATTTCCCTCCAGCAAAAAAATGTGTAGAACCACCTGGACTTAGCTGATCAGTTGAAAAAGAATATTTCGTTTAAATGTTAGATTTAAAAATATTTAAAATTCGAGGATTATTTTAATAACAATCTCATTTTGCATGTTAATGTTATTGTTCTAGCCCATTATCTCGAATGTATCACCTATTATTTTATAAACAAAAAATATAATAATTTAAAATTATGGAACAGAGAAAACATTTTACTTGAGTTTTAAAGTATCAGCTTTTCTATGATATTTTTCACAGAATTAAATATATTAAAAAAATAAAGAAAGAAAAGATTAATACATTATAGTAATAATAAATTATTATATTGGAATTTCCAAAAGAGAATCAGGCACAGTGTTGATTTCAGAGCATGGAATCCCCCCCTCCTCACCGCGAAGATTTGAGAGTTTGTATTTTCAATGGTAAAGGAGAGCAATCCCCCCCCCCCCTGAGAACGTGGGGTGGCCATTTCCCCGGATGATTTGAGATTTTATGTTTCAATGGTAAAAAAAAAGTGTGATTTCTCTCGCCCCCCCCCCCCCTCCCTCCGGACCCACAGAAATCCCTCTATGCAAAAAATGCCTAGAATTCGAACTTAGTTGATCAGCTAATGAATATTTCTATTAAATGTTAAATTTCAAAATATTTAAAACCCGAGGATTGTTTTGATAAGAATCTAATGTTGCATATGAATATTTTTATTGCTCTATCCTATTCCCTTGAATGTCTCATCTATTTTCGTGTCAACTAAAAATATATTACCTAATTTAAAGTTATGGAACAGTGGTAACATTTTACATTAGTTTTAAAGTCTCAACTTTTCTATCATGAAATTTTTTCACAGAATTAAATATATTAAAAAATAAAGAAAGAAAAGTTTAGTGCATTGTAGTAGTAATAGATTAATATATTGGAACTTCTAAAAAAGGCACAGAGCTGTAAATGCCTTAGCTAGAGCTTCTGGAGCAGGAACATAACACACTCTAGATAAGCATATACTTTGTTAAATAAAATATTTAAAAAATATTTTCAGAATTATAAAATTGAGGTCCCATAAATAATTAATATCATAAGTGCTATAATAGCTGCAGTTTTAATGTTGGTATGTATGTTTAATATAGCCAGTTTTGTATATATATTTTTGCATTTTTCCATATGAATTTTAGGCATGCGATTTATTTTAATTATGCATATATGTATACTGTCCAACTAATGGTGGATGTATGTGTAGTTGTGAGGGGGTGGGGGTGCAGCATGAAAAAATTAACTCAAAAGTTTAAAACTGATGAAACACTTCATGTGGGGGGGGGGGATTGCCACGATAAATACGTGATATTTAAAAATCAACACAAAGAAAAGCTGAAATATTTAGAGAAATTTTATTTTGCACTTATTTTAAAGCTTCATATTAGGACTTTTTTCAATGCCAAAGAGAGAGAATGCAAAATAATAGTAGTAGAATGTGTTACTGTTATTCCTGTTTTCACATTCTTTTTATTTTATTTATATAGAAGATGCTCATTTGTAAAGTTTTAAAACAGCTCAAGTTTATTACAGCTCATTTGTTTTGTTGCTTTTTCTCATTCAGCATACTAGAATATTTTGTAATTAGCTGTGTTATAAAAGTTTTTCGTACTAATTATTGTTACTACTTTTTATATATACTTTTTTAAACTGGATTTTATAACAAGAATAATTTATATAAGCTCAAGTTCAAACAACATCTACTACACAATTCTACTCTTCCACAAGACACCCTCCAGTTTAATCAATTTAACATTCTTGACATATTCAAAGACTTATTAGCTGTGCAAACTGACTTTTTATAGCATAATATTTTAATATAATTTAAAAAAATAAATAAATATTATTGGAACTAACTATTTTTTATTTATGTTGCACAGTTCATATCATATTGTTAATTTTATAACAAATTAAGGAAAACACTAAAAATGAAAAAAAAAAAAAAAAAAAAAAAGTTTTTTTGTGCTATGTGTAGGGTTTTCAAACATTAAATTTTTTATTACCAACTTAATTAATGTCTTTATCAATATATTTAGCAATCTTGAAAAACTCAGAACTTTAAACAAGCTATTTATGCTAGTGGAAAATTTGGGAAACATCTCTCAAACTCTAAAGAAAAAAAAAAAAAAAAATCTGCTATATAATTAATATAGTAAGTTTGTGGTATAAACCTGTAAATACTTCATTTGCATTGATTGACAAAATTTATACTAAATTAAAATTTGATAATTTCTTGTATGCATATTTCTTGTATGCATTCTTGTATGCATTATCTTGTATGTATATATTTGAGAAATGTATTATACAGAAAACAGAAGGATATATATATTTTAAAAAAGGCCAACATGTGCAAGAAAAATAAATACAAATTAAGATGTTAATGTTATTTAATCCGAAATATTGGAGTCATTTTACTTAAAATCTTAGATTTGTTAACAAACATCATTAAATAACTTTCAGGTAATTGGATTTTTTTTTTCAGCTTGAAAATAATACATATTTTGTTACCTACAAACTGTTTATTATCACTTTACTATAACTATTATTTTGTCTTACGTGTAATGTAAAGAAATTTATCTCTCCCCCCCCCCCCCCACACACACATTCCCTTAAACCAAATAAGTAATATTTGATTTAAATGAATTAAATTATTTCACATAATCAATATCCAGTTATACAGTCTTACATACTCTCAGCCAGTCACTATATGAAATGCTTTCAGTATATTATTAACATGTTGTATTATTATATCAGCAGAAGGAAAAAAAAATCAAGATATTTATAAATATTATAATTTCAAGAATTCTGATTTATTTATTTATTTTTTCAAAATTCATATTATGTTATAAAAAAAATATATTTTGTATTTTTCCATTGCTGGATTATAGATAAACTTTAAAAAAGAAAATCTCGATAATAAACAGTATTTAATTAATAAAAGTAACTTAAACTATTTTCTTTATTAACTTTCCTTTTCAAATTATTAACTTTTCAAAGTTTATTTCTTATGTGTGCATTTAAAATTTATTGCAAAGTTAACATTAAATGCTGAACAAATTAATACGTTACATGTTATCAAAAATCAACTATTCATGAATCATAGAAATACTCTAGTTGCTTACTGTAGAAAATAAATATATTTTTTAAAAACAACAATTCATGCGTCAGCTTTTTTATTATTATTATGCATCACCGAATCTTATTATTAGGGATTAATAGCATAAAAAAAAAAAAAAAAAAAAACTCATTCTTAAATTTTGAGAAACTGTATAAATAATTTCATAAAAAGTAAACAAACATTTTTTAACAGATGCGATAGCATTTCTTTTACAAGATAAAATTCGAAACTGTCAACATCAAATTCCTAATGTTATATCTTATCTTGGTAATATAAATTACAAAATAAACGTTTTATAGCAGTACTAAAAAAATATTAAGAAATTATTCATAATAATACAACACATCAAAAAGTAACATTACACTGAAAAGCATTTCACATACCTGTATTTCAAATGAATAAATATCCTTATCTTCATTAAAAGTTCTGTTAATATGTGTTATAATATCTGTTTTATAAATTATGTACATTATGAGTTTATTTGCTGTACACAATTTACTGTGACAGCATTTTTAGAGTAAAAACAAAGCAAAAACAGCACTTTGCACGCTGCTGTGTGATCCGCCATTTTGTTTACGAAAGGCTTACGACAACAAAATTCTCGCCGCAAGATACGGATCACGTGACACACTCAGTTACGATGGTGAAACCTTTCACACGTTTGCCTAGAATCGCGTTTCTGACTGTCGGCCGCAAATTTGTGGGAGGGAGTTACGACAAGAAAGTGTTTGACAAGAATGGGCCCGTTAATTATTTATTCTTATATTTTTACATGAGGCTAAACTATTATGCTATCAGAGCAGTGTAACTTTCTGTTCTGTTTTATTTATTTATTTTTTGCAATAAATGTTTCGATGTGGTTGCATTCTTCGGTACTTCAAGTTTATTTCTTTATTACTTGATGCTGCTACTGGATAAATAATAATTTTGCATATATATTATCATTATAATTATTTTTTTCAAATTTATAATTTTCTGGCTTTTTTTCAGACATATTTTTTGTAGATATAATATTATATTCCGTAAAATCCCGTTAATCCGCCCTTCCCGCTCAAATGCCCCCTCCCCATTTTATAAAAAATTTGAAATTTTCAAAAAATCCCGAGAAAGCGCCCTCCCTCACCATTCTCAAAGGCGATTGAGAATGGAATGAATCATTATGAAATGAATGAATCATGAATCTTTGATAAAATGTGCGTTTTTTCGCGAATTTTTAATTGATTTCCTGTTTGTTTTGCCATTTTTTTACAAATTTCTTCTTTTTTCTGCGTTTTTTCGAGAGAGATTACGTTAAAAAAAAAAAAAAAAAAACCCAAAAATTTTCCAAGTATCAAAATTCATGATTCATTCAAAGATTCATTCATTTCATCATGATTAATTCCTGTAGATTTTGTTGAACGATCGCGGAAAAATCCCGTGAAAGCGCCCCCCTCTAACTATTGCACGATTTTTCTCCACACTTGGGGGGCCGGATTAACGGTATTTTACGGTACGCATCTAAATATTTGTAATATTATGTTTTAAGTTCAAATGCATAATAAATGCAGTAGATTCTCTCTATCTGAACACTCTTGTATTATGAACACATTCCGACAGTCTTTGCGAAACTTCACAGACTTAACAAATGATGAACTCTCTGCATTCTGAACACCCCGGTGTTATGAAGCTACTTTTGGTTCCCATTTCTATTCCATCTCTCTGTAATATGAACATGTGTTTGCAATCGGAATTTGAATTCCGCCATATTAAAATTCAGATGAACTGTTACAGAAGAATAAAAAAGATTTAATGAAATCTGTTAAAAAAATAGACAAAATCGCTGCTAGATTTTAAGCATGTACTTAAAATTAAAATTTGTTGTGGTAACAGTTCAGATTAAATTTTCGTTAAAAGCTTGGAATACTTGTTGCCACATTGTTGTCAACTGTTTGCTTAAAGAGATGCCATTTTATGATTTTTGTCATTAGAAAGTGTAAACATTTAATTTTTGATTAATTGGAGACAATTACAATGAATTAAAAAAATCCACTTTCATCTTGCTTATTTCAAATAATAATTTTATGTAAATTATTATTAATCAAAGCTTAAGCATGATATTTTAAAGGTTAATTTTGGAATTAGACTGATTTATTCGATTAATCAAATAAGAAAAATAGCAATTAAAGAATCTATTTGCTTATAATTTTGTTGTTATTTAATTTCAGCAGATTTTATTTTTGCCTATGATAGGATATTCATTATGGATTGTAGCAATCATGTTAGTTTAGTACTAAAGCTCTAAAGGGAGGAAATACAATAAAACCCCCGTAGAAATGACCTTATTTGATCAACTGCTGACTCAGCCACCCTACATAGTAATAGTGGTAACCTATTTCCCATCTCCCTCTATAATGAATTACACCCATAATCTGAACATTTTTGGCCGGTCCCCTGAGTGTTCAGAATAGAGAGAATCCGCTGTATGTAAAATAATTAAAATATGTATAAGCATACAATATATTTATTTATATCCGAGAATTTAATAAGCATTTATATGTTATGTTATACCAACAAATGAAGAATAAGTATATAACGAGAGTTATAAATAGAAAACCAATCAAATGAAGTCTTTTGTTGTTACCTGTACTTAAAACTAAAAGAAGAACCATTAAAAGATCTTCCCTGTGTCTGTCTGTCATAGACATTTTGTTCATAAACTATGGATTGAGGAAAGTTCAAACAAGGATAAAGTAATAAAGGCTATAGACACACATCAGGTGGGGGGTGGGGAAAGTGGGTTGTAAAACATAACTTTTTTTTTAGAGAAGGCCTAAAAACAGACTAACATATTTATTTTAATGACATTTTTGATGCATTTTACATACAATGGATTTCTATTGATCAAGCATGAAGCAAAACCATTCAATTTTATTAGATTGTTTTCTCACAGTGATACATTTAAAAGAGCATGTTTTGATACCGCCACCTTACCCAATGACGGCTAAAGTGGGGATAGTCTTAAAATTAGTGTATATTTAAATGGTGAAATATATGTTAAAAATTCAGTTGTGGAAGAAACAGTAAATGCACCCTATTAACCCCCCAACAAATTATCATAATTAGAAAATGATAGTAAATAAAGTCTACTTTTAAATGATGTACATAAAATTATCTTAGGGGAGCATCGACATGCTAAAACGAGCCCAAACTTTATTATTTTCAGTGGCATTAAATGAATTTATCAAGATATTTCAAATCTTCGATTCAAACTAGGGCTAGACACCAAATTTCTAGACATATTAATGATAAGTTTTTGAATTATTAATATTCAAAATTTAATGTTTCTAATGTTTAATTACAGTTTCATATTTCCTTTAATATCTCCTGAAATTATACTTTTAATGTACTAATTTTTTATATAGCACTAACAGAAAAATACCAAAACATAAATACGTTTAATTTGTATTTTTTTATAATTTTATGATATGTTATAAAATTAATGTAAAAAAAAATATGATTTGCAACCTGCAATTTTTTTTATGGATTTATATTCATTAAGACATGCTTTATGGAAATTCAAAATTTAAGTTTTTTTCTTCCAAGTTGTTTTTATATTATACATGAAAAATTGCAAGATGGTTTTAGGGATTGTTCATTATAGAAATGACTAGATATGTTGAAACTTCTGATGCTATCCTGTAATCTAGCAGTCTTCAATGACTGCTTTTGATCAGGAGATCTCTAAGTCAACAATCGAGTACTGAACTTCAGTTTGGATACAGCTCGCTAAAATATGCTCAATATAAAATAATTAATTTCTCAGAAAGTTATCATACAAATCGTACAAAAATTTGTTTTTAGACTAAAAGAAAGGTCTAGAGTTCATTTACTGTCCTCTAAAAAAGACCCACTTTTTAAATTTGTCACATGTAAAATTTATTAAAAAATACAAAACAGTTTCAAATAGCTACATTTTTAAAGCTTGTTCTGACTAAGATTTTAATGTATAACATTTTTGATTCTACCTATATATTACAAAATGGCAGCCAATTAAACAAGAATTTTATAAAAAAAATACTTTTTCCTAAAAATAACCCATGTTACTTAAAAAAAAACCTGCAAGTAAAAACACTTCTAAAAAATCAAAATATTTGACAACAAAGTACTTCTTTCATTAATAATAATTTTTAAATCACAATTCTGCAAGAAAGTAACATTTTATATTAATTGTAAATTCAAGAATTTATACAAATAAAAATTTATAAATGTAGTTTTGCGGCAAGATGTCCCCAAATTTTTCTAATTTCTTGGCATACATCTCGAGTAAATTCTATAATATTTCCTACAGTAAATCCATAGAAAAATAAAATTTAAATTGGTATTGTTAGCTCTAAATTAATAAAAATCTAAAGCAAAAGAATATTAAATAAAAATTTTAATTGAAATTGGTTTCATTACTTTAGTTTTAGTATACTGTTTTTTAAATTTTCATTCATCTCACGAAATAATATTTATTTCGTTGCTAGGTCTGTCTGTCACAGAGTTCGTTCTCAGAAACTGTATAAGTTAGAGACTTGAAACTTTGCATACTTAGAACTGAATATCCACATTTACAAAGTTTTTAAGATTTTATTATTTTAATTAAATGAATTAAGAGAATAATATTCGACCAGTTTTGAGATTTAGATTTTTAAAACATGATTTTAATGTCAGTCTTTTTTATGCTAAATAGATCGCTCTGTGGTAATGTGTTTGACTGTTAATCAAAAGACTCTGGGTTTGATATTCGGAGTTTAAATTTTGTTTTCTTGGAATAGATTTCATCACTTAAATTATATTTTACAGCATTTTTGTAACTTTTTTTTTTTTTTTTTTTTTTGTCATTTTAAGGCCAAATGATAAATTGTTGTAAAATATTTTCTCGATTTTTTTTAACTGAAAAATTCTTTAAATTGTTTACATTTCATTGCCCAATAAATTTTCTTAATTTTTTTAAAGCTAAAATTAAATCACACAATTGTAAATGTGCTTTTCATATAACAAACATAAGTTTACAATTCTCTAAAAAACAGTCAGAGGTCAAAGTAGGATTTTTTTTTTTTTCTTGAGGTTCATTTTATAAAAAGTGAGTTATTTTTGTGAATTTATTTATATATTTGTAAAAAATATATTTTATAACGAAAGATGAAATCCAGTAACTCAAATTTGAACCAAGTATTAATTAAGAATATTTTAAAGTCCTTTTGCTTTCAGAGGGACTTGGTACAAAATGCATATTTTAAAATCTGGAACAAAATCAAAATATTTAATGAAAATTATGTTTTTATTTGTATGCCATTATGTCTAAAAATAAGTTAGTAAATGTTAAAGTTTCGAGCTTGTTGAATGGTGAACTTGTGAATCACTTTAAATCATAAAATTTGCACAAAAGACCAAAATAATGATTAAAATTAAATAAAATAAGCTTGTAAACATTAAAACAATGCACAAAATACAAGTAAAGGTACCTTTATATATAAAGATTTTATTTTTGCAAAAATGGGAGGAGTGGGGATATGACACTTGCACAAACTCTTAGAAATATACTAAAATATGTCTTAAATTTGCATAATTTATTATATATAACTCTTTAAAGTGAATATTTTAAAGAAAAAATGTAAAATCCATCATTAATTTATACATATAAAAGTGAGTTTTTTTTAGTTCCCACATGATTTTTTTTCCAACTTCAATGTCAAAAGGTTATGAACAGAGCCAAACCAGGGCCGTAGCTATGGGGGCGCTATGGGCGGCTCAGCCCACCCCCACCTCCCTGGAAAAGATTCCAAGGTCACTAAATGAAATTATGTTCAAAAATCTAGTTTTGAGACCCTTTCACAGTTTTGCAGAATTACTAAATTGTATCTAAAATAAGTAATTCAACACTCCCTCATACTTTTTGTACATATGAAGCTAACACGATGTTTAATTTTGCACCAGTTATACACTCAAAATTTTCATCATCATGTACTTTTCTCAGTGTAAAATGAAGTTATTACAACAGTTTAACAGGAAACATAATACCTACATTGTGAATATGCACTAATTTAACTTTCTGCATCAGAGAGAGAAAAAAATATTATGAGCCCCCCCCCCCCCTATTGATCCTTTCTAGCTATGGCCCTGAGCCAAACATGATATAATCAATTGAAAATGATACATTTTATCCACATTTGAATGGGAGGAGTGGAGTTAAAAATTACGATTTAACTTAAAAACATCTAAAAATTGGTGTAGATCATTCCAATATATTGTAATATAACAAGAACAAGTTGGAAATTGCACATGAAGAGTAACAAATGAGGTGCGTTTGTACGATAACAAAGTTTTAAAAATATTCATATCTTGATGATATAGTAGAGTGTACTTTGGATATAGTACAGTGGTCGAAATCTTTGTGTTCCTGTAAATATGCAGGGAATAATTTTTATTATACTTCATTAACGTATATCTTATTCAAAAAGTTTGAACTAGTTTAATATAATTAAAACACGCCCCAAACAATGTTTTCCCGTATAACATGATTTAGTGGAATACATTTGTGTGGCCCTGTAATTTAATAATGAATATTCTTTGCATCACAGATTGTACAGAATGTATATTTTAGTACATACTTCAAAGATTCATGCCAATTCTATTATGTTCAAATGAGTGTAACACCATTAAAATGCATTTGAAACTTTTTTTCGCATTGATCGTAATGTACCAGAATATTTTGATTGTCCCTTTAATTGATCTATGCATTCGATTTTCATAACATTTGAAATGTCTCGACAAAATTATGTAATAAATATACATTTTAAATTTCAAACAATTAAAATGCATTTGAAACTTTTTTCTCCATTGACTGTAATGTAACGGAATCCTTTTGATTATCTTTGTAATTGATCTATCCATCCAATTTTCATAAAATTTGAAATGACTCGACAAAATTATGTAATAATTATGTATTTTAAATTTCAAACGATTTGGTTGGGTAGTTTTTGTGTTGTTATATGCAGACAGACGGATGGACTGAGCGACAACAATAGGTGCTACGTATTTATATGATTACGAACGCACCTAAAAACTGTAAAAATTATGCTCTTTTCTTTGGTAAAATTTTGTATTATTAGTTTATTTTTTAAAAAACTAAATAAATACTTCTTAAAAAATTTTATTATTGTAAATGGTATATAAAACTAGAACAAAAAGAAAATTTAACTGTAGTAATTGTTTTGATGAAATTCTAGGTTGTTTATTTTTAGGATACATAAAAACAGAAAATCTGAATACTAATCATCAAACTACTTACAAATACCTAACTAAATGAAATACAAAAAACATATTAATAATGTTTTAAATGATAGCATAATATTCCCAAAAATAAAAATATTGACACAAAACTTTTGTTCCATCACTTTAATACAAATGTTAGGAAGAACATACCTTACCGTTAACTTACTTTAGTAAAGAGAATGGTATAAACACATTAATATTTTAAAGCAAAAACTTACCTTTATTTTTCATGTGTATATTTTTTATGGTGGATCCGTTTTATGTATATCATCTTCATACAGTATTATTTGATTATACTGTCGACCAATTTTGCCAAATTATACAACTCCCCAAACAATACACCAATTTATTCAAATTACCATAATTTTAATTTTAAATTATTGAAAGAACAAATGAATTCATAAAACTCTGATAAAAATACAACCAAAAAATCAAATTAACAATCTTTCTGAAATATCTTTTGGTGATGCAACAAACATTAATGTAGATAAAACATGTTTAACAACAGGTAAATGTGTCATTTATGATCTTCCATTATTGCAGGGTTGGGAAAAAAAACAAAAAAACCAATTTTTTTGGTTTAAACCAGGTTTTTTTTGGTTTAAACTGGGTTTTTAAAAACATCCTTTCTTACGACATATGTATGCATATTTACTGATAAAAACATTCATTATTAGTTTATAAACAGTAAAATTTCATTTAAAATAATTTAAATTTAATAATTATAGTGAATTTATGCTGAAAATTGAAAAAATTCATTTTTCAATTTAAACAGTTTTGGCAAACAGTTTTATGTTGAAAGTTTTAACTGTTCTACACAGTGAACCATTGATGCCCTGTAAATCTTTATAAACAATCTTTTAATTACTAATAATAAACATTTGGATGTAGTTTGATAAATATTCTTTTCCACAATTATTCAAATAATAAATTACAAATACTACTTGGGATTTTTTCTTTCTGAGTGACAATTTGAAGTTAACATTTTTAGTCGTTAGATTCAGCAGATAGCAGATGGGGAAAAAATTATTATTTAAATGCCATAACTAGCAACCAGTTTTTGCTTTTAATTCTTCAAGATAATCTCCCAAAAGAAAGATTTCTTTTACAGCTTGTGCAAAATCTTAAAAGGTCATTGTGTTACATTATTAATTGCATTAAATATTCTGCATTATAAAAAATTAAAATATTTTATACTAAATATTGAATATATTTTATCTTTGATCAATTCACATGTTTGAAGTTTTTTCTTTAGAGCAATAGATATGTTCACCAATGCGTACTGATTTGAATTCTATGCATAAAAAATGACATAAACCCAATATACCTAATGCTTATTTCTGAAATAAAGTGTTAAAAGTAGAAATTATTTATATCCAATAATCTGAAACTCATAAATTATAAAGAAAGAATGAAAATGTCATTAGATTTCTTCTAAAAAAAATGAAAGAAATTATATTTATTAATCTGAATCTCGTAAGTTATAAAGAAAAAAAGAAAACATCATTAGATTTCTTCTAAAAAACAAATTGCTTTTTTTTTATAGAAAAAACCAATTGGTTTAATCCTATGCATAAAAAAAGACCTAAACCCACTATATATAATACTTATTACTGAAATAAAGTGTTAAAAGTAGAGATTATTTATGTCCAATAATCTGAAACACGTAAATTATAAAGAAAAAAAAAGAAAATGTCATGAGATTTCTTCTAAAAAAACCAATTGGTTTTTTTGAGAAAAAAAAACATTTGGTTTAAACCATGGTTAAAACCAATTGGTTTAAACTGTGCCAACCCTGCATTATTGACATTTAATTTTACAGTTTAGCGAAAATACTTTGGCCAGCATGATAATCATGTAGTATACTCTTCATCCTTATCACTCAGCAACGAGCAATCATTACAAAAATCTGTTATCTGACTCTCCCCATACACTAACTGCTAAAAAAAAATGGTACCAAAAAAGCAGAATTGTTCATTCTGCATGACATAATTTAAATTTACCCAGAAATATGCAAAAAAAGGGTACTTACATATTAATGCCTCCGCAGCAGAAGTTGCGCTAATGTGCCGATAAAGAGCAATCTTGTTGTTCGCACATGCACAAAAAAGTAGCGTAAAAAAATGAGCAAAAAAAGCATTAAAAAATGGTGTCAAAATCAGCAAACAATCAGGAATCCAAAACATAACTGCGTGCTAATAACAAGACTGCTCTTTATTGGCATATTAGCGCAACTTCTGCTGAGGTGGCGTTAATAAGTACAAAAAATATAATACAAAATAAATAAAAATATATAATATAAGTACAAAAGCAATATACATCAAAGCCAATTTCAATAATATCTATTTTCACTGATGAAACCATATAAAAACTTTCAATAATTGCTGTATGTCAAACCATCCCTTCACAAAATACACAACAAAACTCATGGCATAAATGCAATTTAAATAATAGAACCATACAAAAGACATTAAACCAACCAATGTGATGAAACTAATCACAACTCTAGATCAAGACACAGTAGGTTTGTAAAGGATTTAAGAAACAAATTGGTAACAACAAAAACACATTTATTTCTGTGCCAAGTGTCTCGTCTGTTCAAGGATTCAGCCGTAGTTTTTTAAGTGTATGTGTGTTTTATGTAAATTTCGATAAACTTTATATTGATATTTCTTCGTGCGATCAATTATTTAAAAAATATTTACTTTCAATTGAACAGAATAATAATATAATAATAAAAAATTAAATTTTCTTCAAACCAAACTGCTGTTTTTAAATTGAAATTTGAAATTAAACTACTTAGAAATAAATAATAATAAAAGAAATTAACAACTAAAAATAAAATATTTTCATAATGCTTTAAATAACTCAATAATAAATGAGCAAAAATGAAAGATGAAATGAGCGGCATAAATTTCCATGCAGTCATTATGAAATAGAAAATTGTAGAGCTTTTAGTAGAAGAGTAATGAAAGAAACTATTCTACCTTAGCATTACTTATTTTAGTGAAGTGGTGTTTTCAATTAATTTATGTATTAAAAGTTACATGATATTAGAAACCACGGAAGATACAAGACGCCATCGTAATCATCATTCGTGAATTGAATGATGATTCAATGTAAATGATTTATGCATTTTAATATTATTTATTTATTATCTGCTACAATGGCGATATAATATAGTTTTTTAATACCTGGTTGTGATATACATTACCGGACAACCGTTAAAAGAAACAAGCTTCATTAAAGACACTTAATTTATTTTTCATGAGTTATTTCCATAATTACAAAATCAAATTATGTTAAATTCATAACCTGAGAGCATATTTAAGTGCTAGATACAACAATTTTCACAAGTTTTGTTTATTTCTTTTTTATAAATGTAGTGTCTTTACTATACATAATTAAGTAATTCATACGAATCCATTAAGATAAATAAAATAGACACAAAAGTTGCGTATTCAGAGCATCTTTATTACAATTTTAACAACCGTGGAATTTGCCAGATTCACATAACTAAGTTACATAAATAAATATTATATCAAGTTGAGTTGAACAATAAATATAAAACATATGGAGGTTGATATATGGAGTGAGAATACATTACAATACCCTCCTCTACAAGTTAAGACGTACAACTGGTTTTATATGACGCTTAGGGCGTTCATGTATATTTAATTTTACTGGTTGTGAATCACTATTGTCTCTATTACATTTTAATTCATTTGGATGAGAGATTGTTGGTTTTAATGATATATTTTGATCAGGAATTGCAGTATCATTTTGAGGTTCGTCTGATGGTACCTCAACATCCGTATTTGGGTATGGAAGTTCATTATCTCTAAACTGGTTATCAACATTATCCATAACTCTTCTGTTATTAAAATTAGTAGTATCAAAATTTGAACTGAAGTTGTTACTGTCCTTTTTATTTATATAACTTCCAGAATCATAAGTACTTTTATCTGCAATAATTTGATCCAAATGTCTTTTCCAAATTAAATCCTCATTAATTAGTTTACACATATATATTCTATCACCCAAAACTTCATCTATTGTGCAATGAACCCAACCCTTCTTGTTTGGATTTCGGTAATCTCTACACAATATTCTATCCCCTTCTTTGAATACTTCCTCTCTGGTACCCTTAGTAACCACCATACCCGATTTATTTGTATCTTTCAACAAATCTAATCTAGTTCTAACTTTATTTTTAAAAATTAAACTAGTGGGTGTAACCCCTGTTGTCATGTGAACTGAATTTCTATAGTGGAAAAGGTACCTATTCATTAAAGTTTCAAAGCTTACATTGCTATTAGTTGGTGATTTTAATAATTTACCTAAGCCAAGTTTAAAGTTTTTCACAGCATTCTCAGCAAGTCCATTAGTAGCCGGATGAAATGGTGGAGATGTTAGAAATTTTACCCCATTCATTTGCAAGAAATTAATCAATTCTCTTGATTCAAACTGTCTTCCATTATCAGTTTCCACAATCTTAGGCAAACCGAAACGAGCAAAACACTCCCTAAACTTTTCAACGCATGTTTTAGCCTCCATATTTTTCATAACAAATGCTTCGACCCATTTAGAATATGCATCTACAATTATTAAAATCATTTTCCCCTTTATAGGACCTAAAAAATCAGCATGGACTCTTTCAAATGGGTAATTAGCTTCGTTCCCTGAAATGATTTTGCATTTCTTAGGCTCTGGTCTAGATTCAGAACAAACGCTACAACTTTTGACAAAGTTCTCAATATCCGAATCTAACCCAGGCCACCAAAAATAAGCCCTAGCATTACATTTCATTTTAACTATACCTTCATGAGTACTATGAAGTTCATTAAGTAGCTGTTTTCTATACTTTGTTGGGATCACAACACGATAGCCCCACATTATTACACCCTTATCCACATTTAATTCATTTTTGCGACTAAAATACTTTTTAATTTCACCATCAGTAACATTTTTAGGGAATCCATACGTTATATAATTAAACAATTTTCCTAAAATTGGGTCTCTTCTAGTTTCAGATCGAACTTTAAACAAATCAATCGGAACATCATTTTCTATAAAATGGACATAATCATATTCTTCGGGTTCTACCAACTTGTTATCGAATACTGGATATCTGGATAAAGCATCTGCTTGTGTGTTTAGGTTACCTTTTATATGTCGAAAAGTATAGTTTAACCCTGATAAAAATAGCGACCACCTTTGGAGCCGTCCTGCCACCATGGGTGGTAAAGTACGGTTTTCTCCAAATAAAGCTAATAGTGGTTTATGATCACTTACCAATTCAAATTTAGTCCCTACCAGATACTGATAAAGCTTTTGACATGCCCAATAAATGGCTAAAGCTTCTTTGTGTATCATTGAATAATTTTTCTCCGCTGGACTAAAAACTCTGGATATAAAACAAATTGGTCTGTCAGATTTGTCGTCCAATACATGTGATAATACAGCCCCTATCCCATTTTGACTAGCATCACATGATAATCTTAAAGGTTTAGACCTATCAAAATGAATCAGAACTCGGTCTGATGTTAATTCTCTCTTAGCATTTTCAAAGGCTTGTTGACATTTGGTAGACCATTTGAAATCTACATCTTTTTGTAACAAATCATACAAAGGTTTCATTTTTGGTGATAAATCTGGAATAAATTTTGAATAATAATTAACCATCCCACAAAATATTCGAACATCATTAACATTACGTGGTTTAGGAAAATTCAAAATTGCTTTAACTTTAGTATTATCTTTTTGCAAACCATTTTTACTGATAGTGTGTCCTAGATATTTAATGCTGTCTTTGAAAAATTCACACTTCTTTAAATTAACACGAAACCCAGCAGTCTGTAATCTCTCCAAAACTGCTTTTAAATTCTTTAAATGCTCTTGTTCATTACTACCAGTGACCAAAATATCATCTAACAAATTAACCGTACCCCCAATTCCTTGTAAAGTTTGCTCAATTATTCTTTGGAAAATAGCACAAGCTGGCTTAGTTCCGAAAGGTAAGCGGTTTACTAAATAAATACCATAAGGTGTGCTCCATGCTAATAATTCTCTAGTTGAATCATCTAAGACTAACTGATTATATGCATTAGATAAATCTAATTTACTAAAACTTTGTCCTCCCTGTAACGCTGAGAAAAGTTCCTCAATCCTAGGCAGAGGATGGTTATCATCCTTCAAATATTTATTCACCGTGATTTTATAATTTGCACAAACCCTAATGTCTTTACCATTAGGTTTCATTACAGGAACAAGAGGTGTGCCCCACTGAGAATTATCCACTTTTGTAATTACTCCCTTTTTTTCTAAGTTATCTAACTCTGACTTAACTTTGTCTTTAAAAGCAAAAGGAATTGGTCGTGGTTTATGGAAAATAGGCTTTATATTACCCTCAACTTGCAAATGTACTTTCTCTACTTTATAAGTACCCAGTTCATCTTTAAATAACTCAGAGTATTCTGTTAATAAGGATTGTAAGTCCAAATTGCCTTCCGCTATAGAAACCCTGTTCACATTAGTGTTTCCTACTATAATATTTAATCCAAAATCATTTAAAACATTTCGTCCCAATAATAATTTTTCAGACTCTTTCACCACGATCATGTTAACTACTTTTGAAATCCCATTAAGATCCATAGTAACATTAATTTGCCCAACAGGTATTACAATATGTCCCCCATAAGATTTTAACTTAATATTTGTATTTTCTAATCCTATATTTCTCAAATTTTTCTTATAAAATGAAAAGGGAATACACGAAACACCTGCCCCCGTATCCACTTCCATTTTAACTTCTTTTCCCTCTAATTTAACATTTAAAAATAAAGGATTTACATAAGAGATATCCATACTATACATATCTATATAATCAAAATCATCATCTACTGAATTTACAGTAACTTTAGATTTACATACCTTAGCTATGTGCCCTTTTCGATTACACGCGTTGCACTTAAAGTCTTTAAATTTACACTTTTTAAAATCATGGTTAGTTTTACCACAGTGAAAGCACTTTAAATTATCGTCTCTTTTATGATTGACTTTCGAGGGAACTTTGGGGAACTTTTTGGTAGGCTGTGTCATCCTCTCTTTTGGAGATTTGCCTTGCAGTCTGTTTACTTCCTGCAGCCCAGCTTCTTGAAGAAGTACTTCCTTGCTTTGAGCAATGTCCAGCAAATTAGCCAATGTGGTGGTGAGTTTTTCTTCGCACAGTCGATCGAGAATAGGCCCAGGTTTCATTCCGGTCACAAATTTGTCGCGAACTCTGTCTTCCAGGCTAGCTTCAAACTCGCATTCTGCCGCTTGCGTCTTTACTTTCACGTACCACTCTCTCACAGATTCTTGAGACTGCCTTAATGAGTCAAATATGATTCTTTTGCGGTACACTGAAACAGCAGGTTGAAATTGTTCGGTTAAAAGTTTTTTTAAATCAGCAAATGTTTTTAACGATAGTGTAACAGGATGGCACAAATTTTTCAGAATCTTGTAAACAGCTTCGCTGACCGTCGTCAAAAGAACCGGCACTTTGCGTTCCTCTTCCACCCTGTTAGCCAAGAAATATTGCTCCAATCTTTCAATAAAAATATTCCAGTCATCATGTAAATTATACTGGTTGATGTTTGCAACAATGCCAGTATTTACTACAGTCACATTGGTCGGATCCTGTGCCATTATGAAACCACACAGTGAACAAAAATATCTCAAGTTGAGAATTAAAATATAATGAAATATCAGAACTTTTTCCGAAAAATAATGCTGTCCAATTAAAAATGTTGACTCGTCGCCACATTTGTAGTGTCTTTACTATACATAATTAAGTAATTCATACGAATCCATTAAGATAAATAAAATAGACACAAAAGTTGCGTATTCACAGCATCTTTATTACAATTTTAACAACCGTGGAATTTGCCAGATTCACATAACTAAGTTACATAAATAAATATTATATCAAGTTGAGTTAAACAATAAATATAAAACATATGGAGGTTGATATATGGAGTGAGAATACATTACAATAAATAAATATTTTATTTTATTAGTTAAAAATTTCTATTGCAGGAAATGTTTTGATTGATTCAATATTGGTGAATGAATTTTTTTTCGTGATTCATTCTTTGTATTGGCGTCTCTAATAAAACGGACGAAATGGTGTACTCTGTAAAAATGGCTATTTTTTAAAATCAATTTAGTAAACTGTCTTCTTTACTAAAATAAATTAATGGTAATATATATTTCTTTGATTATTCTCGTGCTAAAAACGGTAGCATTTGTGATTTGATCGTATAACACAAAACACATCATGATCATAAAATATTATTTGATCATAACACAAAATTATATGTACGGCGGCTTTCATTTTTGTTAATATTTATTGTAATTTAAAATTATCGGTACACGGGTAAGTGGAATAGTAACTATCAGGTAAGTGGCTGAAATACACTATATGTAATGTACACCATGAACTTAGGTACAAAGATCTGATCTATGTTCATAATGTACACTATAAAACTATGCATTAATTTTTGAGAAAATTTTTTAATTAATAATTTTTTTTATTTCATTGTTGTATTTCTAATTTTCTTATATTCTTAAAGAATATTTTAAAATTAAAGAGAAATTTTAGAGGATTTATTAGAAAAATTATACCTTCATGCACAATTTATTTGTAGAAAATCCCTAAATTAACTCTTACAAGAATTATAGGTGCTTGCATATTATCCGACTCAGATCAAGTACAAATGCACCAAGGATGATGTAAATTATACTGATTAAATTAAACCTTATTTTTTGACAACTATATTGCTAATGAAAAAAACAAATAATTAGTAGAATTCCAATAAAAATACAAATAAAAAAGTCGAAATAAAAATCACTTAATGGTGTTTTAAACATGTGCATCCCATTTAATGTTATTGAATGTGACATTCACGATCATCCATTATTGACATTTAATCTAACAATTCGGTGATTGCCTTTTGGCTGGTGGGATAACCAAGTAGTACTTTATTTTTCAAGCACAGTAGAACCTCGATTATTCGAATCCTGGTTAACCAAAAATCTGCTTAATGAAAAGACCTTAAAATTCCTTAAAGTGCTATCTTTACATTAAAATCTTTACATTAAAAATGTAAAGATTTTATTTTCACCAATGTCAAATGAAATCTTTCAACATATTTTGATTTATGATTTCTATTTTATTTATAAGTTTTAAGTCAAAACAATACCGAATCACTTTTAATACATTAAAGAGGTTAATACTTTTTAGCTTTAAAAATTAGAAGCAAAATAAGTAAAAATAAAAATTTGACAGGTTTACGCATGTTTAAAAAGCAAACTTCTCCTACATTACTATAGGTGCTGACCCTTGATTTCGGCAGTGACCTTCAATTAGCTACAGCCAAAAAATTAGCACTTTGTTTTTAAAATGATTTGTAATTTTGGTTTGTCATTCAGGGTGTTTTGAATATGGAACCACAACTTTTTTTAAAACAGCGATGTTTTAAATTACAATCACAGCTTTTTATCAAACAAGCTTCATTGAAAATTAATAGTACGTATTTCAAATGTTAAAATTTAGTGACTATAGTTTACAAAGTGTTTTAATATTTCACATAAAAGCTTCAAGAAGAGGTGTGTTTTTATGCAGTTTTTTAGGGTTATTCATTATTTCACTTCAATTTACATAGTGTCTAACTTTTATTGAAACCCAAATTTTTGTTTGTTACCCTAAAAGCAAGTGATTTTTTTTTTTTTTTTTTTTTTTTTTTTTATAGAAAACAGAACTCCAAAAATTTGAATGATGTATATAAAATGAGTTAATCATCTACCATATATTGAATGTATAAAAACATTCAATATTATGCTGTTACTCAAAGAGCATGGTTTGTGTCTTATTTGAAATTTAATGAGACTGTCTGAATCTGTTACACTTTCAGCTCTCTCCATCATAAATCATATTTAGATGTGAATGGTATGAATCAATGAGTAATAATTTGTCTACTACTTAATACTGTGCTTAAAATTGCACAAGTCATTGAATAATTTGTATGGGAGTTCAACTCTGATCATTTTCATTTTCAGTGAATACTTAAATACAGTCAAAGATCTATAATCCGCACAAGTTGAGGCCAAAGGTTGTGCGGATTATGGAATTTTGCGGATTATAGAGTATAATGGATTATGCGTCATTTTATCATTCTTAGACAGCATTTTAATTCTATAATCAGTATAATATGGAAAGATAAATATGAAATCTAGTAATTAATTTAATAAATAATCTAAAAAATGCATTTTTAAAGTTATTTTATTTTTTTTAAATGATATATATACATGTGTTTACATGTTTACATAATAATGAGATTTATTTTTAAGGAATATTTTATGGAAGAAAGTATAAAAAAAATGAGAACAAATTATGCACAAAAAATAACCAACACAAAGTAAAATAAATGGTAATTACTTCAGTATACTATAATGAAATAGTACTATGAATATTATTTAAGAAATCTTTTGTTTAACAAAAATAAGAGTCGAGTGTTGTTTGTTTCAAAACCTGAAATGAATGAATCATGAATCTTTGATGAAATGTGCGTTTTTTCGAGATTTTTTTAATTGATTTCTTGCTTGTTTTGGCTTTTTTTTTTTTACAAATTTCTCCTTTTTTCTGCGATTTTTCAACAGATTTTACCTTTAAAAAAAATTTCAAGTATAAAAATTCATGATTCATTCAACGATTCATTCATTTCATCATGATTCATTCCTGTAAATTTTGTTGAACGATCGCGGAAAAATCTCGTGTAAGCGCCCCCCTCTAACTAATGTACGATTTTTCGTCACGTTTAGGGGGGCGGATTAACGGTATTTTACGGTATAATATTTCAGCTGGTGTTCTGTTTACTATTACTCTCCTGAACTTGCACAAACTGAAATAGCTACGAATGGAAAGTCGGCATTTCGAACGTTCAGTAAGCTTAGGTGTGTTCCATAATACAATTTAGTTTTTTACTGTTAATAAAATAAAAGAGTAAATTTTAAAAAAATACATGTTTTATTATGATTTTTATTACATTTTTTATTATTTGTTAAAAAAAATCATTTTTGGATCACGGATTTGTAATTTTTTTAACTGTTTATTTCATTGTTTACATTCGTAAAGTAACGCGGATTATGGGAAATTGCGGATTATAGGTCCGCGGATTATAGATCCTCAACTGTACCAGTCAGAGTACACATTAGAGCTTATAACTACTATGCACCATAGCATTGTTGTATGTTGTGCATTGAAATAATTCGCTATGTATTGATATTGATCTATTAAAAAGTAATAATATTTGCAAATTATTTTTGGAAATAAATGTGAAATGTAACATTTGATTTTTTATACAGGAAGATTAATAAAAATTTTATATAAGTGAATTTAAAAGTACAAACCATTCTACTGATAACAAAGGTCTCAAACCGGGCATATTACAAAAAATCTGAAAAAATGAAAAAAAAAATTTCATGAGAATTTATGTGTTTATAGAAAAAATTTTGGATCTAGAACGTCCAGGAAAAAATAAGGAAATTTTCATTTTTTGGTGATTTTTCACCAGTTGGCGATGGAATGTGATTTAAAAAATATACTCTTTTATATCAAATACGCTGAAAGAGAAAAAAAATTTCATGTTGAGCTTGTTTAATTAAATTATATTTTAAATAACTTTAGTTTTGTCAGTTTTAGTTTGTTTTAGCTATAATTTTGCCATTATTAATATTTATGTGTATTAATATTGAAATTTAACTATCAATTTTATGCGATTAAGAACAAAATTCAAATTTCATATTATCTAAAATTGTTTCAAGCTCAAAATGTCTGCTATGGAAACGACTTTGTGTTTTATTTTTGAGCATACTTAAATGTATATATAAAAAAATATTCAGTATGAATTTTTCTTTATATGAAATTATTTTTTCTATTGGAAACTAAATAACTGTAGAAACAAGAAATATATATATTTAATACAATAAATATCTTTAATAAACTCCCTCATTTTAAGTTTAAATTTATTAAATATCATTTGCAAATATTCTGAAAATCCATTAACACACAATTTTCAGTTTAATTAAAATCAATTGTTTTTGTTGAGGAGAAGGGCTTATCGTGAAATCACTTGCTGCTTTTCTCTTTCCACACCAAATATTTGAAAGTATTTTATTTTTTACAGACTTTCTACTATAATTCAGCTGCTAAATTTGACTGATCTTTTAGTATATACATAAATATTTTAATTAGCATTCTTTTCAAAAAATCTGGAGTATGCCCAGTATAGAGACCTTCTTTGTGAGTAGATTTGAGATAGATTTTAACAACTATGCCCATCAGAATCTGTTTAGTAATTATTAAACAATATCTTATCATTAGATTTTCAAAGATTTAAATCTCCATAATTCCAAAACTGCTTAATTGAATAGCTTCCATTCTGTAGGCAAAAGTAAAATTTAGTGAAAAATCTAAATATTTTTTCAAAATTAGAAAACACTTTGAAACTTTTAAAGTTTTTTTTAAATTTCTATATGCAGATGACTTTTTAAACAAAATAAAAAAAACTAATTAGTGTTATTAGTTTACACTCTAGTCACATTGATTTAATGATTTGTCGCACACTTAGCAACATATGGCTTATTGGCACAATATTGAAAATGCAGATGTTGCCAAATATTAGAAACTGCCTTGAAAAAACATTTTAAATATTATTCCTTGTTGATACATATAGAGTGATCGAAAATAACATTTTAATAATTTACAGCATGATCGATTTAATTACAACTTTTGTATAAGAAACTGGAATTGCAATTATGTTAATCAGTTAAAAATACAGGGTGTCTCATAACAATCTGAACACAATATTTTCTTCCTAACTTTAACAATAATAAAGATACCTTTACGAAATTTTCAACAGATTTATTTCTGTGATAAATTAAGTCAGTGACCTGGAGAACCTTCTCCTCCCCCACTGGATACTCTTTCTCCCCACATAATTTTGTGTTTTGCTTTTGTCTAAAAGTGTTAATTATCTGTAATTCTGTACCCTGTCTCCCTTTCAGAGTCATAAAATTTTCTTCTATTGAAAAATATCAGAATGCAACATTAACTACTTTGTTTTGTGTAACTTGCAGTAACTCAAAAAGTACTGAAAGAACTGGATAATTTTAAAGCAACTGTATATATCGCAAAATGCATTCTAAAATATTAACTTTCTAGTTTAAGGTTAAAATAAATATGGATGTTGACCGCATCCATCTCATCAGTTTGTCATGTTTATATTTGAAATAGAACGAGGCACTCTGTATTTTTGATTTAAAAAAATAGAATAGCAACTGTAGTTTCCGTTACAAAAATTATTTTAGCTGTTGCAAGCTGTACTAAATCAGTAAATGATTAAACGGCTCTTATATATCATCTTCAGCATGATTGGAAAGTTTTGACATGCGATGGTTTTAACCATGGGCTAAAATTGTCATATTGAAAATCTTTTGTCAAACATTTTAAAAAGTGTAAAAACCCTATATTTAATAAAATAATGTCAAAAGAATTATGCATCTGAGTTATCATTTATTTAATAGATAGATTTTTAAAAAAACTGCATAAATATATTAAAACGATGGGGTATAAACTGCACATTGCATTCTTGAAACCTATTTGCATAGGATATAGAAAACTGCAAAAAGTTTGCTGCACGAATTTTTTTTAATTATTTATATAATGCATACTTTTAAGATGAACAGTTAATAAATCCTTAATTATTTATAATCATAGATTTTTATTGGTTAAATTTAAATTTTGCAGATATAAATAAATTATTTAGATTTTTTTCATTTTTTATGGCTACATGCAGAAATTAATCTATGACAACTGGTATCTAATGAGCATATTTACTTTCCTTAAGTTAGAACAAATTAAGTTATTTCCATTTCAGTACAAAACATTATATTGCTATTACTACAAAATCCAGTTTCTTGCTTTTCGCCTACTATATTTTCATGGGTTCTCATGCTTTAGAAGCTACTGCACAAACTCAAAAACACCGACCTGCTAATGTTAATCCTATAGGAAATTTTTATTAAATACCTATCTTGTTTAAAATTTAATGCATTTAAATGAATTTTTTAAGTAAAAATTAGAATACCCCCTCATTCATGTTAATTTTATACGAGATTTTTTTTTAAATATTTATTTTGCATATCAAGATTTTTTTTTTCATTTTTTGCATTCAATAACAAATATTTACAAATGCTGTATTTTACTTTGATTTCACTTGCAGTTTTATTTTATTATTATTAAGATACTAAATTAATTAACTATCTTTCATCTTACTTCTATGATGAATTATTCACGTGTTCTTAATTTAAGGAGAACTTCCATAAATAAGATAATTGCACTAGTATGAGAAAATATCATAATTTAATCATTTTATCCCAACATTTCATTCTTTTCTCTTGAATAAAAAATGGTCTTTGTGCTAAAGAAAAAAAATTAAATAATGAATGCTGAAGAGAAAAAAAATTATTTTACAGCAATATGTATATTTTTAAAAATAAGGTATGTAGCCCAATATGCAAGAAAAGCCACACCAAAAATCCATATAACTTGGAAATTTAGTCATAAACAATGAAAAATTGTAATTTCACATTTGATTTCAGTTTACTGTATAGGGGAAATGAGCACATGTGCCTTGTATGCTTAGGCACACAAAAGCATTGTATAATTCTTTAAAAAAAAATGGCTCGTGAATTTTTCTTATTTGCAAAAAACTCTCGACAATTGAAAAGTGATCTAGATTAGGGGTGAGCATATTCATTAAAAATTAACTAGAAAGAAATGTCTTTCCAGTTGATCCCTCATTTTACTTTCCAAAACCGAAATGAAATATTTGCAAACAAATGAAGGAAAACAAATGTAACCAGTGGTGAAAACTTATATGGGCCCGTGGCGCCCGACCCCACCCATTAATTTTTAATCATAGCGTGCCCAATTTCTATTGTTCTAGTTATTTACATCATTATTATATTATTATTCATCTTTCCCCTTAGAACAAAATATATTTTGTCAGTGACCATGTGTTTTAATTCTTCGAGTGATACCCATAAATCCCAAATGATTACAATGTTTTGTTCTATGTTTAATTTTGTGCTAATTCAGTTTGTAATAATATTCATGATATCATTTCAAAACAATTCAATAAATGTGCGTTTATAAGGAAAAACGCATGAGAATATAATTTAATAAAATTGTAATTGTATTTAAACATGATAGTTTGACTTAAAATCCTCAGCTTTCACCATCTGCCAACCTTTTAAGGAAAAACAAACTAGTCGCACCATTTTACAAAAGAAAAAATTGAGCCCATCCAATATTTTTGAGCCAACCCAATATTTTTCAAAAGTTGGCGCCACTGAATGTAGCTAAGGTATAAATATAAAAATCGTTAAACCTACATATGTAAAATTATAGGGGGAAACATCAGAGGAATAGGGAAAATAGAATAGTCGCTTTTCCTACAATATGATTTTACATCAGATTTTTATCGAGCCTCCCAATACATAATACTAGTAACATATAAAACTTTCAATGATGAGAGAAGAAAAGATTTTTGGAGTGTTACAGTTGATCCACGGGAAATACAATTTTCTAACTTTTTCCGACCTTTTCAAGTGATGTATAATTAGATGGTTCTTTGACCAGTCTTTCTAACTTGACTTCCAAGAAGCCACTTTCTAATTTTTTCCAACTGCCTTTAAGAGCAAAAATTATACACAGCATAGATTTTGTAATTTATTCTGAATACTGTAACTCTTATCATTTTCATCCATCTCTAGAAATCTCTATCTAAAGATCAAAACATAGTTATCAAGAAAGAAAAAGAGGCGCGTGCAGTATTGATTACGGAACACTTTCCAACACACCCTGGACACTGTAAAACCTATATTTTAATTTATCTGCAATAATTCATACCATCCTGTGCAAAGAGCAATACATAATTATCAAGAATAAAAAATCATGAGCATTGCATAGATCATGAAACAATTTCCAAAATATTCCGAATACTATAATATGCATAATTTTCATTCCTCTACTACAATTCCATAACCAACGAAACATAATTCAGAACTAAAAATTATGTATATAACATAGATTATGACACACTTTCCGACGTAATCATTATTTCGCAATACCTATTATTTTCGTACATGTGCACTATTTCTACTAGCCTATGCAACAAGTAAACATAACTAACAGGAACAAAAAATTATTCATGCATCATAGATGAGAAACACTTTCCAACTCATTCTAAATAATGTAACATTCATAATTTTTATGGATCTGCAAGACATAACTAACAAGAACAAAAAATCATACATGAAGCGTAGACTATGAAACATTTTTTTAACGCATTCTGAGCATACTCACACCAATATTTTCATCCATCCGTAGTAATTCTACTTCCTTGTGCAAAAAATCAAAACATAAATAGGTACAATTAGAAACATGTATACAATATTGATTATGAAACTTTCCAACACATTCTGCTGAAGCCATGGAAACGTGTTGGACGTTTATTTGAAATTCATTTTCATCTTCTAACGGTGGAAGAGGGAATAAAGGTTTTAGCAGCGCACGCACAACTCATTTGCTGTACGGTGTCGGAAGTAGTGTGGACATGTATCCGAATTTTGTTCAGAAAGGGCATTGTTTAGAACATTTTGTACTATCTCGCTGTGCAAAGTGGGACTGGGTGATTTTGTTGGGTAAATATAGCACGCCTGCTTTATGGTGCCGCAGACAGGGCTGACACACATCAAAAATTTATTCAGAACAGATTGCACCTCTGGTGGTGGAAGATAGAAAACAAAATTTTCTAGCATGTTTATAGTACATTCTGTATTAGGTATTAAAACGGCCTATAGAGGCGCTGCTTGCAGCCTTGAGTACAGGATAACTGCCCCTTTAATTTTTCTTTAACTAAAACGAATGTGCCATCGAAATAGTTCTTTATTGTAAATGCGTTCGAAAGCATTATATATTAAAACAAAGGATAAATATTAATTTTCATGTAATACAGAACGCAAATACTACAAAAATCTGAAATTAAAAAAAAAAATCATTCTGAACAAATTTAAAATACATGTAATGTAATGCGCTTGCATGGCACTATCCTGAAGCGAGAAGTTACATCTTTTATTCACCAGAGGGCGTATTCGAGCGCTTGAATTGCCAATATGGTGTTATAGGCAGTCGATTCCTGAGTTTATTTGAACAAACTGTGTAGCAAGCTCGGTTTACGCGTCCTAACACAGGAGAAACCCATTCGAGAGGTTTATTTTATGATATTCTTTTTTTAAATTTTAATATCTATGACAATTTAAATATTCCAATTTTTCTGGAAGAATCGATAGGCGAGACAACAACTGGAAGTTCAGTTAGTTTATTTATAACTTTTTCATTGTGACAGATTATATGTTTTATCATGATAGCTATTTACTTTAATTATTTCATTTTTACTTATAGTTTAGTATTTTTAAAGTTAAGAATTCATCTGATACACACTTGTTCCACAGCCGTCAGGTGATTCGAAGTTTACTATAGAATTTTGCACTATTGTAGAAATGTCAATTCAACTTAGTTTTCTGTGTTAATTTAATTTTCCTTGAAATGTTTATTTTTATTTTTTTTAAATAATTTTAAAAAGTGATAGATAACTTTTATTTATTACAGATACAAAAAGGTCTTAATGTAGATGCAGCATCATATAACTTTAAAAAGTCTTTTAAATTTTAATATGCAGCAAAATATTTCTGAAAAAGATCTTTTTGGAAAAACAGCTTCTGACTCACAGCATGAAAAATCGTTTGTTTGCAAAGAGTGCTGCAAAAGATTTTCTCAAAAGAGTCATTTAAGCAGACATCTTTTAATTCACACTGGTGAGAAACCTTTTGCCTGTGAGATATGCAAGCAGAAATTCTCTAGAAAAGATGTGTTTAGCAAACATATATTAGTACATACTGGTGAGGAACTTTTTGTGTGTGACATATGCAACAAGAAATTCTCTCAAAAGCGTTACTTAAGTAAACACCTATTATTTCATACTGGTGAAAAATCTTTTGAGTGTGACATATGCAATAAGAAATTTTCTAGAAAAAGTGATTTAAACCAGCATCAATTAGTTCACTCTAGTGAGAAAAATTTTACGTGTGAAGTATGCAAGAAATTTTTTCTTTACAGAAGTTCTTTAAGCAACCATCTAGTAATTCATACTGGTGAGGAACCTTTTGTGTGTGACATATGCAACAAGAAATTCTCTCGTAAGCGTAACTTAACTGCACACCTATTAGTTCATACTGGCGAAAAATCTTTTGGGTGTGACATATGCAACAAGAAATTTTCTCGAAAAAGTGATTTAAAGAAGCATCTTTTAATTCATACTGGTGAGAAACCTTTTGTATGTGAGATATGCAATCAAAAATTCTCTCATAAGTGTAACTTAATTACACACCTAACAATGCACACTGGTGAGAAACCTTTTGCGTGTGAGATATGCAAGCAGAAATTTTCTAGAAAAGATGTGTTTAGCAAACATATATTAATTCATACTGGTGAAAAACCTTTTGTGTGTGACATATGCAAGCAGAAATTCTCTAGAAAAGATGTGTTTACCAAACATATATTAATTCATAATGATGCAAAACCTTTTGTGTGTGAGACATGCAACAAAAAATTCTATGATAAGAGTAATTTCAACAGACACCTGTTAATTCATACTGGTGGGAAACATTTTGTGTGTGAGATGTGCAAAAAGACATTCTCTCGGAAGTATTCTTTAAGCAAACATCTTTTGATTCATACTGATAATAAACCTGTGTGAAACATTGCAATAAGATATTTTCTTAAAAGAGTGTTTAAAGGAAGTATCTCTTAATGCACATTGGAGAGAAAATTATTGTGAGATATATACAAAAAAAAACATTTCTCAGAAGGGGAGGGATGACCACCCTGCTCTATGGAAACTCCGCTTACCCTTTAGTGTGGTAGTGCAATCCGAGGAGCAGATCTGAGAAGAGCAAATTAAATGTTCATTTTCATTCCCAAAATTTGTTAATTTCAATTAACTCAGCTTGACACATCGTGGCCTGAGAATAATAAAGTTCTATCTGTGTTTATGAAAAAAATTACTTGTCGATATAGGATAACTGCCCCTTTAATTTCCATTTAACTAATGCTAATGTACCAGTAATGTTCTACTTGTTTCACTGAAGGCATTTCGGGATTGAAATATTGTCATAATATAAATGTAAAATTATACATTAAATAAATTTAACATCATTTTGATGCAAAAATGCCTTCATAGATACAGATAGAACCTTTCTATATCTATAAGTCATTTTTTTCAAAAACACAGATAGAACCGTATTATTCTCAGGTGACGATATTCTAGCATCAAAAAAATTTTTTTTTCAAATTTTACATCAACTAAAAACTGACCCAGAATTCCCCATAAATTTGAAAAAAAAAATAATAGGCTAGAGAGTTAGATGCATTTATTTTTATTTTAAAAAGTAATAATAATCTGATGAGGTTTGTAGATATATATAAAAAAGCTTGCAAAAAAAATGTTTTAACTCTTTATGTCCCAGAGCAGTGAAATTTTTATCTTCCTTAGAATCCCGGAAAGCCGCCCGACATTTCATCCCCCCCCCCCATGAAAGGTGAGGCGGCTTGCTTTAGCTATTCATACGAACGTGCATGGTTCAACCCTTTTGCTGTAGTATCTGCCCAAAGAAGAACCTATTGTTATACCTTTTGTTATCCATTTCCCCCTTAATCCCAATAACCATAAATCCAAAAGCTTTGCTTTCTCGTAATCTTCGGCTAAACGGATTGACAAATTATTTTTAGACTTAAGACTATGTTTATGACATCTCTGCTAAATAATCATAAGATAAAGGTTTTTTTTATTATTTGTTTTATAAACAAAACTTTTACTTGTAAATTAAACACATATATTTGTTTTAATATTTAAAAGCTTTTTTGTTTTATTAGTAAAAAAAGAATATATATTTTTAATTTAAAAATTTATCCTTGATACATTTTTTGGAAAAATAAAAATATTTTATGCATTTGTAAACCATTTATACAACATACTCTTACACAATATCTATTTTTTTTTTCAAATAAAATTATATGTTGAAAAATGTTTAATAATGTAATATTTGTACATTAATTTAAATTATGTGATAAATTATTATATAAATATTCATATGTTTTATTTTATTTTTCACTTTATTGATGCCATTATTTCTAGGTAACTTTCCTTTCTATAACAATGGATACATAATATTTAATAAATTATTCGGTCAATTAAATTAATTTATTAACTTATTTAAAAAAGCAATCTAAAAAAATAATCATTATTTGAAAATATTCGTCTACTTATAATTTTCATTGGCGAAGGTAATTTAAAAAGTCATTCTCCAGTTGGGAGCCGTTCAAGTATTATGTAAGTAATATGGAAAATGGGGGGAGGGGGTTACATGATCTGCTTGTTTCCGACAAGGGGGAGACAAAGTTACAACAGTTCTTATTTAAGCTTTTGATAATGAAGCAACTACAATGCAATAACCATAAACAAACAAATCATGATTGGAAATGAGCGTTTTAATTATATTAATTAACCATTATTTACCATACACTAAACTTTTTTTTTAGTATCACAATTTAAGGTATGGCTATTCGTAAAAATTTATAGAGTTAATAATGTAATTTATTAATTTCTTCGAAAAAGCGTTATGTGCAAAATATTATAAAGTATTATATAATTAAAAGAAGGGAGATCAAGATGTTTTTTTCTTTTTTAAGGAAGGAGGAAAGATATAAAAGGAATAAGCGGTAAATGGAAAATCTTACATAATCAAAAGAAGGGGGGGGGGGGGAATCAAGAATTTGTTTTTTTTTCTATTAAGAAAGGGGGGAGAGATACAAAATGAATAAGTGGAAAATGGCAAATGGGGGGGGGGTAGTACATAATCTGCTTGTTTCCGACAAGAGGGAGCCAGAGTTACAACTGTTTTTATTTAAGCTTTTGACAATGAAGCAACTATAATGCAATAACAATATGGCTTTTTATATAAATTAATACTGTGATTTATTGGTAATTGATTTTTTCTTGGAAAAAGTGTTATGTACAAAACATTATAAAATCTAACAGAATCAAAAAAAAAGAAGGGATTAACATTTTTTTAAGAAAGGAGGAGAGATACAAAATATTTAAAAATGAAAATGACTGAAAATGCCCGTGCAATACTTGAATAGCCACTTGACTAATTCATAAGTTTAAGAATTTAGATAATTTTTAATTCAAAATATAATAAGGTATAATCATCAATATATATAAAAATTACAAGAGGTTTTCTAATAATTAAATCTGATGGTATTAAAACAGACAACTAAAATTTCATGTGTCCATACCAACACTTATGATTTAATCGCTGTATTTAATAAATTACTGTAAAAAAAAGGATGTTTAAAATTTAAATAGTTAATTGTAAGAATTAAGCTGTTAAATGTTTTTTCATTCCTGAGATTCGATGTTATAAATTGATTTGATAATAAGATTTCTTTAATAATTTTATGTCTTATTACTTGAAAATTAAAAAAGGGGGAGGAAGATTACATAAGAAGTGCAGAATAGAAGCAAATATTTTCATTACTTAGAAAGAATACTTCAGTACTTAAAAGTAAAACCATTCATCTTTGGATCCGGTTAGAACCGATTATAAAAATTGAACTGTTCTTTTAATAAGAAAAAAAAAGAAAAAGAAAAACTATAATCAAAATCGAAAGCGTTCAAACGCACAATAATATATACCGATCTTAAATATTTTGTGAAAAATATAAAAATAAAATGCGAGTTTGATATTTGCTTAGATTTCTCCCATTGGTTTAACAACAGCGCTCAAATTTCCCCACGTGACTAATATAGATTCTTAAGTGAAAATAATTATTAAAACTTTTTATTATATACTTTCATTTTTCTTGAAAATAATTTCATTTATCTACCAATATATATATATATAAATTAATATAAATATATATAAATCATTATTTTATTATTATTGTAAATTTTTTATTATTAAGTTTTCTAATGTTTTACTATCTATACAGTAATATTATTAAAATAAGGACAAAATAAAAACTAATTACTAAAAACAAATGGAAAAAAATGACAGAGATCTAAGTAATAACTGACAAAATCATGATTTGTACTACTCGACACACAGTCTTCCTACCTAAAGTAAACCAATTGTATTTGTGTATGTTGAACATCTCCTATTCCCATTGTGTTCCTATCTACTGTCCATTAAGCGGAATAAACAGCCACGCCCGATCCATGTTCAACAACTTACACTTCACAAAAGAGAGGGGAGAAAAAGTCAGGCCGTCTTTCCGCCGTTATGGGTTTCTAAGGACGCGGGCGGTCTCAGGCGTTTTGGGATCTAAAGGGTTAAGAAGTGCACTTTTATTTATAATAACTTTGTACCAGTAATTTTCTTCTGCAATAATTTAGGAGTTAGTCGACAGTGTTTATTTTTTCTTCCACAAATGTATTTCTAAATAAAATTAAGATACATTTATTTCAGTAAATTATTATTTCTGAAACAGCATTTAGATATACAATAATTTTAGGATTACCCCCATTTTAGTTATCATGGTGTAAAGAGGGGATATGAAAACATATTATAAATGTATCACTGTGAGAAAACAATTTAACAACATTGAATGGTTATGTTTAATCTGTAGGAATCCAGTGTTATATAAAATGAATCAAAAGTTTCATTAAAATAAATGTAATAGTCTGTTTTTTAAGTTTTCTCTAAAAAAAATAGTTTTATTGCCTAGTTTCCCCATCTTTCAATTCTGTTGTCTAAATAGGTAGGTCAATAGCCTTCATTACTTCAGCCTTGTTTAAACTTTCCTCAATTCATAGTTTATAAATAAAATGTCCATGACAGACAGACACTGGAATGATATTTTCATTGTTCGTTTTTATTTTTTTAAGTACAGATGACAACAAAAGACTTTATTTGACTGATTTTCTGTTTATAACTCTTGTTATATACTCAGAGCAGTAGCTAAGGGGGGTGCTATGGGCGGCTCAGCCTCCCCCCTAAAATATTTTGAGCCCCCCCCCCCTGGAAAAGATTCCAAGGTCACTAAACGAATTTCTGTTCTGAAAATTCAAATGAAATTCAGTTCAAAAATTTTATTTAGTTTTGAAACTCTTTCGCAGTTTTGCAGAATTACTTATTTGTATTTAAAATAGGTATTTCAACATTTCCCCCATCCTTCTATACCATATGTAGCTAACATGTTTAACACACTCCAAATTTTCATCATCCTATTCTTTTCTTAGCATAAAATGAAATTATTACAACAGTCTAATAAGAAACGTAGAACCTACAATGCAGTGTTGTATTCAGCCACTATTGAAAACCCAAAATCTCAGATTTTCTGTGGGGGGGACATTTTACTGCTCTGGGGGGAATGTCCCCCCCCAGGCCTCCCCCCTGCATTTAACACTGCTACAATGTGAAAATGCACTAATATATTTTTCTGCATCGTAGAGAGAGAAAAAAAAATCATGAGCTCCCCTTATTGCTCACTTCTAGCTATGGTCCTGTATATACTTATTCCGCATTTGTTGGTAAACTTAGTATATAAATGCCTATTAAATTCACACATAAAAATACTGTATGCTTATACATATTTTTATTATGTTATATCTTTTATATTTTATACATTTATTATGCATGCTAAATTAAAACATAAAATTTATATTGTAAATGGTTATATATATATATAATATTACATGTACAAAAAAATATCTGTAAAAAAAAAAGCCAGAAAAGTATAAATTAGAAAAAAAAAATTAATTATTACGAAAATGTGTATGCAAAGTTATTATTTATCCACTAGTAGCATTAAGTGATAAAAAACAAATTTCAGATGCAGAATAATTCAACAACTGCATTGAAACAGTTAATGCCAAAAAAAAAAAAAAAAAAAAAAAGAAAAGAAAAGAAAATACAGAACTGGGTATGGAATTCTTCGGTAGTTACTAACAGTAGCTCTAACAGTATAAGAGTTTAGTCTCATGCAAAATTAAAAAATAAAATAGTTAAATGTAGCTATGTTTTTGTGTAATGACTTTATGTTAGAATTAAAAATTTATTTTCATTAATTAATATTTCTAAATATACTTTACATTTATATTTAAAACAAGTAAGAAAAGTCACTTGTTAAGCATAGATTATGAAACATTTTCCAACACTTTCTAAAATTTTTAACAAAACTTTGTTATCTGGGGAAATAAGGTCTATAGCTAAATATGTATTCCAATACTGTTCAACAGGGTTGTATTTGATCTGTCAGTTGATATATAGACTATATAATGGGGAAATTTAATTTAGCAAGAAAACTACTAACTGATTGAAATTTTCCTTTCAGCAATTTATGCTAATATATATGGAAAGATACTCAAATACTTTTATTCAGCCATGTAGTTTACCTAGTATTTTTAATATACAAAAGTATTTTGCTAAAATTTAGCTCAAGCAAAAATACACTTTAAAATACTTAAATCACATTTCCAGAAATTAATGTCCAAAGGCGACCATGTATCCAGATCTTTGTATGATTCTGTATATAATTTTATCTATGTTGTACAAACATTTCTTAATAAACTGAATGCAGTTCAACGTCAATATGTATAACTTATTTAAAAAACACCTTTAAAAATTATGCTTATATTCAGTAAACTTTCCGAAATCTTTTATGTATTCCCGTATATCTGAATTGCGTACCATTTAGCTTTTATACGCACCATATAATATGGATACATATATTGAAATTTAAAAGTGCATATCAAGATTAATAAAAATGCATTTCTTCAATCAAACAGTCATTATCCATAATATACAATACTTCGGATAAAATATACTATTTGAAAAATCTTTTGTATGTCCCTGTAATCACTATGAACATCGCATTATGTGTGAAATAACTAATATTAATCCTCAGCAACGTACATCAATTTGATTATACCTGAAATCGTTTACCATAATTAAAATATATTGCTATCAATTTCCCCCTTTGTTGTTATGTTAGGGAATTTTTTTGTGTGGCCCTGTAATTGCTATGCACATCACGTTTACATTTCTTGCTTTAGCAAAAATAGAAAGTCAGTTACACATGAATTTCATAAGGGCCTCTTTATATGTCCTTTAAACTTGCAGACATTAAATAAATAGTCAAGTATTTTTTAATTAAAGCAGTGTTTTTCCTATAACAGTTTTTACATCATCTTGAGTTGTAATATACACTCAAAATTCTATAATCCACACAAGTTGGGGCCAAAGGTTGTGCGGATTATGGAATACAGTGGATTATACAGTATTATGGATTATTCCATTTTATATGGATTATACATTATTTTATTATTCCTAGACAGCATTTTATTTTATAGTCAATATAATATGAAAAGATAAATAGGATATCTAATAATTAATTTAGTTGGCTATCTCAAAAAATGCCTTTTTAAAGTTATTTTATTAAAAAATTGATATATATATATGTGCATTGTGCATTTAAATAAAAATAATTACATATACATATTATATATATTAAGTAGTACAGTTTGTTATTTATTGTTAATAAAATAAGAGGGTTATATTTTAAAAAGTAAATATTTTATTATATATATATTTTTTTAATCCTTTTTGGATCATAGTTTGTAACTTTTCTCAACTGTTTATTTCATTGTTTAAATTCATAAATTAATGCGAATTACAGAAAATTGCGGATTATGGGTGCGCAGATTATAGAACTTTGACTGTCTGTCTTTCTCTAAGGAAGACGTTTCCCTGATAATCGAATCTTCAGTTCAGATGTCATTTTCTAAAAGATCCCAAACTTTTGTAGGAAATGCAGAAATGCTGTATTAATATTTTTTTAATATCCAAATAACTCTATGTTTTGTAAAAGTAAGTTCAAAATGACTTTATGAATGTGCCAAAAAGTAACCGATTTGGATTAAAGAAAATAAAATTGCAAATAAATAAATAAATAAAGGTACTACTCTGTTATCCCATCGACAAATTTCGCCAAATTATACATATTAACATAATTTTCATTTTAAATAGTGAAAAAAGAAATAATTAGTAGAATATTAACAAAAATATTAATAAAAATTCGAAATAAAAATCACTTAATGACATTTTAAACACATGAATCGTATTTAATGTCATTGAATGTTACATTCACAATCATCCATTATTGGCATTTTATCTTATAGTTTGGCGATAATTTTTTGGTCGATGAGATAATCTAGTAGTACCTAAATAAATAAATAAAACTATCTTGAATTTATTTGGCAAGATATATTTCACTGTTTGGCGAGATAGCTTGAAATATTCAGCTACAGGTATCCAGCCAACAAATATTCGACAAAAAGCCCAAGTATTGAATAGTGACTGAATATTCGGTTTATCTCTAATTTTAATAAATATCAAATTTACAAAATATAACTATTATGAATATCAACTAAAATAAACAGTTACTACTTAAAATATTTATTATTAGATTTTTGTTACATAATAGATTCAAGATTCATTTGATCTTCCTGCATTGTCCCCTAAGCAAGACTTCTTGCAAACAATAATGGAGTGACAATATTATTCTCCATTTTTTGCTCGTAAGCATAACGAGTATCATTTCAAACCTGATTTTTCTAACAATGTATGTTACATGTGGTGCAAAAATAGGAATGGAAAGCAATAAATGGGACTTTCCATACATTAAAATGTAACAACTTTATAATCAGTTATTAATTTTAATACTAACTTTGCATTTGCATAAAAAAATAATAAGAGACTACATTCATAGAAAGAAAGAAATACCAAAAAAGGCAATTTTTTGATTGATAAAGAATGATTACATGTTACCACCCCCCCCTTAAATATGTCTTAAATATCAAGTGCGAGACCCCACCTCTCCCCTAAACTGATATTGTAGTGTATATACTGCCCCTATCACATGAACTCCAGCGAATGATGTAGGCAGAATAGGATCAATATTTCCATTTATAGATACACATATGTATCTGCATTTGTACATAAGTCATAACTAAGAATTTGATAACTTAATGCATGAATTTTGTACACTTTAAAGAAATTAAACTTGTCAAATGTAATATTTAATTGACATTAAAAATTTAGTAAAGTTTATTCAAAGATGTCTTGTTTATTATTTTTCTCTCTAGTTTTAGATTCAATGGAAGATAAAACAGTATTTGCATAAGTTTAATTAGTCATTCCTGTTAATGAAAACAACATCAACCTTTTCATACTGGTACTTGTAAGAAGTTCATGTTATCATCCGAAATTAAACTTATTCATCTAAGAAAAATGTCATCGATTAAAGAGGAAAATTCTCCCTACAGTGAACAGAACTTTGTTCCTCCAAATGAGGAAAAGGACAAACATCCCTCCATTCATAGACCCGAAATCATTTTTATTTGTAGAGTATGTACCAAAACATTTTCTACGAATACTTATCTAAGAAGACATCTTTTGACTCATACAGGGGAAAAGTGTTTTGTTTGCGAAATTTGTTCCAAAGAATTTCCTCAGAAAACTCATTTAAGAAAACATCTCTTGACTCATACAGATGAAAAATCTTTTCTTTGTAGAATATGTTCGAAAATATTTTTTAAGAACTTGGATCTAAGAAGGCATCTCTTGATACATACTAAAAAAAACTTTCGTCTGTGAAATATGTTTGAAAATGTTTTCTGAGAAAGGTAATCTAAGACAGCATCTCTTGACGCATACAGGAGAGAAGCCCTTTGTTTGTGAAATATGTTCCAAACAATTTTCTCAGAATTGTAATCTAAGAATCCATCTCTTGACGCATACAGAAGAGAAACCCTTTAATTGTAAAATATGCTCTAAAGGATTTTCTCGCAATGGTCATTTAAGAAGACATCTCTTGACGCATACAGGAGAAAAACCTTTTGCTTGTGAAATATGTTCCAAAGGTTTTTCTGAGAAAGGCCATCTAAGAAAACATTATTTGATTCATACAGGTGAAAAACCCTTCGTTTGTGAAGTATGTTCCAAAGGATTTCCTCGAAATAGTAGTCTAAGAAAACATTATTTGATTCATACAGGTGAAAAACCCTTCGTTTGTGAAGTATGTTCCAAAGGATTTTCTCGAAATAGTAGTCTAAGAACACATTATTTGACTCATACAGGAGAAAAACCTTTTGTTTGTGAAGTATGTTTCAAAAGATTCTCTCAGAATAGTAATCTAAGAACCCATCTCTTGACGCATACAAGTTAAAAGTCTTGTGTTTCTGAAATGTGGTTCAAAAGACTTTCTCAGAATGCTATCTTAGAAGACATCTATTGCAGAGTTGGCACGGTTTAACCAAATTGGTTTAAAAAAAAATTTCAAAAAAAATCGAGTGACATTTTCGCATTTTTTTAATTATAAATTAAAGCCTACAAATTACTGGATATAAATATTTTCTACTTTTAATATTTTATTTCAGCAATAAGTGTTAGGGGCCGTCCATTAATCAATGTGATGTTTTTTTGGCATTTTTAACCCCCCCCCCTCCCTCTTGGTGATACATGGTGAGGTTCAAGACTACCCCCCCTCTACCCTATATCACGTGTATTTTTTAGTACCTACAAAGAATCTTAATTTTTTTAGAATATTTATTATAAAATACAGGTTCAAGTATCATCAAATTTTATTACAGAAAATAAAAAAAACTACAATAATAACCTTAAGAGGTAAGCAAGGTTGCAAGTTGTTTTGGACTGACATAAAAATAATGAAAGAAATTCTTTTTGAGCTACACTATGTTTTTTTCCCTTCTTATACTCTGCAAATAGGTCTTTATACAGATCACCTATTTTAGACATTGTTTTAATGCAAAACGTACAAGGTTAAACAATTTATGCATGCATTCAGTGCCAAAACAACAGAATAACTGACACTAACAAGCTGAGTCCGGCAGGCGCTTGTCGCGGCTCGTGGGAACTTCACTTCGTTCGTTGCCTGGCAGTGGTGAATCAAGGTCACACTACAAGCCGCTTTCGACTTTGTACGCGTTTGACGAAAAAATAAATACACGAAACGCCACTTTTCGGTTCAGTATCGCGCGTTTGCCGATAAAATAAATACTCGTGACTACACCCCCCTCCCCCTTGTGATATTTCGTGATTTTTTTATGGACCCCCCTCCCCTCTCGAGTCTCGCATGATTAATGGACGGTCCCTTAGATGTAGTGGGTCTAGGTCATTTTATATATATATATATATATATAGGATAAATATCTGTATGCATTCATGATCATACTCTGTTGCTCTAAAGAAAAACATAGAGCATGTGAATTGATCAAAGATAAAAAAGATTAAAAACATGCAATATTTAGTATAAAATATTTTCATTAAAAAAACATTATTTAAAGCAATCTATCATAACATGCACAATGATTTTGAACATGGAGCTACATAACTCGATGATCTTTAAGATTTTGGTCAAACTGTAACAGATTTTTTTTATTGGGGAAATTTTCTTTAAGAATTAAAATTAAAATAGGAAGTTGAATAAGATAGTATTAAAAAATGTGGTGTTTCTTAAAGCATTTTAATAACACCAAACTATCCCCTCCCCCCCCCCCTGTTATTTGCTGAATCTAATGACTAAAAATGTTAATTTCAAATTGCTACTCAAAAAAAAAAGTATTTCAAATTTATCTTTTACAAAATTGTATAAAAGAATATTACAGTCATCAAACTGCATCAAATGTTTATTATTAGCAATCAAAAGATGTTTTATAATTTTTTTCAGTGTATCAATGTCCGATTGTGTAAAGTAATTTATTCTTTGAACACAAGACCACTGTTAACTGTTTAAAATACGATTTTTTTTTCAATTTTCTACATAATTCACTATAATTATTTAATTTAAATTACTTTCAAATGAAGTTATACTACTTATAATCCAACAATGTCTATTTTTATCAATAAATATGCATGTATAGCTAGTAAAAATGTATGTTCTAAAAAAAACCGGTTTAAACAAAAAAAAAAAAAAAAAAACCTGTTTTAAACCAAAAAACTGTTTTTTTCCCAACCCTGATATCTTGATACATAGCTGAGAAAAACCTTTTGTTTGTGGTGCATTTTTCAAAAGATTTTCTGATAATAAAAGTCTAAGAATCAATCTCTTGTCACATACAAAATTAAACCCTTGTATTGCTGAAATATGTTTCTAAGGATTTTCTGGACATTGCCGACTTGAAAGATATCTCGTGATTCATACAGGATAAATATATTTTGCTTTTGTATTGTGTTTTCCAAAGGCCTATCTGATAACCATTATTTAATGAAACATTCATTATATACCAAATTGGCAATTCATGAAAATCTCCCATATTTTAATTTTCGAAATTGAGTATGAACACTGTATATGTTATTGCATTTAATGTCAAATGTTTTTATGTTTTAGCATTTTGTAATAAATCGAAAAAATTACACTTCTTTCATGGCTTGGTTTATGGCTTCTTGTCATGGCTTATATTTTGGTCCTTTTTGATAAATAAATAATATGAATGAGATTTAAGTGAGCATTGATATGAAAATTGATATAAGATTAAAGGCCATATTTTTTATGGTTATGTAAAGTTATTTAATATCTGCGCAAAAATCCTTTAAGATGCAACATTTATATAAATTTATTTAAAATAATTTTAATAAAAGAACAAAATCTAAACAGCTTTTATTTGAAAACATCATAAAATACTTTCATATAAAAATTTTATTTCTCTATAATTTTTTTTCTTTCATCAAAATGGAATAAATATCTTATTGGAAGTAATATATCTCAAAATGTTGTTTTTTCGGGAAAAAAAACATCTTTTGAAATACATAGGTTTCTGAATAAAGCAATGAAAAATCAAATAAAGGATATACAGTTGAAAGATAGCATATTTTCAGAACAAATAAGAATATCAAAGCTTGGAATTTTTTATAGTTCTACATTTGCTTTCGAATTTTAAAAGATTTTTATATTTTATAAGTTGTGAGCATAAATACAAAATTGAATTTTTTTTCTAATTTATAACATATAAAACTTTTAAAATTACTTTAATTAAACTCATTTGTAAAATTAAAAGTTTTAAATATACTTTTATAAGAAGTACAATAATACAAAAAAATCAACTATTACAGACCTTTATACATTTTTCTTCTTATTAATTTATTTACTAACGAAAGAAATATTTTTTTCTTTGAAATATCAAAATATTTTCGAAAATAGATGTATACAGAGCCATGTATTTGAAATACCTTGTCACTGGCAACACGGATGACGAATTAGAAAACAACTTGAAAAATGCAACATCGTTTAAAATAATAAAATAGTTTCTGAAGCACATTAGGATATTCTAACTGAAAACTCAGTGAATTTTCAGTAAGAATATCTTTGCTTCAGAAATTATAATAAATTGAATTCATTATCAGAAGTTTCTCTCTCATTAAATTATGTGAATATATTTATCAAAAGGCTAATATCTTAACCTGTGACTGCACCGTGTGCCAAATCTGGCACATACTAAAAATTACTGTAATTCCCTTTATGTGTCAGGATTTTGGCCATCATCATCAGACGGATAAAGAACAGTCTAAAGAATGAAATAACCGTTGTTTTGTCCATGTTAGATAACTACATTCGAAAAAAAATAGAATTTGTTCTTCGGAAACGAAACAATTTTCGATCAAGCAATAAAGACCAATAATGGATGATTGTAAATGTCATTTTCACTTAACATTAAACAAGATACACCTGTCTGATATGTCATGGAGTAAGTTCTAATTAAACTTTTTATTTGTATTTTTGTTATTGTTTTGGTAATTCATTTGTGTTTTTGTTATTTAAAATAAAAATTACATCGATTTGTATAATTTGGCCAATTGTTTGGCGAAATTGGTCGACAAGATAATGAAGTAGTACCGAAAACGTTTTGATAGTTACATTAATTATTTTTATATCATTATAAAATAATTTTCACTACATTTTTTAAAAACATTTATTTTACTTAAGAAAGGTAATAATTAAAAATAAATGACATTGACATATTTTGGATTTGTCAAATAGGATCCATAATCATAATAAAAATAAAAAATAAATTTCAAAATATTTCACGGTTAATACAAATGACACGCGACAATGAGATATAAACAACAAAAAACAAATTTAATTTTTATTTTTATTATGATTATGAATCTTATTTGATGGATCCGAAACATGTCAGTGTCATTTATTTTTAATTATTATAATATTTTTCTTAAGTAAAATAAAATTTTTATTAAAATGTTTATATAAAAGGTGAATCTTTTAAAATCTGGTGATTTAAAAAATCTATTGGATTTATAATAATATTCATAATTTTCACTATAATTAAAAATTAATGTGACTGAAAAGGATAAATTTTTTCTCAATGTCTTATGCAAAAGGAAAGGCTTTATTAAAAAAACATTTTTAAAAATATAACAGAAGTATGCTAAAAATATTTTTTTTGTGCAAAAAGAAATCTTTCTTATTTCTTAAATTTTCTTCTTGAAAAATTTTCCAAGGGTTTAGATGAAGCCTATCTCATTATCATCTAGAGGAGAGTAAGGAGGGATGAGACAATTACATTAATTAACAAAAACATTTTTTTTTTCTAATTGTGTTTTTTAGTATAAAATGGAAATTTTTATTAATAACATGTTGAAGCATTTTAACACATAAAAAATATAAATTTGATGAAAATAATTTAAAATTTTGATTCATTAACCAAATAAATTAAGAACAAAAATGTCCCATCCCTCCCCACTCAAATGAGGAAACGATGGGACATCTTTTAACAATGAAAATTCAGTTTTATGTTTCAAAAATTAGGTGGCAAGATGACAAAGGCAGTCTGTTAATCAGGATTGTAGTGGGGGGATACGGGGATATACGCCATATATCTTCTGAATTTTATTTATGGTACACCGTATACCCAGTGTTTGTCAAAAAAGCTACAGTATATATATTCTGGGACAGCGGTTTTCAAACTTTCCTGGTACGCGATCCATCTTTCAGTGAAAAAAAATTTCGCGACCCACTTTTTAGTAAAAAAAAAAAAAAAAAAAAAAAAAAAAAAAAAAAAAAAAAAAGCGACCCATCCAAGATAAAATTGTAATCAGTATCGCAATTTATACACGATCTCTATACGCTCGGCTAACCTATCCTACAAAAAACGCAAATGTTCGTAAGGAAGATACATTATCAACAAAAATAATAATCAGTAATCTCAATGTGTGTAAGTGAATAGTAATTAAAACAATGCACAAACTACAAAAATAGTTAAAAATATATTTTATTATTATGAAAGCATAACTTTATAATCAATGAGATTTCTGGTACTGGCGTTTATCAATGTGGGAACATATATTGACATGCAGTTTGTCTCAGTATTTGTCTTTCAAAAATTTCAAAGTGGAAAAAGCATGTTCTCATAAGCACGAAGTGTTGAATTTCATCAAAGACCTCATAGATGATTTAAATATTTCTGGATATTCTCTTCATAATTAATCTGGTAGGAAATTAAGGATTATCCCTTGATATATTATTTCCTGTTGAAATTGTCGTATCGTCTTAAACATGTGAAATAAAAGATATATTTTGGTGACAAACCTCTATTGTCCCGCGACCCACCAAAACAACGTCTGCTGTCCACCAGTGGGTCGCGACCCATAGAGTGGGAACCACTGTTCTAGGATATACCTTCTGCCTTCAGTGTATACATTCCGTTTAGTTTATAATTATACCACTGGCAGGGTTGGCACGGTTTAAACCAATTGGTTTTAACCATGGTTTAAACCACAGTTTAAACCAAATGGTTTTTTCTCAAAAAAACCAATTGGTTTTTTAGAAGAAACCTAATGACATTTTCTTTTTTTTTATAATTTACGTGTTTGATTATTGGACATAAATAATTTCTACTTTTAACACTTTATTTCAGTAATAAGAATTATATATAGTGGGTTTAGGTCTTTTTTATGCATAGGATTAAACCAGTTGGTTTTTTCTTTTAAAAAAAGCAATTCGTTTTTTAGAAAAAATCTAATGACATTTTTTTCTTTATAATTTAAGAGTTTCAGATTATCAGATAAAAATAATTTCTATCATTTTTTAGAAGAAATCTAATGACATTTTCTTTCTTTCTTTATAATTTACGAGTTTCAGACTATTGGATATAAATAATTTCTACTTTTAACACTTTATTTCAGCAATAAGCATTAGATATATTGGATTTATGTCATTATTTTTTATCATTATGTAATTATTTTTTTTATGCACAGGATTAAAATCAGTACACATTGGTGAACATATCTATTGCTCTAAAGAAAAAACTTCAAACATGTGAATTGATTAAAGATAAAATAAATTCAATATTTAGTATAAAATATTTTAATTTTTTTAATAATGAAGATTATTTAATGTAATTAATAATGTATCACAATGATCTTTTAAGATTTTGCACAACCTGTAAAAGAAATTTTTCTTTTGGGAGATTATCTTGAGGAATTAAAAGCAAAGACTGGTTGCTAGTTATAGCATTTTAATAATAATTTTTTTCCCCTCTTCTATCTGCTGAATCTAACAACTAAAAATTTTAACTTCAAATTGTCACTCAGGAAGAAAGAATCCCAAGAAGTATTTGTAATTTATTATTTGAATAATTGTGGAAAAGAATATTTGTCAAACTATATCCAAATGTTTATTATTAGAAATCAAAAGATTGTTTATAAAGATTTACATGGCATCAGTGGTTCACTGTGTAGAACAGTTAAAATTTTCAACATAAGACTGTTTGCTTAAAGTGTTTAAATTGAAAAATGATTTTTTTCAATTTTCAGCATAAGTTTATTATAATTATTAAATTTAAATTATTTTAAATGAAGTTACACTGCTTATAAACCAATAATGCCTGTTTTTATCAGCAAATATGTATGTATGGGTAATAAGAAAGGATGTTTAAAAAAAACCCGGTTTAAACCAAAAATCGGTTTTTTGGGTTTTTTTAAAAAAAACCTGGGTTTTTTTCCAACCCTGACCACTGGTATTATTCATATTCCTATTTCATATTTTAAATAACAACATTTATTTTATGCTGCATTATATTTTGTAAAATTCAAACCTAATGAAAATATAATTGTCTGATTAATACTTTCGGTTAATTTTGGTGGCAATAAATTTGCAATTATGTCTGCTTCACCAATGATAAAATAATAGCCAATTTCTCGTGGTAGGATGAAATTTCCTTTTTCATTTCTTCTCATTAATATTATAAAAAATTCATTCATGAAAAATTCTCATTAATATTGTAAAAATGAAAGTCTGCAGTTTGAGTTTAATAACTATTTCAAAACAGGAATATTTTATTTAAAACCTAAGGAAACCAGTATTATAGAAATACATATGAATACTTTTAATACTATTGGTTAATTTTGATATATAATGCATCAGTAGCAAAAGAAAATTTTGCATTGCTTTAATTTTTCATTGCATATTTGTTTTTAAAAATAGTTGAAATTCTTTTTAACTTGTGAAAATATAAGTTTTATTTGTTACATTTTAAAACAAGATAGTGTTATAAATAAAATATACCAAAAATTGTATGCCATTAAACATAATTATAGAGATAGATCTATCATTTGGGATAAATAAAACATGTCCCATTCCTCCCTTACACCAACATTTTTAGAAAATAGGTTTTTGCAGAAAGGATGTGGCTTTTACGCTTAAGGCGGAACACTAGGCACAGAAAAAGACCCGGATGATAATGTAAAGTCTATGAGGGCGTTTTTTCAAATATTTTGCCCAAATTTTAATATTTTGACATGCTTTTTTTGCACAAGATAGCTGAGGCCGATCCACAACCGACCTAGTTTTTACTTTTTCAGTTTTGCTTTCAGATTAAAAAAAATACTTTAACTTTCAAAACCGGTTCTTTTTCTGTGACTAGTGTGGGGTCTTAACTGCTCATTCGTAAAAGACGTAACGTTGAGTTTATGATACATTAACAGCAATTAAGGTAGCAATAAAGAATGAGACTGGAAATTTGCTTTGAAAATCAGCATAGTTATTTACTTTTGATATCTCAATAATATTAGTCTAAGTTATGTAACTGTCATCAATCTCTATAATAGTCACATGACTGTTATCAAAAGTTCTGGGCTGACTGCTTCGGCTTATGTTTGCCAGGTTGCTATTTTGGTACTTGCCCAAGTGATAAATTGCCAACTATTGTTCCATCATTATCATTTCATGTATGTTATGAGTGCAAATCAATTAATTGCTATAACCAATTGCATTTTTTTATGTATTGTAACGTATTGTTGTTTTTTTTTTTTTTTTTTTTTTTTGCATTGTAACAGGTCATTTCTAATCAACAAGTTTTATTTCAAATAAAAGTGCAATAAAAGGTGCCCTGGTCGCAGAGAATTCTTGGTATTTTTCTGGTAGCCGGGTAAAAATCTTGCCAATTTTTTAACTCGCCTTTTATTTTTTTTTATTTTTTTTGTGTGGTAAATTAAAATGATTCATAATTTTTGAAGTTAAATGTCATAGCTTAAGGTAATTTTTATTATTTTCCTTTTCTTTAACTATTTGGAAAAATAGTTATTGTCCTCGGTAGAGAATTGGGAAATCTGAAGTATATCTGAATCTTTTTATTGGCTGAATTCCGCAACTTGTTTTACTTTTTTTTCTGATTGGTTCACGTTTAATGATCAAAAATAGTTCTTTTTTTATTTTATTCGTTTTCTGATGGGTGCAAGTTTAATGTCCTAAATTGGAATACTTCTGTTGCCACGATGACAAAAAAAGAGTAATAAAAAATTTAAAAAATTTATAATATGAAAACAAATTGTGATAAAGATTTAAAACAAATTTCATTAAAAAGTGCATATTTTTTTCTACGCAAAGGTGTAAAAATTAAAAATGTGTGATGTTTAGAAGTTCAAAAATTTGCTGTTCCGAAAATTGTAAAAGTGAAATTTCATTTAAAATTTGTTCGTCATGGGTCCAGAAATATCAATGTTTAATCCATGTAGTTGGTGATAAGGGGTGTTCAGAAGTCAGTCTGATTAACTCCATCCAATAAAAATGCACATTTTAAACAGCAAAAGTGGTCTATCTATAAACTACCAGGTTTTTTTTTATCATTGGTCTAGGAATATTAATGTTTAAATCACGAAGTACGTAATATATGACTTTGTTATTTCGTAAACTACATTATGATCATCATAAAAATTATGTTTATTATTATCATTTTAAATTATAGAATTTATTTATAACTCTTTAAAATTGTCGTCTTTGGAAATATCATTTTCCAAATAATCGTTGTAATTTGTTAAATTACAATCTGTTTATTTTTATCCTTTTTTTTAACAAGAAATCAGTAATTGTCATGAATTTTGAATGTTTCAATTTTAAATGAATTTTGTGTATTTTAAATAAAATGAATAAATGGAAGGATTAATTTTGGTTCGACTTGATTATCTTGTCAACGTAAAAACTATCACCAAACAAATATTAGATTAAATGCCAATAATGGATGATTCTAAATCTCACATTCACTTGACAATAAACGCAATACACGTGTTTATAATATTAGTAAGTGACTTTAATTAGATTTTTAATTAGTATTTTTATTAATGTTTTACTAATTGATTTGTTCTTTCAGTATTTATAATAAAATTATGTAAGTTTGTATAATTCGGCGAAATTGGTACACAGGATAATCAAATAGTACTTTATATTTTAAATAAAATTAATAAAATGAAAAAAAAAGAAAAAAAATGCAGCTTGAATATTTTTTTGCGATTTATCTCCTGAGCCGAGCTAAGATAAATATAAAGAATTCTTGATTTCTCTACCAGAATCTTCCGATTTGGCAAAAGATTGGGCAAATAAATTAGATTATGAATAAAAATAACTTTATAAAATGCTTAGCATTAGATTTAAGCACGACAAAACTGTTCACCATTGGCAGCTAGTTGTCAACTCAAAAACTCATTTGTGCTTGCCAGTAAAAAGATTTATAGGAACAAGTGTGATGCAATGATTGTTTTATCTGATGCAAGAATTGTAAATAAATAAAAAAATACAAGCATTATTGCAGACAGAGCAGTCCTTAGGGATGTGCAACAGGTGCGGCCGCACAGGGCCTCGTGCATAGAAAGGCCTCACACCTGGATACAAAATATTAAAAAAAAAAAAAAGAAAATGGTATAATAGAAAATCTTTAATGTAAGTTTATGATTTTAACTAAGAAAAGATAGTGTCTTAGCATAAAATATAACCTCGGTGTGTACCCCCGTACACCATCCACTACATCCCTGCTTATGTTAGAAGAGGGACTTTCATCATCAACTGGCCATTATTATTTTTTAAATTGATTCAGTAGTTCTAGAAATTACCCCTACAAATACACAAACAAATGCTACTCCTTTATAATAGTTAGGGATTCGAACCCTGGCTTCCCGAGTTATAGTATACGAATGAAAACAATTCATTTTTATTGATACTATAGTGGATAAGATTATGTTAAGAGTCTGAAAGGGAAAGGCCTCGCAAAATTCTTGCACCGGCCCTCGCTTTAAATTGTCCTTCATAAAGACGGCTCTGAGGTGTCCCACCCCTTCCAGTGTTTCATATGAGTCAAAGGGAATAAAGTTACAAATAGTCATTAAGTTGCTGCAAAGTTGGAAGTAAATGAAGTCTCAAAGCTGGCAACATTTCACCAGATTTAGCCGAAAAATCGAATTTCAAGATTACCAATCCCAAAATGCATGCTTGGCGTCAAATAAAATACCACTAAATTGGCATCAATGTATAATTGATAATCCTCCAAAAATGTGCTATTTTATCAAGTTTGAAGTTAAAGCTAATTTTGACTGAGCTATGCCCTGTCTTTCCTGCAGTTATGTTATTATATGAGCAAATATTTATGTCCGTGTACGCAAATTTCAACTAAATATTAACTCTAATGTTTTTGGCTAAATTTTGTATCCTATCATTTTGGAATATAAGAAGACCTGATTGTTCGAGGAAATTGGATGAGAAGGTCATTTAGGCATCATTTCAGGTCAATGGTAATTGGGAATGTAGGTTAAAATAGATATTAAGTTAAAGAACAGTTAAACTTTTTTTAAACTGCTTATTACAAAATTGTGATGAATATCCATAAGAATACCGTGATAAAAAGAGGAGGGTTGTTTGTTTTTATGCATTCTTCATCTGAAACTCGAGTTTTCAAGAAAGAATTGTAACTTGTTCATTTCTTCTTCCTCTCCAAATGCAATTTTTTCCACATGTTTTAATTATATTTGCATGTAATGTATTATACATTATTTTTTAAAACTGTTTTCTTTTTGTAGATTTTTCATAATGAATGGTGTTTTATGCAAATGTTAAATATCGCAGGTTGCTTAATATATATATATTTTTTTTTTCAAAATGGTTATGTTGTGAGATAATGAACCTGTTACAACACTGTTTCTGCAGAAAATATAAACATATTTTAACAAATTATTCAGACGAATGATTATTATTATTTTATGAATAACAAAGTGACCTCTCATTTGAACTATTTTTTATAAGATTTAAAAAAAAAGGGAGGAAATTTTTCCGAATTCTTTATAATCACAAATACTGCTGAATTTAAATATAAAGAAATGTTAAATCATTTTTAGGAATTCCATTCTTCTGCCATCAAAAATTACTAAGCTAATTTTCCAAGTACTGATGAACAGATGATTTTTTTAATACCGCTAAGCTCCAAAATTTCACAAACTTTAAAGTATCACCATAACTCTGTAAGTTATTTTTTCTTGGTGGGGGGAATTTTCAGAATGTAATTTGTAAAGTTTTATTTATCAGAGCATACTGTTTCTATATATTATTGCGTATGAAAAAAGACCACATAAAATTAATTTCATATTGTAAATGTGTACATTATTTTGCAAAGTAAATGCTGTATTTTTGTAATGATCGCCATGATATTGCAAGACAGTTATATTGGAGTCAGTATATCTTACATATTTATTAATATATTTTACAATAAATATAATTAATATATTTTACAATAATATATAATTACTATAAATCGCATGAAAAATAATTACGGGTTACTTAAATCCTCTACGAAAGAAAGAAGCAGAAAATATGTCTGATAATATCTGCAAGAAGGGAAAAATATATATAATACATCATATATTTGTGTAGATAGTGATACTTTCTTAGCAATGCTAATTTTGAAACCATTATTATTAGAAGTTCAATTACAAATGTTCCCCATCATATGAAATCCACTCGCTGAAAGTAGTTATTTCAAGCGTTACAAAACTAAAAATTCTAGGTCACAAGGTATTATAAATTTATTTTTTAACTTTCTTCCTATTATAGCAAATAAAATTGAAAATTCCATTCTTCTACAACCAGATAAAATTAGTTACATCGAGATACAATACTTTATAGCTTCTAAAAATATTTTTTTACTGCCACCCTTACCTTTAAGGGGGACATATGGATTAAATTTCAATTACTAAGTAAACTTTATATGTGTCTATAGTCATAAATTTACCATAACCCAAAATTTAAATTCAAAGTGTTTGATAGAACACAATACAGTAGACTCCTTCAAATCCGCACATAATTTATAGATGTAAAAAATGAAAATTTCAGTTTAGCTATAGAGACAAAACTTGTCATTTTTATTTTTGTATCAGTTCTACACGCACATTTATCTGTAATTTTCGTTAATATTTCTGAATTCGTATTTCTCAATGAAGGAAAAATAAATTTATTTCTGAAAAAATTCAATATTTTGCTTATGTCACTAGTAATCACTTTTTTTTTTTGGTCAAATGTATTTGTGCATTAATCAAGCTTTTTTTGATTATTAAGTTTGGGTAAACCTGAAATAAAGCTTTCTTTATTTATAGTTTTGATATCAATTAGTTATACACCCTTAAGGATAGTGGCCCTGGATAATTTAGGACTGTTTTGGTTTATTTTATGATGGCCGATTATCAACATGTAGGATATAGCCCCGAAGGGGATGGATTGCCCTCAGTTGGGGTCTTTCTAAGGGAACATACTCCGTACTTAAGCAAGGAAATTGAAGGTTAGAAGGAAACCACAGAAAACTCTGAACGATTGGGTTTGAACACGGCGTCTGCCATCTACCAGTTATGAGGACAGAACCTCTTGACCATTGTTGGGGCTGAATTATTTAGGAAAATAGCATCTCACTTTATAATCAATATTTAAATATGCATTATTGATTATTTACTTGACCTTTTCTTTTAATATTTTAGTCATTTTAAAAAAAAAACTAAATTTTTAATATTTTAATTTATTACTCAACTTTTTAAATATTTTACCATATTGTAAATATACATAATAATTTCACTTGCATTATTACATTCGAATTACTGTTTAAATAATGTAAACAAGGCATTGACCAGAAATCTGCACAACTTCTGGTCCCAAGCTGTGGAGATTTGAGGAAGTCTACTGTATACGTTTTTTGCCTCTGCCCTGGGGAGTGGCAGGAATCAAAATTTTCATCAAAAATCACTATCTGTGTCAGTCAATGCTCAGAAATTTTCAACTCACATAACATAATTTTATAACACGTAGCTTTCAGGATTTTCTCCCCTACCTCCAATCTCAAACTTTGAAGAAAAGAGGGGGCAGAAGACAAAATTTTAATTAAAAATTACTTTTTCTGATCCTGTTTTAGAAAAAATAAAATTATGAAAAATTTTATTTTATATAATAAGTTTATTTTATAAAATAGTTGATAAAATTCAACAATATAAGCAATAGTCTTAAAACAACTAACCATTGATGGCATGTTTAAATAAATTTTGATTTTTTTAAAAAATAGTTTTCATTTTATTTACACACTGAAATTATTTATTTGAAAGAATTAACAATTTAATTTTGTTCGATAGATGAATTTTTTTTAAATGTAAAAAAAAAAAATTAAGTAGATATGACCTGTAGTCTGCAAATAAGCCTCCAATCTGCACAACCCTTGGAACAAAGTTTTGCGTATGAGAGGATGTCTACTGTATTATAACTAGTTTTAGAAATATTCAGAAGTTGGTGAAACAGATGTTGAACTCTCATGCAAAAAATACATGAATAAAAAATATTATTATAATGTATGTTAAATTCATTAATACAAAAATAATATGATTCCATCCTAAATGCGATGAGATCACCATAGCAACTTAGAATCATGACCTACCATGAAGTATCATTGAATTAATGAATAGAATAGGATGAAAAAAATGAAGAAAATTTTTATTTAACAACTTTAATTTTTTGATACGATTTTATTGAAATTTGAAATGAATAAAAAAAATTGCTCCAGTTACACATATTAATTTTCAAACCATTCGACTGGATAATTCTTGGCCAGTTCTATGTAGGGCAGATGGGGAGACCAGATGATGACTGTAGGTGCTATGTAATTATACAATAACGAAATTTCCTCATAGATCATAACAAAATGAAACAGCTTTTGAGTGTCTCTGTAAATAAACTATGAACAACATAGTTTATTTTTAATAGCAAAGATGGCACTGTATATCCAAAAATGCATAACTGGTTGAACTTTGCTTTAGAGAATTTAAACCAATAGACGGAAGCATAGTTGAATACTTTTGTACAGCATTACATTTTATCTACTATCTCTATGTACAAGTCCTTATTTATATGAAATTTAAATACGACTGAAACACACTTAAACTAATTAAAGTTCTCCACAAGGAATTTTGATTTCTATCAAAACTTACCAGGTCTTAAAAATAAAAGTGAAATTAAAAAAACGAATAACTTTCGGCTCGGCCTCAAGGCGGAAGTAGATTTCAAAGTTCTGCTTAAAAAAATCAGAAGTAGCTGTAGTAAATCTTTACGATAAAAATTTATTATAATATGATGAATACGTGAGGAGTTAATTGCTTATTATCAAAAACACAAAGTAACATGGCAGACTTTGTGAGGATGCAGAAAAAAAGTGTACATTTATATTTTATTACAACATGCTACAACACAAGATATATTATAATAGTAAAAGGAACGACATATGCACGACTCTTTCTTAATTTTGACAATAAAAATATAAGAGATTTTCAGAAGGAGTCTATTTCATATGAGAGAAACGATGTTCTCTTAGATTGCAATTATCAGAAAATGCTTTGGAACATGTTTTACAAACAAATTGTTTTTCACCTGTATGAATCAAGAGATGGGTTCTTAGCTCACCATTGTGAGAGAATCCTTTGGAACATATTTCACAAATAAAAGGTTTTTCTCCTGTATGCCTCAAGAGATGGGTTCTTAGATTAAATTCTTTGGAACATATTTCACAAAGGGTTTTTCTACTGTATGCCTCAAGAGATGATTTCTTAAATTACTACTCCTAGAAAATCCTTTGGAACATATTTCACAAATAAAAGTTTTTTGTTCTGCATGCGTCAACAGATGCCTTCTTAGAGAATTATTCTGAGAAAATCCTTTTGAACATATTTCACAAACAAAAGGTTTTTCACATGTATGAGTCAAGAGATGTCTTCTTAAATTACCACTCTTAGAAAATCCTTTGGAACATATTTCACAAATAAAAGGTTTCTCTCCTGTATGCGTCAAGAGATGGGTTGTTAGATTACCATTCTGAGAAAATCCTTTGGAGCATATTTCACAAACATAGGGTTTCTCTCCTGTATGAGTCATGAGATGGTTCCTTAGACTACAATTGCTTGAAAATCCTTTGGAGCATATTTCACAAACATAGGGTTTCTCTCCAGTATGAGTCAAGAGATGGGTTCTTAAGTCACCATTCCGAGAAAATCTTTTGGAACATATTTCACAAACAAAGAGTTTTTCTTTTTTATCAATAAAAGAATGTTTTTCCTTACCCTCGTTTCGAGGAACAGAGTGATGTTGACTGGAGGAAGAATTTTCTTCTGAAATCGATGACATTTTTCTGAGTTAAAAAATTTTGTTTTAGACAACAAAAGCAACTTCTTTAAAATTTCACTATGAAGAAATTATAGCCATTTTCAACTAAGTAAATGACTTACTTCTTCAGCAAAAAAGTTTTATATACCAATGAATCTAAAAAACAGAAAGAAAAAATAATAAACAAGACATTTTTTTTAATAAACTGCGCTAAAATTTAACTGTCAATTAAGTGGGCGATTTGACAATTATCATTTCTTTGGGAGCTGGTCACACACCTTTGGAATTGTCCAACCTAATTTATGGATGTTTGATGCAATTATGCGTGAGGACCCAAGGGATATAACTGACAAAATTAAAAAAAAAATAGAATTAAGTTCAGAGTCAACTTGGAAATATGCTTTTTTTCTTGTTAGGTAATGAAATATGAGTTATTTTCTAATTATGTGCTATGTTATAGAGATCAGCTTTTTTTTCCAAATAACTATCAACATTGGTTCATTATAAATTTAAAGAAAAATATCTTTACTTTTTTACAGTCATTGAAATGAGAGTTCAAAAACCACAATAAAACAAATGACAGTTTTCTATTTCAATTCAGTCAGTTATTATTGATGTTCAACTTTAACATCAATTATCTTTGAACTCAATTTACTCCAAATCGAATTTTTGTCACTTATACTATTTACTTTGTTTTTGAGGTTTTCATATTTAAAATATCTCATTAGGAGATTAATATCTTTAACTTCTTTTTTTTTTCTTAAAAGATGTCTCTCATTTTCTTAGCTCTCAAACTACATCTAAAATCTATGCTTCATTCAATATTTTATGTGTAAAAAACTTATAAACTATGAGCAAAATTTTTAACACTTTCTATAAAATTAAGCACTTGTTTCAGAAACATTTTAAGAACTAAGAAAAACAGAGGCATTTTTAAGAAGTGTCTACAAAAAAATAGAGGTAAAAAATATTAATTTTCTAAAGAAATATTTTAAATACAGTAGATTCCCTCAAATCCGCACAGCTTGGGACCAGAGGTTGTGCGGATTTTAGAATTTTGCGGATTTCTGGTCATTGCTTTGTTTACTTTTTTAAACAGTAATTTGAGTGCAATTAATAGTGCAGTCGGAACTATAATGAATGCTTACAATATAATACAATATTAAAATAAGTAATAAACTAAAATAATAAAAATGTAGATAATTTTTAAAATGATTAAAGTACTAATAGCAAAGGTCAACTTAATAATCAATAGTATATCATTAAATATTCATTATAAAGATTAAATGTATTTTTCCAAAATTATTTAACAAAACTTGCCTTATAAAAGTACATTACTAATTCACATCAAAATCATAAAATAAGGACTTTTTTTTCAAGTTTAGCCAGGCTTAATAACCAAAAAATCTTGATTAATGCATAAACATATTTGGTAAGAAGATTATGATTGCCAGTGATATCAGAAATATCTTGAATTTTTTCCAAAAAAGAATTATTCTTCCTTCATGAAAAAAACATGAATAGAGTATTATTAAGAAAATTACAAATTAAAAAATATATGGAATTGATACAAAACTAAAAAAATCAAATTTTTTCCCAATATCCAAACTGAAATTTTCATTGTTTACATCCATAAAATATGTGCGGATTTTAGAGAGTTGCAGATTTCTGGTTTGCGGATTTGAGGGAGTCTACTGTGTACGAATGTACCAAATGCACACAGACTTTACATTATTGCAGGGAATTTGGAAGCCGAGTGACAAGCCTCCTTAACTCGAGTATAGATACAGATACATATACATATGTAATATATAAGTAGAAACATAGATCCAATTTCACCTACATGCATCTTTCTCTCGTGTTTATGGGTAATGGGTTGCACGTACACAAAGTTATCAACTAAAGGGGGGAGGGGGATGGGTTTGACAGTTTATATTGTATCAATATCCATCCCTCAAATATCCTGGAAAATAAGAAAAAATGTGAACAATTTTTTCAATATACAGAATAAAGCAAAATTCTTAGAATTTAGATACATTTTAATAGTTATTCATGCAATAAAATAAAATATAACTGCATATATGATTGCTATTTTCTTTTTTTAACTTAAAAGTTATTAAAAATAAAGAAATTGTTAAGTAACAATAAATGCATAGATTCACTAAATCAAAAATGAAAATTTTGCAGCAGTCTGCTAAAAAATACATCTTATAAAAAAATTGTCAAAATTAACCTTATATTATATTAATTTTCATTTAACAACAGTCCTTATTTATTCCAACTTATGAAATTGAAATCCTATTATTAGATCTAATCTATTAATATTTATAAAAAAGATATAAATTGTAGATTCTGGTTTGAATGATTTATTTTTTTCAAGTTGACTTTTTTTTTTTTTTCTTCCAAGAAGAGCATGTAATAATTCTATTTAAGCAAATGAAAATTTTAATTTGTATATCATCATTTTAAAACCCAAAATGTGTTTTGCTAAAATTTATAAACATTTATTATACAGTCCTTTGGTTGAGAATTTACATTTTCTCTTGTTGAAATTTCTTTTGAATTCTCTAAGCAATAATTATTTTCTGTTGATCTATAATACAACTCTGCTGTTCCATGAACTTGAAAAATTTCACCTAAAAATAAACCTTCATCATTTTTTTCCAGACATACACTCTCAGTTTATTATTGGCAAAAATAACTTCTTCATCTGCAACATGATTTTAATACCTAAATCTAATTATTCATCAATTCAACAATTTCTTTAAAAATCTTGTGAACCTGAGTTGGAATTTTTTGCATAATTCAACAGAGTACCAATGCTTTAGCTTGTGATAAGATTAAATGTATAATCTTTATCCTAATTTCAGATAAATAAAAACCCAGGCTATATTTTATGCCTTGCATAAATTAAAGCCTTGCATGGAATGTATATCAAATAAATTCGCTGTTTTTTAAGCATCCAATAAATGCTGCTTCTACTGAAACATTTATGCATTTGTTCAGATTTCTCATCGATTTCTGTTATTTTAAATTATCTTGTATATAATTTTCTATTAAATAAAAACATTTTACTTGTGCAATATCTTATGAACCCATAAATTTATGTTGAAAATAATTTTATTTTTGCTCACTGTTATTTTTAATAAAAAGATTATATGGAATACTTCTTAATTGCAAATTTCATTGTTTATATTCTGAAATGTATGCAGATTTAGGAACATTGCTGATTTTTGAAGTGTGGATTTTAGAGACTCTACAGTAATTTCAAGAGAGTTTCATATATTTGGCGACAACTGCATTTTCCACATTGTGCCATTATGCCATATGTTGCTAACTGTACCATAAATCATCATAATGTGATTACAGTAATTTGTTTGTAATAACACCAGGTAATTTATTGCAATTGTAAATTTCTGTTAGAGAGTCATCCGAATATAGAAATTATAAAAAAAAAATTAATTTTTTTCCATACTGCCATCTGAAATTCAACTCATATTCAGATCTTTTGCTAAATTTTACCATTAGATAACAAAGGTAAATTATTCGGTCAAGTAGTTTAGGAATTGGAGAAATTTAAAACCAAGAGATTCTAATGTTAAATCCTTCTTTAGTAACTACAAGATAGATTACAATGTGTTTAGTTGTTTAAATATACTTCAAAAACTATTTTGTAGGATTATTTGTATTTTTGGGATCACTTATAGAGAGCTAACAGAAATCTATTTCTGTTAAAGAATTCAAAGATTGCATTTCATCATACATTTCAAAAATTTATTTGTTAAAATAAGTTATTTTTAAATACATCAATATAACTATCAAATGTAGGTGGAACATACAATAACCTGATGTTAAATTCTGGCGCATAGTATAGTATTTATAAGTTTCGACATACTCCAGCTGATATTCAAATACACTACATTTCCTCCAATCTGCACAGGTGGAAACGGAGGGATTTGCAGATTACAAAATTTAGCGGATTGTAGCTCAATTCTTTGTTTACATTCTGTTATTTGGAATTTATCATCAAATATAGTTATCATGTAAAACTGTAAATAAATAATAAAGAAGTGAACGAAAATACATTGCATAAATTAAAAAACTATATTGATTATCAGAAATACATTTAAATGGTATAATACAAAATTAATACAGTTGAACATCGAAAATCCAGAACCGTCGAGACCGCGGCGATTCCGGATTTTCAAATTTTCCGGATTTTGGAGGTTTATTAAAAAATCTTTTTTTTATGGCTACCGTAAAATACAGTTAATCCCCCCCCCCAAACGTGACGAAAAATCATATAATAATTAGAGGGGGGGCACTTAAACGGGATTTTTCCACGACCGTTTCCCAAAATTTGCACGGATGAATCATGAATTTTAATACTTGAAAAAATTGCATTTTTTTTTAAAAAAAAAGGTAAATTCTGTCGAAAAAAGCAAAAAAAAGGAGAAATTTGTACAAAAAAGCATGAAATCACTTGAAAAATCTCGAAGAAACGCACATTTCATCAAAGATTCATGATTCATTCATTTCATCATGATTCAACCGTTCTCAAACGATCTGTTTTCAGCGATTTTTTTGAAAGGGAGGGCGTTTTCTCGAGATTTTTTGAAAATTTCAAATCTTTTATAAAGTGGGGAGGAGGCGTTTGATCGGGAAGGGTGGATTAACGGGATTTTACGGTAGTTATCAGAATTTAACTGCAATTGATGAAAATTACAAATATGTCTTATTTTAAAAATTAATAAAACTGAAATCGGAAAAATGTCCGGATTTTACAGATTTTTGGATTTTCGAGGTTCAACTGTAGAAAACATTTCTACATAAATATATATATATCAAACATTGATGTTATGATGTTTTGTTTTATGCCTCTTAGTTTATGTTCTGCAATTTAATCTTGAAGCCTTTCAAGACTCAGAATATTTTGATTAGAAACGAAAAGTTTGTTTCTCTAATATTAAGATATTTATCCTCCAGAGCTAATGCCTCTTCAAAGGCAATTTTGTCTTTAATACAGCCACCAAATTCGTTTAGAACATAACAGTTTAATAGCTCCTTATAAACATTTCCTTCTAATGAATGCAGATTTTCATTAAAAATGTCTTAATAAATTCTTCACATCAGTCATTTTTTTTACTTTATAGTTAAGTGCAGAAAATCTTGCTTAAAAAAAGATTTTGGGTTTTTTTACGTCTGAAATATCATACAGATTTGAGGCAATTGAGTGGATTCACTGAAAATGAAGTGGTATCAGAGCTGAATTCCCATGCAAATTATGCAGTGGCTTGAGCTAAATTTAAAGATTACATTAAGTAGCAGACAATTTTTGACTAATTGACTGATGCCAGTCGCATCTTTATATAATGATTGGTGACAGAATCAGCATTAGCTGAGAGAGTAGTCAGACTGATTCATACAATATGAAATGGGACACAAACCTGCTCCTTGAATAACTGTATGTATTAAATGGTTTTATAGACTTAATACATGGCAGATTGTTAACTCATTTCATGAAGATTATTGAAATCATTTAAAGTCTGTTTTTTAATTTAAAAAAATGACTCTAATATTGGTAATGGGGTCATTTCATGTCAAATCAACCAAAAAAGTTCAATATTCAACCTAACCATTTCAGATTTCAATCAATATGCCAGAGATCTTCTCCATGATGATATAAATTTGAGCATATTTTTATTTTTTATTTATTGCTTTAAATTTTCCTACAAATATTGAAATTTTTAAAAAATCATCATTTTTTCACTCGCATAAATATTTTCAATTTTAAATTGATCAAGCTGTATTAAACATGGAGATTTTTATGACCACTCATTTTAAAGAGGAGTTTATAAAGTTTAATTAAATATACAAGTTGACTATGAATAAATAAAAATATAAAACTTAATTTTTTTATTTAAAATGTAAAAAATTTTTAGATAGTGTTTTTTTTTTAAATTTTTGAAAAAATAGCATATTTGTTTTAATACTATATACACTTAAAATTCTAAAATTTTTAGAGTGGAATCTCAATGGTATCAGGAGTTATCAAATAAAAGGTAAAAATTACAATTAAAAAAAACAATTTAATTCTATTTTTTTTATTCAATTATAGTTTGTATGATAATTTTCAGCTTTTATTTTATAATTCCTGATTCCACTAAGATCCCACTCTAAAAACTTCAGAATTTTTAGCTTACATTTTTACAACAAACATACAATTTTTTCCAAAAAAAAAAAAAAAAAAAAAATCTAAAAAATTTTAAATAAATAATTAAAAAATATATTTCTTTTAAGTGTGCATAATCATTTTGATTATCAAATTAAACCTTATAAAACTCCTCTTTTCATTGAGTGGTCAATTTTCTACATTTGATAAAACAAGAGAAATTTAAAATTAAAACATGTTAACAAGCCAAAAAATGATGATATTTTTGAAAATTTTAGTAATTTGTAATATGAAATTTTAAAGTGATAAAAAATTAACAACATATTGATAAATGAGTAACAATTTGGGTTCATATAAATGTGAGACACTCCACATATTCCAGTGAATAAGAGATTTATGATAACCCTAATGTACTGCATAAGATTAAACCTCTTCTTGAAGTTTCTATGAGGAATACAAAAATATCCTATAAACTATAATCGCTAATTTTAAAAATTTCAAATACAATACTTACTATCAATTTTAAATATAAATGCTACAACAAGTTCCTTTTAGGTGAAGCTTTACATTTGATATATCCTGATAAATGAGAAATAAGCTATAATAACTTATTTAAACAAGAAATAAAGACAATAACCTATACAAAAAAAGGCACTATTCTGTTATCCCAATGACCAAAATACTATCGCCAAATTATAAGGTTAAATGCCAATAATGGATGATTGTGAATGTCACATTCAATGACATTAAATATGATACACATGTTTAAAATGTCATTGATTTTTATTTGTATTTTTATTAATATTATACTAATTGTTTGTTTTTTTATTATTTAAAATAAAAATTAGGTCAATATGTATAATTTGGCTATTAGTTTGGTGATTTGTATAATTTGGTGAAATCGGAATGTTGGGATAACAGAGTATAGTACCAAAAAAACATTAATTAGTAATTTACATGATTGCCTTTATAAATAATAAAAATAAATTCTTTGCAAAGAGATTCCAATGAAATTTACAAACAAAATGCATAGATATTTTTATAAATGATTTAAACTAAGGGTTTGTTTTAGCAATTTTAATGTTCAAAAATAAAAATGTAAAATCTTTTTAAAACTCTCAACTAAATAAATTATATGTGAAACAAATAAAACAGTTTAAAATTTCTAAATGTAACCAAACATTAAAGAGAATAATAATTGAAAAATAATAAATCATTTAAAGCATGATTCCTTCCAAAGTTTTATAACACAAAAAAAGCACTTTCAACTTAACTAAAACAGCAAACACACAATTGACACACTTAAGGGGCCGCTTCACTCAAATGAAAAGACCTGTTCGCTAATGCTAATGCTAATCCTATGGAAGAAATTTATAAAGATATTTCGGTTGCATTTTAATATTGTTAAATGATTCTTTTTGCATTGGACAGCTGAGATGAATCTGAATGCAGGCCGTTTTTTACTTTTTCGATTTAGGTTGTAGATATTTTTTATGAGGGTGATTTCGCTTTCCAAACCGGTTCTGGAAATGAAAGCGTTGTCGTAAAAAATATCTGTAAACAAAATCAAAAAAGTAAAAAATGGCCTGCATTCAGATTTATCTCAGCTGTCCAATGCAAAAAGAATCATTTAACAAGATTAAAATGCAACCGAGATATCTTTATAAATTTCTTCCATAGGATTAGCATTAACGAACAGGTCTTTTCATTTGAGTGAAGCAGCCTCTTAATGAGAATATGAATAGCAATGGCACAGGTAGTATGACTACAAGAGTATGACTACTTATTTCTAAATAAAGTAAACTTACAAACTTTTGTTTTTGGTAATAAATAAAAACAGATTTTGTTATCTTACATTTCATGGTGTATAAATATTACTTACTGTTTGTTTTGTCTATAACAAGTCATATATTTCATTAATATCAGAAAGACCCATTCATTAAAATGCCAGATAAGTATCCATGGTTAAATTTTCACATAAAGTTTCAAATGTGAATCTTCACCTAAAGGACTGTGACAAAGAATAGAAATACAGTAGACTTCCTCAAATCCGTTAATACCTAAAATTTATATGTCATTGTAGATGTAACAAACAATGAAACTTACAGTTCAAATGTAAGGTAAAAATTATAGAAATTATGGATTTTCAAATTTTTAAATTCCTTCTCATTAAAAGAACACAAAGCAAGGAATTTTTAGTGTAAAGTTTATTTGTAAAATATTCTTAGTTATCAAAAGTACCAGACGTGCTATTCAGTACTTATAAATTATTCAGACCAGAAGATAATTTGCCAGAAATTGTTGCAAACCAGTAATTTAACAACATTAAATATAGATAAAACAGTTAAATATTGTAAATAATGGAAAATAAATTAATAATTAAAGCATAACAAATGAGCATAATAAAGAGATAAAAACTATAAAACTACCATCCTTAAATTAGGATAATTAAATAAATTATATCATGTATTATTATCATTACATTATAGCTCTTATTAGCTATATTAGGCTATTCAGTTGTCAAAAATTAAAGTTTAATTTAATCAGTATAACTAGGATAATATGTAAGAATCCATTATTTTTATAAGAGTTAATTTTGAGATTTTCTAAAAATAAACTGTTTATGAAGGTAAAATTTTCCTTCTAAATCTTCTAAAATTTCTCTTTATATTAAAAATATTCGTTTTAGAATGTAAGACAAATATGTTCACAATCATGAAATTAGAAATTTTATTAACAAAAAATATCTTTATCAAAATATAACTCAATGCATAATTATTATAGTGCACATTACTTATAGTGTATGTCAGTCATTTACCGGATAGTTGCTATTCCACTAGGCAAACATTTAGTTTACCTGTGTGCCGAATATTTTAAATGATTATAAATGTTAGCAAAAATGAAAGTTGCGACACTTATTTTGTGTTATCATACGATACGATCTAATCACAAATTCTAACGTTTCCAGTGCGAGAATAACTAAAGAAACATATATTATTATTAATCTATTTTAGTAAAGAAGATAAGTTTAATAAATAGATTTAAAAATAATAGCTACTGTTACAATACGAGTCCACTAGTACCGACGCCGATACAAAGAATGAATCACGAAAATAAGAATTCATTCATCAATATTGATTTAATCAATACATTTCCTGGAATAGAAATTTTAAACCAATAAAATAAACTATTTATTAATATAAAAAAAAAGAAATACACAGCATTTGTGAAAATTTGTGAATCTAACACTTAAATATGTTCTCAAGTAATAAATGTACCGCAAATTAATATTGGAATATGACTTGCGAAAATTAAACTTTGTTTCATTTGATGGTTGTCTGCTAACCTGTATTACAACCAGGGATTAAAAAAAAAGTATTAACCACATCGCCATTGCAGCAGATAATTAATAAATTATATTATAATGCTTAAATCATTTACAACGAATCATCATGTAATTCACGATTCATTCATTCTTTCATTGGCGTCCATGAAGCTAAGAATAGCTTTATTTATAGTTCCATGTTGGCGTTTTGTATTTTCCGTGGTTTCTAATATCAGGTTTAATATAATAACTTTTTTAATACATAATTTTTTTTTAACCGTACCACTTTACTTTTGATAATGATGCTTCTGTAATGAACGATTGTATGTTGTCAAATAATTCAACAGAGGGCGATTTCAAATGCTGGATTCAATAATTATGTGTTATAAGTTAATTTATTTTTCATTAAAACCGTTATGTTTGTTGGGTTTTTTTAATTAAGGGGATAGTTTTCTTTATTCTTGAAAAAAAAAAAAGGTTACATTGGGTAGATGTGAGAAAAGTTTATTGAAATTTCTGTTGCAGTCATTGACATGGTTACAACAGAATTATTCTTTATTCAAATCCAATCACGGTGATTCATTCATGGCGATGGCGTCTGTTTGCTTCTATGTGAATTTGGCGGACATGGAAGTTCTCTTTTAATAGACTACAAATTTTTCAAATATAATGACCTAATATAATGAAAAAGTGTTTTTAGAATTTAGTGACCTACCCTCTTTACTAAAGTAAGGTATTGGTAAGTTATATTTCATTTGCTTATTTATCTTCTAAAAATTCAGTATTTTGAAATAAAAATATTATAATTTGTTAATGATTATTAACTGGCGAAAATTGATAATTTTAGTTCAAACTCGTACAGAAACATCTAAAGAAATGATCTACGCAAAAAGAAAGATTAAATTTTAAAATTCTGTTTATTATAATTTGTTTTCTTAGTAGGAGAAATTTGAAGTATGGTTAGGCTTAGCCTAAATATTGTATGACAGGAACATTTTCTAATTTTGTATTAACTTTAGTAAATTTCTAATACTTTATATTTTATAATAAAATGATGAAAAAATATTTATAACAGTAGGAAGTGTACATTTTACATTGTAAAACAATTTATTTTACATATTATTTTCTAAATGTAGTGTAAAAAGAGAAGAATGATTAAAAAAAAGTGTTATACATAATAATAACAAAATATAAAAAACGCAGAGGAAATTGATCAACAACAACAAAAAAAAAAGATAAAAATAAACATCCAACATGCAGAGTAATTATGAAAACAAATAACATAAAAGTCAATTTTAAAGAAATAAAGCAAGGTTCTTGAATGGAATTTAAGCACTGTTCAAAAAATTGGACATTAATTGTTTAATTAAAATAATATTTAAAAATATTTTTTTTACTGTTCATTTGTGCAGTCATTGAAAACAAAGTAAACACCCTTACTAACTCCTCAACAAATTATTATTGAGAAAAGCTACTCATACCAAACGATCAGAAATAAAGTCTATTTTTAAATGATGTACTTAAAATTTCCTTCGGAGCTCATCTACTTATTAAAACGAAATCTAACATTTTTTTTTTCTGTAGAAATACCTCATTTTGATTGCATAAATGAACTTTACACATTTCTATTAGCCTAAAATAAAATTTTACCAAAATCTGTGCAATAACTTTCCAAGAAATTAATTATTTTATAGCAAGCATATTTTAGGAATTGTATTCAAATATTGAAATTCAGTACTCGATTGGTGACTAAGAGAGCCCATTTTTTGATCAAGACACATTAGGCACCATTGAAGACTGCTATTTCAGGATAGCATAGTAAATTTCAACATATCTAGTCACTTCTATCGTTCTTTTAACCATCATTTTGCTGTTTGATAGCATAATTTGAAAACTACTTGGAGAAAAAAATTGTAATTTTGGAGTTTCATATAGCAGATCTTAATAAATCTAAATCCATCAAAAAATTGTAGGTTGAAATTCATAATTTTTTCGAATATTAATTTCATAATTTATATTATAAAATTATAAAATGTGCAAAATCAACCTATGTATGTTTCGGTGTTTTAGTATTAGGGTGATTCCATGTCAAATCAACCAAAAAAATTCAATATTCAACATGACCATTTCCGATTTCAGTGAAACTGCTAGGGATCATTCTCTATGATGATATAAATTAGAGCATATTTTTATTTTATGTTAATTGCTTTAAATTTTTATACAATTAGTTATTTAAATTTTGAAAAATAATTTTTTGACTTGCATAAACATTTTCAATTTTGAATTTCTCAAGTTCTATCAAACATAGAAAATTTTATGACCACTCATTTCAAAGAGGAGTTTATAAGGTTTAATTTGATATGCAAGTCGACTATGTATAGTTAAAATAAATAAAATTTTAAATTTTTTTAAAATTTTAAATTTTAAAATTTTTTAGATAGTCATTTTCAAAAATTTTGAAAAAATCGTATGTTTGTTATAATATTATAAGCTTTAAATTTTGAAATTTTTAGAGTGGGATCTCAATGGGATCAGGAGTTATGAAATAAAAGCTGAAAATTACCATACAAATCATAAATAAATAACAAAATAGACAGAATTAAATTGCTATTTTAATGGTAATATTTGTTTTTATTTAATAACTCCTGATCCCACTGAGATGCCACTCTAAAAATTTCAGAATTTAAAGCTTATAATATTACAATAAACATAGAATTTTTTAAAAATTTTTAAAAATGACTATCTAAAAAATTTTTAAATTTTAAAAAATTAAAATTTTTATTTATTTTAACTATACATAGCCGACTTGCATATCAAATTAAACCTTATAAACTCCTCTTTGAAGTGAGTGGTCATAAAATTTTCTATGTTTGATAGAACTTGAGAAATTCAAAATTGAAAATGTTTATTCAAGTCAAAAAATGATGATTTTTCAAAATTTAAATAATTAATTGTATAAAAATTTAAAGCAATAAACAAAAAATAAAAATATGCTCTAATTTATATCATCATAGAGAATGATCCCTAGCAGTTTCATTGAAATCAGAAAGCGTCAGGTTGAGTCACTGGTGTATTTGGCATAGAATGACCCATTAGTGGTATATTAAAAATTAGCACTTTAGGAGTATAATTTCAGAAGATATTAATAAAAATATGAACATGCAGTTTAACATTAGAAACACTAAATTTTGAATATTTAAATTCAAAAACTTATTATTCAAAATTAAAATTTAATATATGGATCTAGTTTGAATTGGAGATTTGAAATATCTTGATAAAATTGTGAATTGCCATTGAAAAATATGAAGTTTGGGTTTGGTTAACATGGAGATGGTACCTAAAAAAATTTATATGCATCGTTCAAAAGTAGTAGTCTTTACAATCATTTCCAACAATAATTTTTTATATGCCAATAATTTTCTTCTATGCTAATTTGTTGAGGATTTAGTAGAGGGTGTTTACGTTTTCTTCCATGACTGTATTTTTAAATACTGGTAAAACTGCAGATCAGAGCCTCAACGTCAGCTTTGCAATTAACTGTTTTTTACCACATTTTGCATAATATTTAACTTTATACAAACAGCAATTGAAAATAATCACGTAATATAAACATTTATGAGAATAAAAAATACATAGAAAGTTTCAGTAATTAGTTGAATTAAATTGATCATATTGTTATGCAACAATATCTTGAAATTCTGTTGAACTGCATATTATGGTAAATTTTTAAAAATAAAAGTACATTTCTTCTGGGGAGCAGAGCCCTGTGATCTCATTAAATTTACATTAATTTTGTAATGGTTAGAATTTATCTTAGATTTCATATTTCATTTTATACTAAGATTTTTAAGGGTAAGCAACAATGTAGAAAAGCCTTCTATATTATTTTAATTAGCAGGTATTTTTTTTACCTATTATTCACTATATTTGAATGTATTAGTAAATTATCGAAATCTTGAAAAAATACCTAATTTGGATTTTTTTTTTTTTTTTTTTTTTTTTTTTACAATTATTGTTTTTAAAAAATGATTAGATGGGATAAAATATATTCCACCATCCTTCAACGGGTGAAAATAGAAAATCACTTAATGAAATCCAATAGACATTTCGATAAATTTTGAAACATTTTTTAAAATTAAATTTTAAATTTCAAACATGAAAATGAAAGCTAAAATCAATGCAAAATGTTATTTCTAAATTGTATATTATTATTTTAAGATTTATTTATTTATATTATTATTATTATTTTTTAAGCAAGTGACATCATTTTGCTAAATTAATATAAATGTATAGTAATATTTTGTAATTAAAATGAATGCTTTACATGAAAAATATTGTTATTTTTATGTGATAAAACACTATACTAATAAAAACTCCCTTTTGTTGTTTTAACTGCCATGTTTTAGAAATAATAAAATAGCATGTAATTTTTTTTAATTCAGTTCATATTAATAAAGGGCAATAACTATCCACTTAAACATACAGAAGTTTAAAATTTACATCCTTGGTTGTAAATTTTAATATGTTGACAGGTGATTTTCACTTCTCTGGAACAGGGTTGGCATGCTTTTTCCACAGTGGAAAAAAAACTGGACAGAAGGAATAAGTTTCTTCCGCAGTGGAAGAAATGGAAGAAACTGTTATTCATTATAAATTTACCATTTAACTTAAAACTTTGCAAGATACAATAAATGTCTTCTTGCTATGACCTTAAGTAAATTAATTCCATCAGATCTGTACAAATTTAATTAATTATATGCTAAATTAATAATTACACCAGGTTTTAATTCAAGATCACATAACACTAGTCCAAAGATCTTCAACCACTGGCTAAATGAAGAAAAGAAATTTTATCGAAAATGCACAAAATAAATTAAATATATCATTTTAATTTAACAAGTGCATTTTTCAGTTATTAAAACTTTTGAAATTACTATTTAATAATACAGATCATTTACCTACAGTAGAATGAAACTCATTTAAATAAAAGACAGTGCTTTTAATTTTCATCAATTTTTGTAAGGTAAGTAAGGGTTTGCCCAAGTGGGCCCAGCCCAAAAAAACCCACCCAGGTTTTTTTGGCCGGGCACACTTGAAAAAACACATTATGGGTTTTTCAAATTTTTTCATGATTTTACAACTGTATCATTATTTAATCTAAGGTATCAATGCAAGGATAAATACCAATTTAAATAAATTTCAAAAGAACCAGATTTAAAAGGGATTTCTAAGCATTGATAAAATGCTTCCCCAAAATAACTAGCTGTAAAGAAGTGGAAAAATGTTTTCAACTGATTTCTTACTTGAAATTAATGAAAGAAACTATATAAATTTAGCATATTTAACTTAAAGCAGGGTTGTTATGATTTTGCCCAACTCAAAAATCCAACTGGTATTTTCAAAATTTCACTTTAAATTACGTAAGGTAATTTCTTAATATTGTTATTAAGATCTTAATACTGACATTAAGATATATTTCTTAATAACAATGCACCACTCATAAAGTTTCTCTTCCCACCACAAGGGGAAAAAAAGTCTTTATTCTGCCAATGAAATATTTTAAAAGAATTAACTGTAACTTTAATGTTTTATGTTTCATAAACTCAAAAACAAACTTTTTCCCATTAAATATATATATATATATATATATATATATACAATCCATTCTGTGTTATGTTATACAGTTGAAGCTCAGAACAAAATACCACATATCCTGGGAATCCTAATTTATTGAAGTAGCTGTGTAAAATTATTTGGTTTATTCTATTCATTAGTTAGAATAAAAAGTACTTACTAATTCTGATTTAGTATTAGTATTAATATAGTATTTTAAAGATAATTTCATTCATAAAATTATTACTAGTAATCAATTTTTGTAAAAGCAAAGTGTGATTTTGATTGTCATTGATTTATATATTTTTGTAATTACTTCAAATTGTATTTAGTATAAAGTAATTTTTTTTTCAAACATTCTGAACCTTCTTTGTTAACTGAAAAAATCCATTTATAATCTGCTGTCTTAGCTGTCTTAATATATCCTTAATGCAAGAAACTAGTCATATCAGACACAAATCTACCTTTTAAATTAACTTGGTTTTTTAATATATACATTTTGTTAATTCAATCTTAATTCAAAATTATATCCCCAGGTTTCACTGATGCATGAAGAATTTAGCTATTATGTAAAAAAAATCTTTTATCAGAAGAATGCTGCAATCAGTTTCTAAACTTAGTATGGATGAATGCAAAAGATGAAATAAAAAAAACTGTCAAGTCCTACAAAAAACTTTGAGTTTAAAAACTGAGTTTAAAAGCACTTCGACATACTCATAAATACAGTCAAAGTTCTATAATCCGCATAAGTTGGGGCCAAAGGTTGTGTGGATTATGGAATATTGTGGACTATAGAGTATTATTGATTATATGTCATTTTATTATTCCTAGACAGCATTTTAGTCCATAATCAGTATAATATGAAAAGATAAACAGAATAATAAATTGATTATTAGATTTCATGTATCAAAAAATGTCTTTTTAAAGTTATTTTATTAAAAAAATAATGTATTAAATAAAAATAATTATGTATGTTCAGTTTTTTTACTGTTAATAAAATAAAAGGGTTAAATTTTAAAAAATGTTGATGTTTTATTATGATTTTTTTTTCAATTTTTTTATTATTTGTTTAAAAACTCATTTTTGGATCACAAATTTGTAAATTTTTTAAAGTGTTTATTTCATTGTTTGCATTAAACAGTTTATTACATTGTTTACATTGTAAAGTAACGCGGATTATAGAAAATTGTGGGTGCGCGGATTATCGATCTTTGGCTGTATAGGTGTAAAAACCTGGGCAGCAGGCAGTCTTTATCATTAAATTTTATTTTTTTTTTTAACTTAAATTTTATTAAAATTTTTGCAAAAAAGTTACGTGAAAAATAAGGAATAAAATTTATTGCTGAAAAACTGCCCACTAGCACTCAGATTATTATACCCCTGCCCATAAATATTTTGAGAAAAATAGTCTTTTTTCAATCAGCATTCAGATATGCATACTAGATGCTAATATAAATAATTGCAAATTTGTATATTTACTGTGTTGCACAGTTATCAATAATGCATTTTTTTATGAAAAATATACATTTTGCAGGTAGTTTTTCCCCTGTCTTTTTACATAAATGGCATATTAATAAATAAAAAACATGCCTCTTTCTCTAATGTTACAAAATCCATCACCGATAAATGTCTGCTGAGCCTGAAGTTTGTCTTTTAAAAAATAACTTATTTTTCCAAAAATAATATTTAATATTAACTTTTCCAATTTAGTTTTTTTATAATTATACTTTTAGTTTAATTATTTTACATAATTGATATGCATTTATTTTGAGCATGTTTTGAATTCTGTTGGTTTCTTCTGTTTTTTCCCATTTCTTCCACTGTCCTGGAAGAAATAGGTTTCTTCCAGAAGAAACCCAACCATGTTGTGGAATAAATTCATACATGAACTTTCAATGTGGGAAAATTTTGGAAAATTTACTTTAATCAGGTTTTTATACCATCTATATAAATTGATATTAAATTCTTTATTAATTTTAAGGAAAAAAGTATACTAATCAGTTTTATTTTCCCTTTTTTCCACAAAAAATGTCTTTGACTGATAATTCTGAATTTTGAATAAGAGCTTTCATTTGTATGTCATTTACAATTTATTAGTTTGTGTTAGGTAAAAAATATTTTTCATTCATTTTAAATATGACTTCATTACAGCAATGAATTGATTATTCAAAGCCTTTGAAACACATTTTTAGCTCAGTATGATTCCTTTAACCCTGACTGGTTGTTTTGAGCTTATAAAAAAAAATATTCAACATTGTACTTTTCTTTATTATTAATTAAATGTTATAGATAAATTAAGTAAAAAACTGCTTTTCTTTTATAAAAGTAAGGTACTTGTTTTTATTTAATATTAAAATTAATATGCTAAAAAGAAAGTTTTGAATAATAATTTTATGAGAATGTATAGAAATTCAACATGAAACACAGCGGACCACAATCTACTCTGTTACTGTAATGCAGAATTTTCAAAATATTTAATAATTGCTTATTCTCTACAAATAGATACTGTTTTAATGTAATTATTTAACTGTAAAATAAAGTAAAGAAAGGAAAATGTCTGTATCATAGTAAGAAATATTTTTGTTTATATTTAATGTTTTTAAAATAGTACAAGTATCCTATTGACTGTAACTGGTTATTACTAAAACAATTTCTAGCATTTTCTAAAATTTCATTTATCATTTTAGATCCAACATGAAATAAATTTGGAATCAAAACTTTATGGTTACTAATTTTGTTTGTATTGGTATTATCATAAAATTACCCTGTGATGTAAAATTATTTCAGGAAAGTTTCTGGCTCACAAGCATGGAGTTTCATTTTCAAGATTTTGTGAAGATTATTTTATTTAATAACTTCATCTCATTGTCAATATCTCCTGTATCAATCTGTTATTATTTAAAAAATATAATACTAGTTTTGATAATTTTTCTGTTTTGTTTGAAAATTTTACTTGAAAAATTTGTATTATTATGTTATTCTGGAGATATAGGGGGAAATATAGAGGACTTAAATTATTAAAAAATAAATTTTTATTGTATTCCAATTAATGCTTAATTAGGGACCATGTGCTCCAGTAGCCAGACCCCTTCTGGGGCAAATGGTTGTCTTAATCAAAGTATACAAATAAACTTTAATTTAATGGTATTTGAAACATGTTCTGAAAAAGTTCTGAGACATGTAAAATTGCTTAAGAAATGTTCAAGAATATTTTAGGCAGGATTGCATTATAAAGAAAAAAAAATTAACCGCAAAACTGGTCCACTGTGTACCAGTCTGCTTTATAGTTAAACATGTCAAAATGGTGATTATCTTTAAAAGATTCCTGCCTTAAACAGAAGCATCAGATGGCCCTGATATAAGTTGCTACACAATTAATTTGCTGAATACCTGTCTGAAAGTGATTTTTCATCACTTATTAGCAGTTCAGTCTTAAAAGATTTTAACAGGTACTTATAAACACAGTGAAACCAATTAAAGCAAAATCTTTCTGCAATGTAATCCTGTCTTAAATGGAAAAGTTTCAGAATACCAACGAAACAAACAAAACATCTTGTTTAGACAGAGTATCTTAGAAATATATTTGATTACACTTTTTTTAATAGAAGTCTACAATGGTATTTTTTTTTTCCATCTACTTGCAAACACATCTTGACAAGATTGTGTGTGTATGAATAGCAGAAGTATTTCAAGTAACTTTAAAAATTTTGGCATTTCTTTATTTAATTTCTTAATTTAAAAAAATAATATGCATAAAATAAAGTAAGATTTATCTCCATAATTATAGCTTTTTAATATAATGAAATTACATGATGATGTACCAAAATTTTACACACTATGATAAAAAAATGAACCCATACTGAAAATTTAAATGAATTTTAGTCAAGCTTCGTACAACATAAACATTTGCTTGCATTAAAATTAGCATTAAATGGACTATTTAACCCTAGAACTACCGAAAATGGTATTTAAGTCTTATTAAAATATTCTACATCAGAATATTAATTTAAAACTATTTAACTTATTTTTGGCTGGTTTATAAATTAAGTTTATTTTAAAGAAATTTCTGATTTATATTTAACTATTATCTGGTTAATATTTAAGAAAAAGACATTCTGTTTTAGCTAAAGAAATTAGTGATATAACTACCATGCACAAAAATTATAGTTTATGTTAGAAAAAATAGTCTAATTAGAATTGTCTAAAACAGCCATAATTCTTCTGGGTTTCCCTGTTTCGCTGTTTTTGTTACCATATTTGGCCCCAATATTTTCTTTCGATATCTGGTCATGAACTTCAAGGATGCTAATTTTTTTAAAACAATTTTATTTGTGATTGATTAACACTTTTTAGAAAATATTGGATGGTGTAAAAAATAATATTGGTTTTTGTTATTTTACTTCAAAAGCAATTCACTTCAGATGGTTCGAAACCGTTTTAGAGCGTTCTTCAAGTTAAGCAGTAAGTTCACAGAGTTTAGTATGTGAATTATGTTCAGTTTAAGCATTGGATTTCTCATTGTTAAAAAAAGAACCTCATCACCATCCTCTTCATACACAATTCTCCTTCCATCATGAAATTTCTGTAAGCAATATTAAACAGCTTTCACAAGTTGCAATTGTGGTCATTTTAGATGACTGGGATATTTTTTAAAGGAAGGGATTTTTGCAACTCTGGAAAGAGTACTTTGAAATTCCGGAGAGGGGTAGCACTTCTAGGCGATTAATAAGCATAAAATCCTAAATGTTCTGCGGAAACATTTTGGTGCTTCGAAGGGGGGTCATCCCCTAAATTTGATGCTGTATTTTAATCAGTGTAAAAAGCGTTCCGACGTTTTTCGTATCATTTTGAATTCCTATAAAAATTATAAACTCTCCCATAATTCTATAACTGCCTTAAAGTTCCATACAATGAGGAAAAACAAAGCTACAAGACTAAATAAGTGCATAAAATCTTCCCTTAAAAATCAATTTGTTTATTTAAAAACGTTGAAAAATTCATTAATAAAAATTGCCATTATTTTGTAAAAACTTTAAAGAACATCAAAACTTTTCAATATCCCTCTGCTCTTTCCCTAAATATCAACGAGACTAGAAATAATAGAATTAAAGCAAGAAAGAAACATTGATCTCCGGAGATACTCTTCAGATTTATCATGTGAAGTATTATCTCTCTCCACATCGAATAGCCAACTTGAAAAGAAAGCTGTATGGTTAAAAATGGTTATATGTCAAAGTTTTTTGTAGCAAGAAATTCCGTTTTTTTGAATTTGTCAAGAAACTTTTCAGCACTCGTTTTTTATATCTTGTTTACTGATTGGCGAAAGCTCTTTAAGAGATGAAAAGACATCATCAGCATGTTTTAGAACAAAAGATATTCAGATTTTTTAAGGCATTTTAAAAGTGACAACAAAAAATTCACAAGTAACCAGCTCAAAAATAGAGTTACTTTTATTAATTCCAAACAGCACATTACCTTATAATATTATTTGATATAAAATTATAAAATGGACAAAGATGACGGTCAGAGTGCCGTTATTACATCTGTATAAACTGGTCTTTTCCTTTGACTGTCAGCAATAGTTGGTTCCATCAAAACCCATTTCCATCTTAGCAGGCATACTTGTATACTTATTCTTCGAGAATATCAAATGTTTCAGCATGTAGCATATGCAATAAGAAATTTTCTCAAAACAGTGCTTTGAGGAAGCATCTATTGATTCATACTGGTGAGAAACCATTCGTTTGTGAAATATGCAGCAAGAAATTCTCTCTAAAGGGCCATTTAAGCAGACACCAGTTAATTCATACTGGTGAGAAATTATTTGTGTGTGAAATATGCAACAAGAAATTTTCTCAGAAAAGTTATTTAACCAGCCATTTATTAACTCACACTGCTAATAAACCTTTTGTGTGTGAGATGTGCAACAAGAAATTCTCATTAAAAAACTATTTAAGTAAGCATTTGCTTCTTCATACAGGTGAATGACCTTTTGCGTGTGAAATATAGAATAAGAAATTTTCTTATAACAGTACTTTAGCTAAGCATCTGTTCTTTCATACTCGTAAAAAATCTTTTGCATGTGAGATATGTAACAAAAAATTCTCACAAACGACTGACTTAAATGCCCATTGTTAATTCATATTGACAAAAGACGTTTTTTATATGCGACAAGAAATTCTTATGTAAGTGCAGTTTAAGCCAGCATCAGATAATTCATACTGGGAGAAATCTTTTGTATGTGAGAATTGCAACAATAATTCACAAGGAGGAGCTGTTTAAGCAAGCATCGGTTAATTCATGGAAGGAAAGCTTTTGTATGTGAGATATGCAACAAGAAATTCTTTCAACAGAGAGATATAAGCCATCATCACTTAAATCATATTTTGAAAATTCTTTTGTGAGGCAGATATGTAAGAACAATTTATCTTGAAGGAGTGATTTAATGAAGAATCTGTTACTCATCCTAGTGAGAAACTTTTGTGTGTGAGATTGAAGAAAGAAATTCTTACATCAGGACCATTTAAACGGAGCTATGTTAATCCAAACTAGTGAAACACCTTTTGTATGTGTAAGATGCAGTAAAAAATATTGCTGAAACAGTAATTTACATGGGCATCGCTAAGAGGGGATAGGGGAGAGCCACCTCCCCAAAAATCTTTTGCGTGTACTTACGTATAAACGCCGCAACAGCAGAAGTTGTTTTAATGCGTCAATAAAGAGTAATTGTTCGCACGCGCACAAAAAATGGCGTCAAAGAATGAATAAGAAAAAGCACTAAATAACTCTAAAAAACTGAAATAGCTACGAATGAGAAGTCGGCATTTCGAACGTTCAGTAAGCTTAGGTGCGTTCCATAATACAGTTTAGTTTTTTTCTGTTAATAAAATAAAAGAGTAAATTTTTAAAAAATACATGTTTTATTATGATTTTTATTAATTTTTTTATTATTTGTTTAAAAAAAATCATTTTTGGATAACGGATTTGTAAATTTTCTTAACTGTTCAGTCTATTGCACATGCGCAGTCGAGGACTGCCGTAAACGATTGCCGGAGATTCTTGATGAGAATGAATCAGGGAAAATGAGCGACTCATATGTGACAATGAGCGACAACGTGGTGGCTTATTATAGCTGAATGCGTAATTTTGATGATTGTTTTGATTAAACAAAACAAAAAAAGTTGAGAAGGAATAATTCACCAACTTTAATTCCACTTTTTTCAGATTTTAAGAACTACAGCTTTACAAAGAGACTAAATTTATTAAATTTTACATCTCTGATTCGCGCACTTTGCAGTCACTGTGGCATTTACAAAATGAGAAAATAATATAAAAAATGAGTGGATTAGCGTAAGTATGTTTTATTTAATAAATAGTTTGTGAACACATGCATATTGTTATTCATATTTCTATAGATCAACAACTTCGTCTTCCACGCGAAAAAAAAAATAATAAGTATACCTATTGTAATTCACTTTTAGTAATAATAAAATGATAATAAGCAGATACAAAATAATAAGCTATATAATAATAATACAGTATTGTAGTCTTAAAAAAAGGCTTATTCTAAAGTCATGAATGCCGTGCCTATATAACGTGCTATAGCTTTATTTGAGAAATAGGGAGTATACAATGCTTCTATAGACAAAAAATACATTAAGTATATGCTGTATACCCACATTACACTCCTTATTAAATATGAATAAGATAAAATTAGTGTTGGCTAACCTTAAACATTATTTGAGGGAGGAATGTTTATTGAAATATGCAAAACAATCTATATATGCACATGTTCACAAACTGTTTATAAAATAAAATGTATTTGCTGTAACTCATGCATTTCATTATATTTTTTTCTCATTTTGAGAATACACTTAAATTTTATATTTAATTCCCTTCAAATATTTTCCTTTTAGTTTAAGATATTGCTCACAACTGGCTTCCAATGTGTGAATCGGAAACAAACTGATCGATTAATTTAGTCTTTTTGAATGTTTGTTCTTTTATTTATCTCAAAGTCAATATGTAGAAAATAGAGATTGTATAACTCATCACCATATTAGCAATTGAGATGACATCAGACTTTCAAATTTGACAGTTTTACAAATGGAGGTTTGGTCTGGTAAAAACATAAACAAAATCTAGACCACAAACCACATTGCACCTGTTCCAAAATCTTGTTACTCCATAGATTGTCTTTTTTTCAAACTCTAGGACATATGTTAATAAAAACAAAAAATAGTTTTAATGTTAATAAAACCAAAAACAATGCCCAGTTAAACTGGTCGCATTGAGCTCGCAGGCTACGCATACTAATTGTTTATTAAAACCTTATATTTTCAAGGAATAACACTGTTTGAAAAATAAAAAAAAACCATTTGACTAATTTAAAGGGCGAGGGGTAATTGTCCGAACCCCTCCCTCCTTTATACTTAAAAAAAGAACTGCACAATTAATCAGGGAAGCATCTAATAACTATGAACTTGCATCCAAATATTGAAACAAATTGGTTAATTAAACATGAAAAATCATTTACCTGAATTAAGAAAGGTAGTCCTCCCAATCCTCCATGCATATTTATCCAATGCATTCCCAAAAGAAATCAGAGAAGCATTTTATCAGAATGAACCTATACACAAAATTTAAAGCAAATTGGTAAATTCTGCATGAAAAACCCATTAACCTAAATTTAGGGGGGGGGGGTGTTATTTTCTACTTTTCCAATGAATACCCAATATTAATCACAGAGACGCCTCGTCAAAATGTTCCAGTATCCAAAATTTGTAAGAAATTGATAGTTCTGCATAGAAAACCCCTTTATCTCAAATAAGGCCAGGGGGAGGTAGCCTTTCTCCTTTTTATTACACTTGTCTAATGAACTTCCAAAACTAATCATTGGAAATTCAAAACGAATATCAATCAGGCTAGAAAAGAAGTCGAAATTCGTTTTTTAGACTTTGTGTAGGGAGTGAGTGCCATGATATGGTGACATCACTTGCAAACGAAATACATAAAAACGTCTACATTGTTTTTTTTTAATCTAATTCTACAAATGTAAAGTCGCAGAAATCTGTATTCTTGCTAAAATTTTATCTTTACACTGTATTACAAAAAAAAAAGTAAATAAATAAATAAGTTTAAAAAAAAAAGCAAGAGAGAAATTTACAAAACTAGTTTTCGTGAGACTATAGAAATCTGTTGCTCAACAAATGAATCTAGTAAAATTGTACTAATCTTACTAAAATTTTATCTGTTACTTGGGTCGCAGTTAGATAAAAAGCTCTAGGTTTCCCAGTTTCCTAAAAAAAAAATTTAAGAATTTTTTAACCTTACAGATTTTTTTTATTTACAGTGCAAATCTGTATAGTATATATTACATGAATTTTTGCTGTTATTGTTACATAAAAAGCAGTAGCTGCAATGAGGACTATTAATTAGTGTGTAACTAATGTTACTACCGCTTTTGTATAAAAAAGTGCAAGGAGCGAAATAATAATGCAGAAATACTTCTATTCAGTAAGATTCCAGTTTTAATTTTTTCTATGAATACATTTCTTAATTCATAGATATATCGTGTGATCACGTAAAGCAATAAAAAATATTCCGTGTATAATGCGCACACAGTATTTTTTCCCTATAATTTGGGGAGAAATATTGCACGTTATACACAAGTAAATACAGTAAGGGTGGGGAATTAGCCATTTGTTCCCCCTCTTTATTCTTATCCAATGAGCACTCAATACTAATCATGAAGGAGCCTCAACAGGATGATCATATATTTAAAATTTAAACGAAATCTGCATGAAAAACCCATTTATCTAAATTAAGGGTGGGAGGTTAGCCCCCCACCCCCCTCTTAGACTTATCCAATGGACTCCTTAAACATAGAGACCCAAAACTACTCAAGAGAAAGGGTCACATTTTCACTGTCTTCTGCAACAATATTTAATTTTGATCAGTATTGTTACTTTCAATTTAGATTATGTTTGTAATTTGAATCGTTTGTACTTTAATATATACACTATATCTCTGGTGTTGTGTGTCTTTTCGATCATCTTGTGCTAGACAATTAACAGTATTTAAGATGACAAATTTAGATTAACAGTGTAAGGATAATTCTGTTTTTAATTTTCTGAAAGTGTAAAGTATTAAGTTTCCAAAAATTTTAAATAATCTGTCTCAGTATTTAGACAATTTATTTTTATTATTTATTTGTTTATTTATTTATTTATTTTTTTTTTTTTTTTTTGCAAATATTCTCTGAAAAAAAATCTCATAAATAGTTTACAAAAAATAAAATAATAATAAAAACAATTTTATCAAAAGATTGCAGGAAAAATGCAAATTTCATTAAAGGATGTAAAACGGAAATTTTGTCAAAGGCTTACAAAAAGAATAAAAAAAAAATTTTCTAAGGATTGCAGGAAAAAAATGAATTTTGTCGAAAACACTGACCGGTATACCTAAATTGTGAGTTGAATTGCTACTTTTTGCTTCTTATTAATATTCTGCCTGGATTTTTTGTATTTAAAGTACTACCACCTATACATTATTTTCTTCGGTTTATAATCAGTAATAGGTGTGAAAAAGCAAAATTTTACGAAAAACTTACCATCCTGTATGATGCAACATGCAGTTGAAAATTGTTATTAAAAAATGCAAGTGATTGCGTAAATTATTAATTACTCAATGCATTTTCATATTTTTTCTGTAAATTTTAAAAATAGAATTTAGAACAAAGGAAAGTTGAGTATAGGATAAATTTAGTGCACATGTTTACACTGTGATAACTTGAAAAGTTACGAAATATATCTAACTAGTGTAATATATATATATATATATATATCCTTCAATTTTGCAAAATCCTAAACATTTACTCACTTTGTCAGAAAATCCACTTGCCTGTACATGTAAAATGATGTATTTCCCGACCCCTGATCACATATAGCTGAGTATACCCCTGATCACTAGCATAGTCATAACACTATGAATATACACTACATAATATGCTTATAAGTTTACTAAAAACAGAGGGTATTCACAACATCTAATTTTAAAAATCCAGAAGTTATATAGTGTATATCATCACAAACTCTTTACTACATCCATAGTTATAATGAACCTACACTAATCACAGGAAGTAAACCTCAAGCTAATATAAATCCTACAAGAGCATTTACACATTTTTCACTTGCATTTCATTATTTTTATTTTATTATTATTTTTTTTCTGCATAAGACACTTGAAGTTGACACCTTTTATATTGCATCAGTAATTTTTCAATTTTATTTCCAGTTTTTTTTTTAATATGTGGATATTTTCACTTTTGGAACAAGTTGTAACCAGTTCAAAAAATGGAACTATCTCAACATAAAATAACTTTAACCAAAATTGCAAAACAACATATCGACCTTAGGTGTTCAGGCCAAAAAATTTTTTTAAAATATTATCTGCAAGCGAGAAATTTGTAAACAACACTCCCATAGGATTGTTTATTCAAATTTCTCTGTGCGAGATGTGTATGTTGTAGGTTCTTAAATAAAAGGCTGTTTAAGTGAATTGGCAATGCTGATGTTCCGGCACCAATTAAATACTTTCATCTTCATTGACAGCTTAGCAACCGAATTGCTAGAGAACTCAGATGAAAAAAAAATGCAATAAATAAATTTCCTATTTCAAATGAAAATAAAATTTTCATTACTTGAGAGGCACAAATGCCAACCTAGCAAAAAGGCTTCCTATGTTCTACTGACTTTGAAACCTTTTCACTACATCAGCATTTGCGCCTCTTAAGCAATAAAAATTTGATTTTCACTTGAAATATTGTATGCAAGGTATTATTCAATTTAATCTGGGATAATCTTGTCCGAATGAACCTGAAAAAAATAAAGAATGAAATCTTATAGTTCTATCAAGAGTTATCAGATTACGTGCTTACATATGTACATACAAAACCAGTGGACACATTATATCATTAGTAACAAATGTACTATGATAGAATCCCTGTCTATAAGTATAAAGAAACTAGTCCTCCTTTATATATACTTAACTAATGAACCTCCAAATTTAATCATCCTTAACATAATAAACTGCTTGTGGGGAGGACTGGTCCTGCTTTATAGGTACAAAACTAATGAACTTCAAATCTAATCAGGTAAGCTCCTTTTCAGAATAAACTGGTATGTAAAATATAAAGGAAAGCAAATATTTCTGCATGATAAAAACCATTTATTTAAATTAAGGGCAGGATTGGACCTTTGTTACCCCCCCCCCTTTTATACTTAACCAATGAACTCCAAAAAGTAATCAGGGAAGTACCTTATCAGAATGAACCTGGAAAAAAATGAAACAAATTTGATATTTCTATCAAGAGTTATCACATTACACACTTACATACAGAACCAATGGACACATTATGTCATTAGCAACAAATGTACTCTGATAGAACCCTTGTCTTAATACCGAATAACAACCTTATAAACTCTCGATATGATGATGTGAGGCCAATCTGAATGATTATCATTAAATAAGTGTACCAACTTCTCATAAACTTATTTTATCATTACCCACTTACAGTACGGAGAACATCTATTCCTTTTATCTTAATCAAAGACATGCATTAATTATGCAAAGTAGTTTACAAAATCATTCATCTGGTTGAAACAAAAATAATCAACAAGTACATTTTCAAATATTCACGTACTTACAATCATTTTTCATTGATTATGTAGCACCATATACAGTGGAACTTTTCTTAACGAATTCCTTATTTAATGAAATTTTCTGCTGAACCTTGACTTTGGACACCATTCAGGTGTAAATTAATCTCTATATTGTGAAAAATATATTCACTATAACAAAGTTTATTATCATTTTGTGCCTGTACAACTTTCAAACAAAGAGCTTTTGTTGCAATACATGTATGAATTTATAACGGCAGATTGTATGAAAGTGAAGTTATTTCTTTATTTAATCATTTCTATTCTTTCTGCTAAACAAAAAAAAATTTCACACTTAGATAAACACTTTACTGCTATACCATCACAAAGACATTTTGGCATTGAGAGTGGAAGATTGGGGGGAAGGGGAAGTCTTCTACACAATGAGAAGTTTATCCTATGAATCAAGTTTCATGAAAATGTTCAGATGAATCCTTAGAATATGCATAAGTTTTAATAAAGTGATTTTTTTCTTTTTTTACGAGAAATTATACATAGTAATACATAGAGAAATTATACATAATAATATTGCAGATTTTTTTTAAAGTTACAAATTTGCAATAGTACTGAGAAAAAAAAACAAAAAAGGTACACTACACTTTAGTTTTTGTTAATCTCTCTTGATTATGTGTTTTTTTTTTTAATTAAACTTTTCTCATTTGGCTACATTGCATTAAAAAATCATAATAAATAAAACCTGCCCGAAAAAAATACATTTTTTCAATATTTTCGTTTTATTCATATTTTTTAAACAAACTTTATGAACTTAAAATTATTTCTATTTAACAATATCCCCCACTCCTAAACTTCACAAATTTCTGTATACTAAAAGTAAATTATGAAAACAATTACTGACTTTTTCACAAAATACCAGAGTAAAACCTATAAAACAAAATCAAAAAGAAAAAAAAACATTTTTTTAGTTAATTTTCATCTTAATTTCTATAATTGCATGATATTTATAAGGCAAAAATATGATTTTTCTTTTTAAAACAGGTTTTAATCATAAACAGTTTCCATTTTCATTGGTTTTATTTCCTCCTGGTGAAAAGTTTCTGAATTCAACACTGATTTTTGTTACTTAAGTAGAGAAAGAAGGTTGAATTAAGCAGGCTGGAAAATTATTTTGATTGTAATGTTTTTTATAATCTACAATAAAGTCATATTTGAATCCATATGTTTTTTTACTTATTTCAATCAGTTTTATAAAAACCCAATGAATTAAACAGGAATAGTTAAAGTTTCATCTAAATATGTGTAAAACAGTCCCCGCAGACCAATTGAGCAAAGATAAATTAGGGGACCCCTTTTGAATCATTATTCAAATAGTACTGATGGCCATTCATATATGTATGTGTAATATATAAACATATTTTGGCACTCTGGACATAAATGAAAATTCATAGTTCCATCAATTCTAAATTAAATACTTTAATCAATAAAAGTACACTTTTTTTTCTTAGTATGAAACAAAACTTTTTTAAATAACTTTAGCAATTTGTTATATTACTTTAAAATGAATTTAATAATTTCAACATATGGAAGTGTTGGAATTGGAAAAAGAAAATAAATGTTATATAATTTAATGTATGGAATTGGGGGGCTCCTTAAAGTCTGCATCCCAGGCTTTAAGTCCCGATTTGCCCATGTGATTATCAGGGCCTGGTATGAAAAACATTTTTCAACAATAAACATATAAACAAAAGCTCTAAAAGTCTTTTAAATGATTAGATGCATAAATAAGTTTTGTTCCTGCAACATTATGCAAATCACATTTAATATGTGAACCCGTTCAATATGCAACTTTTGCCTAATCCCTTGAAGCATGTCTTAAGTGGATTTCACTCTACATACTTACCAACCTTCTATTATCAAATAAATGCAGATTCTGCTAGTATTGCTTGATGCAAATAGATATACAAAACAGCGCCATATGAAAGGACGGGGGGGGGGGGCAAATGGTACCCCAGGCGTGTAAATTTAGGGGACGCCAAATTTAAACATCATTTCTCGCTTGTCACAAGAAATGTTGGGGGTAGCGAGTGCCAAATTCTAACTTTGCCCTGGGCGCAATTTTCTCTTTGCATCTTTTTTGGCACGAGAAAACTATTGGGCTGGGTCACATGCTCAAAAAATTTCGATTAGTGGGTCATTATGGGCGAAGACATTTTTATCTAAAAAATGGCTCTTACGATTTTGACCAAATTTTATATTTTATCATTTTGGATTGCAAGAAGACCATTGGGTTAGGTAACATGTTCGAGAAAATTTGGTTAGTGGGTCATTGTGGGTCATGCTATTTTTATCTAGAGATTTTCTCATGGAATTTTCCTAAAAATTGCATTCTATGGTTTTTGGGCATGAGAAAAACATTTGGCTAGGTTACATGTTCGAGAAAAAATTTTAATGGGTCATAAAGGGTCTGGGTCAAGCTATTTAAACAGTGACGTGATTGATTTTAGGGCTGCACCGAGCAGTACTTTGGCCGAGAAGCCGAGTACCGAGCCTTTTACTACTCAGCTGAGTACCGAGTCACCAAGGCCGAGTAGTTGTATATACGAATGAGCTATCAATGCACACAAAGTGAGCTTTAAGAGTAACAAACAGTGTAAATATAATAAAGATACTTCTTTAACATATAATCATATATTTTCTAGTTAGCTTTTAAATAATTTCTAATTAACTAATTTGAAATTTAATTATACACCCTTTAAAGATAATTTTTAAAATTTCAAACAGTGTAAAACAGTAACATTATTTTTAAAAGATGGAAAAAAAGTGATACATAAAATTTAAAATCAACCAATGTAAATTAACTGATTCTTCAATTTACAAATGAAATCTATATCAGGAATGATTATTGGTAGCTGTAATTTTGAATAATTCAAATAACTGTTGTTAAAAGTAATGATGTAAGCTTGCATTATTCACAATGTGCAACCTACAATAAAATCCGTTTTATCGCCTAACAGGCTCTTTTAGACATCTTAGAAGCTAAAAACATTGTAGTAGGATTTTGACTATTCCATATAGTTGCAGGGTTGTTATGATTTTGCCCAGCCCGAAAAACCCGGGTGGGTTTTTTCAAAATTTCAACTTTAAATTACACATATAATGTATTTATATTACATATATAATAGGGGAAGATGGGGATACTTGAGCCGTTTTTTGAATTTTAATTTTTTTAATTTTTTTATATTTTTTTAGAATAAAATAAGATATTGAAAATGAAAATTTGATATTTTTTCTTCAACTAAAAACCACTTTCAATTAATTTTGAACTATTTTTCTATGTATAATAAATGTTTATTTTTTGTTTTACATAGTGGCTCAAGTATCCCCATGGTGGCGATACTTGATCCATGGTGAAGGGATACTTGAGCCACTAAGGAAAAATACCTACAAAAGTAATTTTTTTCGCTTTATTTTTGCACAAACATTTTACAGAATGATAAATTATGAAACGTAAAGTCCTTCAAAACCAATTGAGAAAACAAAGCTAGTAATACGATCATTTTTTGTCGTTAAAACTGGTTGTCGGAGAATAATTTCAACTTGAGTTATAACGGCGGTAGAAACATCCTCAGTTCAGAGCCATTTAAATTTGGAATCTGCAATTCTTCGGGCAAATTTCATTTTCAAAATATTAAGCACTTATCCAACAAATATTTTTACAGTTTTCTTTCTGGCATATTTTATTAGTAACCAACCATCAATAGAAGGTTTATTTTTCACATCATCACCATCATTGACAGAATTTTCCTCTAATGATATTGTCGAACTCATGCTTTCAATTTAGTAGCTGTCAGAATTTAAGCCAGATGTATCATTCTACTATTTCAAACACTTTTTTGATTTCACAGGAAAAGATTTTGTCTTCCTCTTTGGCTCCATGCAGGTAAGTTTGAACTGGGATTTTTGTTGCTTTTCTTGTTTTTGTGCGCTCTTTTTACCAATTCTTCTTCAATTTTCTTAGTTAAAAAAAGTTACAGCAACAGAGCTTACGATTTCAATATAAAATATTAATCTTAATATGTTATATTAAAAAATAAATATTTTAATATGTTGGACCTAACTAATTAAAGTATTAGAGATTATAGCCTGTAAAACCGTTTTAAAAAGTTATTTTAATTTAATGAAAGTTAAATTGAAAAGTATGTTTACATTTATCTAGACAGGCTATTTTGTTAGTCAAAATGAAAAATAAAATAGATATTTTCATTTAAAAAATATACATTTTTAAAGATTTTTAGGTCGTTATTTTTTTAAGAAAAAAAAATAAAATGAAAAATTATTCTCCCTTTTATCCAGAAAAATATCTATTAGTGAATATAAGGATGGAATTTTATTTTTTGTTTGTTTCACCCATGTTTAATTTCTAGTGGGGATGGTTGAGACTTGGCTCAAGTATCCCCACTCTCATTGGCTCAAGTATCCCCACTATCACTATTTTTGTTTCCCAGAGTTTTACTAAATAAAGCTTGCAGCTATTAGAACTATTTTAGACTCAAAATATAATTGAAATTATGCTTATTAAATGTATGTATATAGTTGCAACTTTAACACTAGAACCGCGGGAAAATTCCTTCAAGTTTTATAAAAATATATCTCACCGGAATTTTGATTTAAAACTGTTTAAGTTATTTATTGAAAACATTTTTGCTCAGCATATATTTAGATTATTTTATTAAGAGTTTTCTGGTTCGAATCGACATCTCTCCATATGATACGGGTCAAAATGACCCGTCGCCGCGGTTCTAGTGTTAAACAAAACTTTGATTACAAAAAAACAAAAAAGCCATGCACTCAAATATTTACTTCAGATAGGGAAAATACAACTATTAATCATTATATTTTCAAAATGGTACCAAGATGTGTGATTTCTTTTTTACATGTTCAGAACTATAAATATGCTATCATATTGGCAGTTTTAGAAAGAAAAATTAATCAATTGTAGAGATAATAGGGGTGGCTCAAGTATCCCCTATGCTCAAGTATCCCCACTCTCCCCTATATTGTAATATATTTCTTATCAGTACACCACTCATAAAGTTTATTAACCACCACCCCCACCCCAAAGAAAACAAATGTCCTAATTATACCATCACAATTTTTAAAAGAAATAATTGTTAGTTAATCTCCATAGCATATGTAAGTAACACAATTTTTTTCCCATTAAAAAAATACTTTGATGAGTAATCCGTTATATGTTATACAATAGAAGCTCATAACAAAATACCATATATGCTTAGAATCCTAATTTAATTATGTTGACATGTAGAATTACTTGGCTTATTCTATTATTTAGTAATAATAAAAAATACTTACTTTAAAAATTATAACTAATAATCAATTTATCTATAAGCAAAGCATAATTTTGATTACTGTCATTGATTTATATATATTTGTAATCAATTAGCTAATTTAAATTTAGTAATAAGTAAATTTTTTTTTCAAGCATTCTGAACCATCTCTCATAACCCCCCAAACCCTGAAAAAACCTGAAAAACCCTGATAAAACCCCAAAAACCCTGAAAAACCCTGATAAAACCCCCAAAACCCTGAAAAAACACAGTGGGTTGGGTTTTTTCTGAAAAAACCCGGGTATTTAACTACCCTATATAGTTGCATGCTCAAATTTCGAAAAAGTTCAGTTTCCTTGCCTGGATCCAAAAAGATTAATTATTAGAGTAATTAACTGTAATAAACCATAAGATGGAGCTCAAAATATAATATATTGAAAATGTTGCATGAATTAAAACAGCCTCTTTGCTTTTATGCTGCTGAAAGTAAGATAAATTTAACCACAGTTCAGTAGCAATCACTGTGAAGTGTAATGAAATTGTTACTTTTATTCAGAGTAATCATAACATTGATGAGCTCAAATGAATAGATCCCCATGTTAGGAGTAATACTACCAATTAAAACATTACTACATAATTTGGAAAAAGAAAGTTTTAGCCATTTTAATTGTGATACAATGAAAAGCGGATTAAGAAGTGAACTGGAGAGAAGAATTTGCATTTGTTTCTTTTTTTAAGTTTTCTGTAGTTTGTAGGCACATTCTTATATATTAAATAAAATATTTTTTGAATAATTGCAAATATTATATATTTATATTCAAATAACTTTTACAGATCAGTTATTAAAATTCCTTTGTCTTCAATAATGTTATGAATAAATCAAAACATTTAAAGCACCAAAATATTTTATTTCTTCTTGCAAACTAGTTTCAGTAGCCATAGCATACCATCATCAGTGCAAAATATGATGATGATTGTATACTATGGCGACCAAAACTAGCTTTCAAGAAGAAATTAACTATTTTAGTGCTTTAAACTTTGATTTATTCATTGATAATGTATTGTTCCAAATAATTCTCACTGCAATAATAATAAATATAAATGAAATCCTTACAACTACTCGGTAATGTACTTGGTACTCGGCCCAAAATTTGGCTGAATATAGAGTACTCGGCAAATTGGCCTAGTATGCTGAATACCGAGTACTCGGTACGGCCCTAATTGATTTTAACAAAATTCTGTATATAACAGTTTTTTGACTTGAGAAAATTAATGGGTTAAGTCACAAGTTTGAGAGATTTCGATTATAGGGGTAATTTGTGGGTCATGATGAATCATGTCAAGCTATTACTAAAGAACAGGTGGATTGATTTTAATGAAATTTTGTATACCACATTTTTTTTGGCACGAGAAAATCATTGCGCTAGGTCACATGTTCGAGAAATTTCAATTAATGGGTCATAAAGGGTCCAGGTCAAGCGGTTTATATTTAAAGAACAGCAGGATCGAGTTAACGAAATTTTATAAGAACAATTTTTAGACATGAGAAAACTAATGGGCTAAGTCACATGTTTGAGAGATTTCAATTTTAAGTGTCATTTGTGGGTCATGGTCAAGCTATATCTAAAGAACGAGTGGATTGATTTTAACGAAATTTTGTGTATAACATGTTTTAGGCATAAGAAAATCATTGGGCTAGGTCACGTGTTTGAGAAATTTCGATTAAAGAGTCACTTTTAGGTCATTCCACGGTAAGTAGAAAACATGGTAGGGTCCACGAGATGATGCGCAGTAGTTCGTGACGTCACTGGCATCCTGCGTCCAGCACTTCCTGTATATGGACACTAATTTTTACTCCTCTCTTATCTTTTTATGTCTTTGCGATATGGAGTGCTATTTTTTTTCGTTCGTAAAATCATTTTATGCCTTATGCTATTTCCTATTTTTTGCAATCGGTGTTTAATTAATTAAAATAATTAAATATGCCTTGTTGTGCCGTTTCTGGTTGTACTGATCATACCAGAAATTCTAATGTTCATGGAATTTCATTTCATCGATTCTTAGTAAATGACGCAGTGCGAAAACAATGGCTACAAACATGCAAAAGATCTGGCAATTTCTGCATTGATAATACAAGAGTCTGTTCAATTCACTTTGAAGAAGCAGATTTTGAAAGAGATTTGAAAGCGGAAGTGCTTGATTTAAAGCCTGGACGAAATTTAAAGCTTAAATCAGTTCCCCACTTAAAAATACCCAGCTTTTTATCCAATAATGAAAATATTGGAAGAAGAGAACAAGCTGAAAAACCAGACACCAGAGAGGAAATAAACCTCTTGTTAAATAAGAAAGAATGTGATTCTGCTTTGTTTTTGCCAAAAGAAGAGTATAATGAATTGGATTCAATAAAAAGAGAAAATCAAGATTTAAAAGAATTAAATAAAGAAATTTTGTGCGAAATGGAAGATGTAAAATTAGAAAACTCCCATTTAAAAGAAATTTTAAAGCAATATGAGTCGCAATATTCATTTTCGCAGCAAGAGATTATTTTGATAATTTAAATTTCTGTATTATTGTATGTAAACCAATTTAGGGAAACGTTTTTAAAAATTATGTAAAGTTTATGGTTAATGTTTAAAATAAATGTTACTATTTTTTCTTTAAAATAATAATGCATTCCAAAAATAACAAGTTAAAGAGACTTTTCTTAAATTTATCCGTAGTCGCGTTGAAAATTGTATAATATTTTTTAAATTGTGAAAAAAAAAAAAAAGTAAAGCAAAGTTTAAATAAAAGGAAATATATTTTATATTGTGGTTTTTATGCACTCAAGAAAGAATATTCTAATAATTATCAATAATTTTATAATTTAAATTTCTGTATTAGTGTACATAAACAAATAAAGAGAGATATTTTTAAAAATTAACTAAAGTTTATGGATATTGTTTAAAAAATTGTAAATGTTTTTTCTTTAAAATATTTATAAATTACGAAAACTTTCAAGTTAAAAAAAAAAGCTTTTTTTTTAAATTATGCAATATATATATATATATATATATATATATATATATATATATATATATATATATATATATATATGGGAACGTCCTCTGTTACTCTTGCGACCCTTTCAGCAAATTTCCTAAAATAATCCCAATTATTTTATTTTAAAACATCATTAAGATAAAAATTGACATAGTCAGTGAAATACTGTTGTAGTCTACTCTCGTAAAATATATCTAATTAAATACAAAATGCATTTTGCTTGTCTATATAATAAATCAGATTTTTTTTTTACAAATTAACTACATTTTACGAGAATAGACCACAATATATTTAACTGGTTATATCAATTTTTTTCTTAATTATGATTTAAAATAAAATAATTCAAATTACTTATGAAAATTTGCTGAAATTTCACAAAATTTCTGAACGGACATTCCCATACATTAATTTATAAATGTATAATACATATATTTGAAAATATGTAACGTAATTAAAAGCGCATTTTTATCAAAAATCTATGAATTTAAGCTAAAAATTTCCTATTTTTCCGAAAGTATTTTGGATTAAAGCTAAATTGTAAAATCTTATATTGAAAAGATTGTATCTATTGATGAAATAGAACTGAAAAAATTGGAAAACGTCTTTTTGCGCAAATCTTTTTTTTTTTTTTTTTTTTTTTTTTTTTTAATAAATAAACTATTAATAAATGTGCCGAAAGTTAATACTTTGAAAAACTAAATGTAAGCATAAGATTGACCCTTTAAATAATCTAAATAGTAAAAACATACAAATATATTAACTCTAATTTGAATAGAAATGTTCCGAAGTAGTTTAGTAGATGTTCCGAATGTCATTCATCTCAGTATTATATCATACAGAATTTTAAATAAATGTTTAATGTATTTTATATGAACGGAAAGCTTTCTGCAAAGCAAAACGTGTGTTACCCAAGACTGGAGATGGGTTCCAGTGACGTCATGGGAGAAAACGAAACCTGCGCGTGGACCCTACCGTGTTTTCTACTTACCGTGGGTCATTCTAATTTTATCTAGACAATGTCTTGTGCAATTTTAACTAAACTTTGTATTCTATCGTTTTCAGTCACAAGAAAATCATTGGGTTAGGTCAGATGTTTGCGAAAATTCGATTAATGGGTCATAATGGGTCAGGGTCAAACTAATTATATCTAAAAAACAGCTCAATCAATTTTACCTAAATTTTGTATCTAACATTTTTCAGCACACAAAAAAATGAGCTAGGTCACATGTTCGAGATATTTTGTTTATAAGGGTCATTTGTGGGTCATGCTAATTTTATGTAAAAAATGGCTCGCACCATTTTGACTATATTTTGTATTATGATGTTTTCGGGCAAGAGAAAACCATTAGACCAGGACTCATGCTCGCGAAAATTCAATTAATGGGTCATTTTGGGTCATAATGGGTTAGGGTTATTCTAATTATATATAACAACGATTCAATCAATTTTACCTAAATTTTGTGACGAAACGTCTTTTAAGAAGATTATTGGGCTGAGTCGCATGTTAAACAAAATTATATTAATGGGCCATTTTGTTTCATTGCTGAATGCTGTCAAGCTAATTTTATCTAAGAAATGGCTTAAACGATTTTGATTCAATTTTATATTCTACTGTTTTTGATTACCTGAAGGCCATTGAGCACATGTTTGATCAAATTTGATTAGTGGGTCATTTTGGGTAATACAGGTCAGGGTCACGAGAAAATGACAGCAACCAATAAGTTCACGATATTTGACAAAATATTGGCAACATTTGGCCAAAAAATTGACTATTAAGATTACGAAAGCCACAACACATATTTGGTGCGAAATGAAAGAATGTCTTCAAATTTGGCTATACCTGGCAAAAAATGTTGTCTTTCAGAATGTGATGAATTTTTTAATACATTCTTAATAGGATTCAAGATGCATGGTTAAATTAACCAGAGTCAAGCGAAAAAAGTGATTTGGATCGATGTCCTTTTGTTGTAAATTTTAAAATAAAGTAAAATTTATGGACATGTGCATACAAATATAGTTTTCTTATTGATTGTTTTTGTAATAACATGTTTTACAGTAATAATACGGAAGGAATGATGCAGTGAAAATACTATATCGAGTTGAATATAAATTTAATTTTGAGTGAGCTTAGCTCGGTCACCCCTGCTATTTTTCATTTATGATTGCTATTTTATTTGTATGTTTTAGATCAAAATAATTCTGAATCCTTTTAAATATATCAAAGAATTGTTTTAATACTTATTAGCTTAAAAAATTAGAAGCAAAATAAGTAAAAATCAAAACTTTGAAATGTGTTAGTAGACACTGGTAGAAATAGTATTAAAAAACATGATCTTTATGAAATAAATAAAATGAGTCAACTTCTTAATTTTTTATAGCCTTTAGAATGGGCATTATTTCGATTATGTTTGCAATGTACAATTTTGTTTTACCGGAACATGCATCTCTTCATCCATTACTTATAAAATTTGCGATTTGTATTTGATTTCCGTGGCTCTGTGTTGCACATGTATCCCTCTTTCTTTGAAGCAAGAAATTCTCTCTTCGAATGTTTAAAAAGCAAACTCTTTTCACGTCACTATTGGTACTGAACTTCGATTTTAATTAATAAATTATCGTCTTGCTTTTGGAACGACTTGTAATTTTGGATTATCATTCAGAGTTCTTATATTATGATACCAAGAATTTTTTATTATAATGATATTCTAAAATGCACTCACAGCTTTTCATCGAACAAGTTTTTACCTATACCTCCCGTTTATTAAAAAATTCCTACAGAACCCTGGTTACTCGAAAATTCCTATGGAACCCTGATTAACTGAAAATACTGCGGTTCCATGCTTTTCAGGTAACTGGGGTTTTACTGTAATTAAATTTATAAAGCTCTTTGTATGCTTTATGTATGCACTATAATAACTTTCAGAGTAATTAAGAAATTTTGATTTAAATTGTTTTAAAATTAATCCTTATAGAAATGTTGAACTTTGAAAAACAAATATTTTCATCATCCATAGTTTTATAATCAAAGACTCTTGAAATATTTTTTAATTCACAAAGATTTTGAAAGGAAAACAGTAAAATAACAAGCACTTTTGTCGATATAGGTTTAAAACGCAACAGTACAATGGTGTTTTGCTCTATTAATACAAAAATTATATTATTGTTTTTTTTTTATTAATAATATTGATTGCTCCAAAATTACACTTTATTTTCGATAGAAAAATAGAAAGATTTTTAGAAAAAGAAAATTGTGTATTTCAAACCTTTCACTCAGAGGCAATTATTGAAAAAATTAGAATATTTTAAACCTTATTAATTTTAAAGAAAATAATTATATGGATCACTTACAAATGGACAGTTAACATTACATACAACTTACAAGATTTATTTGTTTTTTTATTTATTGTAAAAAGTATTCTCTTATTGTGTTTATAGTTTAATAAACAAGTAAAAATATGATAATTATTTTTTTTTATACATTGAGGGAAAAAAATTCAAATTGATGATTTTTATATATGTAACTTTAGTTAGGCCTAATGATCCTAAAATGAAAAAAAAAAGCAATTTTTACATAACAAATACGTATAACTGAACAAATAAATAATAATATAATATATAAATAATACACATAAGGGGTAATTAAAAATACTTAGCATGTTGATGTACATTTTTTCATAGATGGACACAAAACAAATGTTCAATAGTGGAAAGAAATATTTCCTCTTTGTTTACATTACATAAAAAAGACAATATAATTTCCCTTAGATTTGTTCTCAAGTGCACAGATCAAAACCTGTGTAAAATAGCTATATTGCTATTATTCTGGTGAAATGCAATGCATGGAATATAAAAATAGCAAATTAGTATAATTAAATTTTTAACATTTATGAACAAAATGGTTTGGAAGAAATACTTAAATTTAACAATACATTGCCATACTTTTTAATTCATATGCAAAAACAGCCTAGTTAAAATGCTTTGACAAGGTCTTTGTTAAATTAGCTATTATTTAGGAGATACAACTATTTTAATTGCAGAGTATGATAACAAAAGGTTTGAAAATTTAGATAAATATTTTATTAACTAGAATATACCTGACATATTATATGGGATTTCTAACAGCATCAATATATTATTCATTTGATATGAAATATAGATTGTAACATTATGGTATAAACTGGCAAGCCTTTTAAAAAACAAGCCATACAGTTAATTAAATAATATATAAACACTACTTATAAATATGTATAATTAAGTACTGTTGGATTATATTTCTAACCCAAAAATGACTTGACAAACTGTGTGTCCTTTGATAACATCAAAGTCCTGTGAAATCATTTCCTATTTCTAGAACAAACTTCGTCAAACAACATACAACCATGAAAAAAAAAATGTAGCACTAAAAACTTTTTTAAAGAATTCACTATAATTATTGTTTTGATTTTTTTGTTTACAAGTTACGGCAGTCAATTGCCGGACAGAAGATTCATTCAAAAGGATATTCGTTCTTCAGAATCTCCGGCAGTCGTCACGGCAGTCTTGAGTGCGCATGTGCAATAGACTGCCGTGAGAATAATATTCTTACGGCTGCCGTAAGAATAGACACAGCCGATGATACCATACGGGTATTCATTTTGTCGTTATTTTTACAGCACTATTATTTTTACAGGCTTCAGCTTCAGCTGCACAATTTAAAATCTCTTTTAATATCTATATAAGGAATATTATTATTACTTTTTCATGAAATTTTAACAAAGTTTTGTCGGTTTTTTAAGAGCTCAGCATATATCCATTGAATCGAAATTTTACTTGCATTACAAGTAACGAAAAATATTATCCTACGAAGTATAATCGTTGGAAAGTGTTGTTTGCAATATTTTGTCTCTTTTCACTTATTGGTTTTAGCTCATTTTTTGCTTTAGTAGAACAGTTTTTTTAAAATTGTTATGTGGAAACTTTTGAGATTAAAATTTTACAGGAATAACCAGGTATAATTTTAATGAAAGTAAATTTTATAAATCCTTTTAGTTTGTCGATTTGATTTTTGTTTCAAAGCAATTCTTTGTAAATTAATTGTAAATTAATTATTTGTTTAATAAAAATAATATTAGAATCTTCAAAATATTGTTTAAAAAATATCCACCTTTTTTGCATAACATTTTTTTAGATTGTAATTTAAGTTATGTTGTATATCTCACAATAATTCTCAGAAGATGGATTCTCATCATTCCATGGTAAGTAGAAAACATGGTAGGGTCCACGAGATGATGCGCAGTAGTTCGTGACGTCACTGGCATCCTGCGTCCAGCACTTCCTGTATATGGACACTAATTTTTACTCCTCTCTTATCTTTTTATGTCTTTGCGATATGGAGTGCTATTTTTTTTTTTCGTTCGTAAAATCATTTTATGCCTTATGCTATTTCCTATTTTTTGCAATCGGTGTTTAATTAATTAAAATAATTAAAGATGCCTTGTTGTGCCGTTTCTGGTTGTACTGATCATACCAGAAAATTTAATGTTCATGGAATTTCATTTCATCGATTCTTAGTAAATGACGCAGTGCGAAAACAATGGCTACAAACATGCAAAAGATCTGGCAATTTCTGCATTGATAATACAAGAGTCTGTTCAATTCACTTTGAAGAAGCAGATTTTGAAAGAGATTTGGAAGCGGAAATGCTTGATTTAAAGCCTGGACGAAATTTAAAGCTTAAATCAGTTCCCCACTTAAAAATACCCAGCTTTTTATCCAATAATGAAAATATTGGAAGAAGAGAACAAGCTGAAAAACCAGACACCAGAGAGGAAATAAACCTCTTGTTAAATAAGAATGAATGTGATTCTGCTTTGTTTTTGCCAAAAGAAGAGTATAATGAATTGTATGAAGAGTATAATTCAATAAAAAGAGAAAATCAAGATTTAAAAGAATTAAATAAAGAAATTTTGTGCGAAATGGAAGATGTAAAATTAGAACACTCCCATTTAAAAGAAATTTTAAAGCAATATGAGTCGCAATATTCATTTTCGAAGCAAGAGATTATTTTGATAATTTAAATTTCTATATTAGTGTATGTAAACCAATTTAGGGAAACGTTTTTAAAAATTATGTAAAGTTTATGGTTAATGTTTAAAATAAATGTTACTATTTTTTCTTTAAAATAATAATGCATTCAAAAAATAACAAGTTAAAGAGACTTTTCTTAAATTTATCCGTAGTCGCGTTGAAAATTGTATAATATTTTTTAAATTGTGAAAAAAAAAAAAAAAAAAAAAAAAAAAGAAAAGCAAAGTTTAAATAAAAGGAAATATATTTTATATTGTGGTTTTTATGCACTCAAGAAAGAATATTCTAATAATTATCAATAATTTTATAATTTAAATTTCTGTATTAGTGTACATAAACAAATAAAGAGAGATATTTTTAAAAATTAACTAAAGTTTATGGATATTGTTTAAAAAATTGTAAATGTTTTTTCTTTAAAATATTTATAAATTACGAAAACTTTCAGTTAAAAAAAAGCTTTTTTTTAAATTATGCAATATATATATATATATATATATATATATATATATATATATATGGGAACGTCCTCTGTTACTCTTGCGACCCTTTCAGCAAATTTCCTAAAATAATCCCAATTATTTTATTTTAAAACATCATTAAGATAAAAACTGACATAGTCAGTGAAATACTGTTGTAGTCTACTCTCGTAAAATATATCTAATTAAATACAAAATGCATTTTGCTTGTCTATATAATAAATCAGATTTTTTTTTTACAAATTAACTACATTTTACGAGAATAGACCACAATATATTTAACTGGTTATATCAATTTTTTTCTTAATTATGATTTAAAATAAAATAATTCAAATTACTTATGAAAATTTGCTGAAATTTCACAAAATTTCTGAACGGACATTCCCATACATTAATTTATAAATGTATAATACATATATTTGAAAATATGTAACGTAATTAAAAGCGCATTTTTATCAAAAATCTATGAATTTAAGCTAAAAATTTCCGATTTTTCCGAAAGTATTTTGGATTAAAGCTAAATTGTAAAATCTTATATTGAAAAGATTGTATCTATTGATGAAATAGAACTGAAAAAATTGGAAAACGTCTTTTTGCGCAAATCTTTTTTTTTTTTTTTTTTTTTTTTTTTATAAATAAACTATTAATAAATGTGCCGAAAGTTAATACTTTGAAAAACTAAATGTAAGCATAAGATTGACCCTTTAAATAATCTAAATAGTAAAAACATACAAATATATTAACTGAGCTATTCCATCTCAATTCAGGCAGACAGTACTGATATGCGTCAATTCACCATCACAGATTTTTTTCAAAAAAATTCAGTAGTTAGAACTAAGTGATATATAAAGTTTCCTAAAAGGATTTTTCTCTAAAAAATTTCTTTCTCTGATTACAGCACTTTAAAGTTCATGATAAAATTGACAGTTTTCAGAAAAACTGAAAAACGCTTCATTTTGAAATGAACACAATACCAAACATATTCAACATATTAAGTCAATTTATTTTTATAAACAGTTATTAAACTAAGTTTTATTTTAGTATAGTTTTAAAAAATATAGTGACATTTTTACTTAATTAAAAAAATTAGTTTTTAAGTACAAAAAATATAATTATTAGTGAAATTAAGATTTTTTTTTCAGTATGAAAAAAAATACTTTAAAGCTAAACATTGATGGCAATCCAAAGACCTTTAATGGGAGTTTTACAGCAAATTTTATTTTAACTCTAAGGTGCTTACAACTTTTGTAATTCAATTTTAATTTATGCAAAATTTTGTAAAATCACTACTTTTGAAATGCAATTTCTCAAAAACACCATTTTTTAAAAATCTGATAATATGCTCAATTCATACCTTATTAGTCCCTAATAAATACTTTACAAGCAAATCGTGTGTTTTTGCTTAGAAAATTTTATATGATTTTTTTAAAGTAACATGTTGTGTGTATTTTGCAACAGACCACAAAGTCAAGCTCTTCCTTATTTAACCAAACTTGTAATGTAATTAATATTTCAAACTAAAAAATACATCACTAGTACATAATTATTACTGTTAAATTATAGCTAATCATTTGCTTAAGTTTAAAATTGCGTAAAATACAGCCAATAATAAAATTAGTATTGATCATATGTCATTTCATTCCATACTCATAAATGTGTTAAATTCATCTACGGTGTGTAAAATATTTTGTTATATAGTATGGATATAATATATTAATATGCAAATACATACATAACAGAAGAATTAGGTTGTGAAGGTTTCTCAAATTAACTTCAAATCCTTATCGTTGAAGGTATGAAGTCGCTCAGATTGTCCTATTGTAACTGGTTTTTCTGTTTCTAGAAGCACATTTTCCAATGGTAATGCACATTCATATTTTTTCTTTCCAGATTCTTTTGGCCACTGGAATGCTTTAGCTATGGACCATGTTGGGTACATGAATGATATTTTAATGTCATTTAGTTCTTGTGATTGATATACCATTGATTTGTCCTATCCACCAATTATTTTCATAAATGCATCCAATAAAATCACCGATTTGGAAACTATGTATTGAATATTGTCTTTTCATTTGGCTGAAGGTTTCAACTCTTGTCAATTCATTTTTACTTGCTCGTTCCATATAATTTTCATTATTTACAATCACCCTATAATGTTTAGATCTAATACCAACAATAGATTTTGCATTAGCATATTCTTTCTCATTATTAGTTCTATAGGATTGAATAATATTTCTGTCTGGATGGACTAGAATGTTATTTTTTAGCAGAGAAGATAGTTCAGCAATAAATGAGACAGAATCTTAGATAGCTTTTATTGGCTCTTTTTGGAGATTAAATTTTGTTGCATAGTGCTTGTCTCACTCCCCAATAGCATCACATTCACTTTTAACATGTCAGTAGCGGAAAATATCCACTACTTCAGTACAATTTTATTTTTGGGCAATTCATAAAACTGCTACTTGTTTTTAAAATGTGCTCCAGCTCCATCTGATATATTATATACACAGGTGATTCCAGCGTTTGTAATTGGTACAACTTAAATAATTCTTTTTTTACTTTTTCTATGTCACAAACAGCATGAGCTGTATCATGAGTTAATCATCAGAAACTATGATAAAATTCTTTATTTCTTCTTTAAAATATGCTGTGCAGGTAAATAACGATATCGGAGTATTCTGCCAGTGGTAGCTTTGTACTTCATTTGGCAGTATTAGTGAGTAATTTTCAGCAAAACAAAATGCATCACAAGCACAGATTTTTTTTTAGGGGTTTGGCTTATTTAATTTTATGAATAGGAATTTTTGGAGATTAGCTTATATTTATCTGCCATAATAATATGCATATTATTATTTTTTCATTAAAAAATAATATTATAAATTCAGAGAAATAAGAAAAAGCTTGATCTTCTGGTTTTCTGAGAAAAAAAAACTGATTGGAAAAAACCTAAACTTGAAAAAAAATCTAATTCAGCTGTAATGTATATATTTGCATATTAATATATTATATTCATACTACATAACAAAATATTTAACACACTGTAGATGAATTTAACACATTTATGAGTATGGAATGAAATGACATATGATCAATACTAATTTTATTATTGGCTGTATTTTACACTATTTTAAATTTAAGCAAATTATTAGTTATAATTTAACAGTAATAATTATGTACTAGTGATGTATTTTTTAGTTTGAAATATTAATTACATTACAAGTTCGGTTAAATAAGGAAGAGCTTGACTTTGTGGTCTGTTGAAAAATACACACAACATGTTATTTTCAAAAAATCATATAAAATTTTCTAAGCAAAAACACACGATTTGCTTGTAAGGTATTTATTAGAGACTAATAAGGTTTGAATTGAGCATATTATCAGAATTTTAAAAAATGGTGTTTTTGAGAAATTGCATGTCAAAAGTAGTGATTTTACAAAATTTTGCATAATTTAAAATTGAATTACAAAAGTTGTAAGCACCTTTGAGTTAAAATAAAATTTGCTGTAAAACTCCCATTAAAGGTCTTTGGATTGCCATCAATGTTTAGCTTTAAAATATTTTTTTTCATACTGAAAAAAAATCTTAAATTCACTAATAATTATATTTTTTGTACTTAAAATCTAATTTTTTTAATTAAGTAAAAATGTCACTATATTTTTTAAAACTATGCCAAAGTAAACCTCTGTTTAATAACTGTTTATAAAAAATAAATTGACTTAATCTGTTGAACATGTTTGGTATTGTGTTCATTTGAAAATGAAGCGTTTTTCAGTTTTTCTGAAAACTGCCAAATTTATCATGAACTTTAAAGTGCTGTAATCAGAGAAATAAATTTTTTAGGGAAAAATCCTTTTAGGAAATTTTATAAATCACTTAGTTCTAACTACTGAATTTTTTTTACTCTAATTTGAATAGAAATGTTCCGAAGTAGTTTAGTAGATGTTCCGAATGTCATTCATCTCAGTATTATATCATACAGAATTTTAAATAAATGTTTAATGTATTTTATATGAACGGAAAGCTTTCTGCAAAGCAAAACGTGTGTTACCCAAGACTGGAGATGGGTTCCAGTGACGTCATGGGAGAAAACGAAACCTGCGCGTGGACCCTACCGTGTTTTCTACTTACCGTGGGTCATTCTAATTTTATCTAGACAATGTCTTGTGCAATTTTAACTAAACTTTGTATTCTATCGTTTTCAGTCACAAGAAAATCATTGGGTTAGGTCAGATGTTTGCGAAAATTCGATTAATGGGTCATAATGGGTCAGGGTCAAACTAATTATATCTAAAAAACAGCTCAATCAATTTTACCTAAATTTTGTATCTAACATTTTTCAGCACACAAAAAAATGAGCTAGGTCACATGTTCGAGATATTTTGTTTATAAGGGTCATTTGTGGGTCATGCTAATTTTATGTAAAAAATGGCTCGCACCATTTTGACTATATTTTGTATTATGATGTTTTCGGGCAAGAGAAAACCATTAGACCAGGACTCATGCTCGCGAAAATTCAATTAATGGGTCATTTTGGGTCATAATGGGTTAGGGTTATTCTAATTATATATAACAACGATTCAATCAATTTTACCTAAATTTTGTGACGAAACGTCTTTTAAGAAGATTATTGGGCTGAGTCGCATGTTAAACAAAATTATATTAATGGGCCATTTTGTTTCATTGCTGAATGCTGTCAAGCTAATTTTATCTAAGAAATGGCTTAAACGATTTTGATTCAATTTTATATTCTACTGTTTTTGATTACCTGAAGGCCATTGAGCACATGTTTGATCAAATTTGATTAGTGGGTCATTTTGGGTAATACAGGTCAGGGTCACGAGAAAATGACAGCAACCAATAAGTTCACGATATTTGACAAAATATTGGCAACATTTGGCCAAAAAATAGACTATGAAGATTACGAAAGCCACAACACATATTTGGTGCGAAATGAAAGAATGTCTTCAAATTTGGCTATACCTGGCAAAAAATGTTGTCTTTCAGAATGTGATGAATTTTTTAATACATTCTTAATAGGATTCAAGATGCATGGTTAAATTAACCAGAGTCAAGCGAAAAAAGTGATTTGGATCGATGTCCTTTTGTTGTAAATTTTAAAATAAAGTAAAATTTATGGACATGTGTATACAAATATAGTTTTCTTATTGATTGTTTTTGTAATAACATGTTTTACAGTAATAATAAGGAAGGAATGGTGCAGTGAAAATACTATATCGAGTTGAATATAAATTTAATTTTGAGTGAGCTTAGCTCGGTCACCCCTGCTATTTTTCATTTATGATTGCTATTTTATTTGTATGTTTTAGATCAAAACAATTCTGAATCCTTTTAAATATATCAAAGAATTGTTTTAATACTTATTAGCTTAAAAAATTAGAAGCAAAATAAGTAAAAATCAAAACTTTGAAATGTGTTAGTAGACACTGGTAGAAATAGTATTAAAAAACATGATCTTTATGAAATAAATAAACTGAGTCAACTTCTTAATTTTTTATAGCCTTTAGAATGGGCATTATTTCAATTATGTTTGCAATGTACAATTTTGTTTTACCGGAACATGCATCTCTTCATCCATTACTTATAAAATTTGCGATTTGTATTTGATTTCCGTGGCTCTGTGTTGCACATGTATCCCTCTTTCTTTGAAGCAAGAAATTCTCTCTTCGAATGTTTAAAAAGCAAACTCTTTTCACGTCACTATTGGTACTGAACTTCGATTTTAATTAATAAATTATCGTCTTGCTTTTGGAACGACTTGTAATTTTGGATTATCATTCAGAGTTCTTATATTATGATACCAAGAATTTTTTATTATAATGATATTCTAAAATGCACTCACAGCTTTTCATCGAACAAGTTTTTACCTATACCTCCCGTTTATTAAAAAATTCCTACAGAACCCTGGTTACTCGAAAATTCCTATGGAACCCTGATTAACTGAAAATACTGCGGTTCCATGCTTTTCAGGTAACTGGGGTTTTACTGTAATTAAATTTATAAAGCTCTTTGTATGCTTTATGTATGCACTATAATAACTTTCAGAGTAATTAAGAAATTTTGATTTAAATTGTTTTAAAATTAATCCTTATAGAAATGTTGAACTTTGAAAAACAAATATTTTCATCATCCATAGTTTTATAATCAAAGACTCTTGAAATATTTTTTAATTCACAAAGATTTTGAAAGGAAAACAGTAAAATAACAAGCACTTTTGTCGATATAGGTTTAAAACGCAACAGTACAATGGTGTTTTGCTCTATTAATACAAAAATTATATTATTGTTTTTTTTTTATTAATAATATTGATTGCTCCAAAATTACACTTTATTTTCGATAGAAAAATAGAAAGATTTCTAGAAAAAGAAAATTGTGTATTTCAAACCTTTCACTCTGAGGCAATTATTGAAAAAATTAGAATATTTTAAACCTTATTAATTTTAAAGAAAATAATTATATGGATCACTTACAAATGGACAGTTAACATTACATACAACTTACAAGATTTATTTGTTTTTTTATTTATTGTAAAAAGTATTCTCTTATTGTGTTTATAGTTTAATAAACAAGTAAAAATATGATAATTATTTTTTTTTTATACATTGAGGGAAAAAAATTCAAATTGATGATTTTTATATATGTAACTTTAGTTAGGCCTAATGATCCTAAAATGAAAAAAAAAAGCAATTTTTACATAACAAATACGTATAACTGAACAAATAAATAATAATATAATATATAAATAATACACATAAGGGGTAATTAAAAATACTTAGCATGTTGATGTACATTTTTTCATAGATGGACACAAAACAAATGTTCAATAGTGGAAAGAAACATTTCCTCTTTGTTTACATTACATAAAAAAGACAATATAATTTCCCTTAGATTTGTTCTCAAGTGCACAGATCAAAACCTGTGTAAAATAGCTATATTGCTATTATTCTGGTGAAATGCAATGCATGGAATATAAAAATAGCAAATTAGTATAATTAAATTTTTAACATTTATGAACAAAATGGTTTGGAAGAAATACTTAAATTTAACAATACATTGCCATACTTTTTAATTCATATGCAAAAACAGCCTAGTTAAAATGCTTTGACAAGGTCTTTGTTAAATTAGCTATTATTTAGGAGATACAACTATTTTAATTGCAGAGTATGATAACAAAAGGTTTGAAAATTTAGATATATATTTTATTAACTAGAATATACCTGACATATTATATGGGATTTCTAACAGCATCAATATATTATTCATTTGATATGAAATATAGATTGTAACATTATGGTATAAACTGGCAAGCCTTTTAAAAAACAAGCCATACAGTTAATTAAATAATATATAAACACTACTTATAAATATGTATAATTAAGTACTGTTGGATTATATTTCTAACCCAAAAATGACTTGACAAACTGTGTGTCCTTTGATAACATCAAAGTCCTGTGAAATCATTTCCTATTTCTAGAACAAACTTCGTCAAACAACATACAACCATGAAAAAAAAATGTAGCACTAAAAACTTTTTTAAAGAATTCACTATAATTATTGTTTTGATTTTTTTGTTTACAAGTTACGGCAGTCAATTGCCGGACAGAAAATTCATTCAAAAGGATATTCGTTCTTCAGAATCTCCGGCAGTCGTCACGGCAGTCTTGACTGCGCATGTGCAATAGACTGCCGTGAGAATAATATTCTTACGGCTGCCGTAAGAATAGACACAGCCGATGATACCATACGGGTATTCATTTTGTCGTTATTTTTACAGCACTATTATTTTTACAGGCTTCAGCTTCAGCTGCACAATTTAAAATCTCTTTTAATATCTATATAAGGAATATTATTATTACTTTTTCATGAAATTTTAACAAAGTTTTGTCGGTGTTTTAAGAGCTCAGCATATATCCATTGAATCGAAATTTTACTTGCATTACAAGTAACGATAAATTTTATCCTACGAAGTATAATCGTTGGAAAGTGCTGTTTGCAATATTTTGTCTCTTTTCACTTATTGGTTTTAGCTCATTTTTTGCTTTAGTAGAACAGTTTTTTTAAAATTGTTATGTGGAAACTTTTGAGATTAAAATTTTACAGGAATAACCAGGTATAATTTTAATGAAAGTAAATTTTATAAATCCTTTTAGTTTGTCGATTTGATTTTTGTTTCAAAGCAATTCTTTGTAAATTAATTGTAAATTAATTATTTGTTTAATAAAAATAATATTAAAATCTTCAAAATATTGTTTAAAAAATATCCACCTTTTTTGCATAACATTTTTTTAGATTGTAATTTAAGTTATGTTGTATATCTCACAATAATTCTCAGAAGATGGATTCTCATCATTCCATGGTAAGTAGAAAACATGGTAGGGTCCACGAGATGATGCGCACTAGTTCGTGACGTCACTGGCATCCTGCGTCCAGCACTTCCTGTATATGGACACTAATTTTTACTCCTCTCTTATCTTTTTATGTCTTTGCGATATGGAGTGCTATTTTTTTTCGTTCGTAAAATCATTTTATGCCTTATGCTATTTCCTATTTTTTGCAATCGGTGTTTAATTAATTAAAATAATTAAAGATGCCTTGTTGTGCCGTTTCTGGTTGTACTGATCATACCAGAAAATCTAATGTTCATGGAATTTCATTTCATCGATTCTTAGTAAATGACGCAGTGCGAAAACAATGGCTACAAACATGCAAAAGATCTGGCAATTTCTGCATTGATAATACAAGAGTCTGTTCAATTCACTTTGAAGAAGCAGATTTTGAAAGAGATTTGAAAGCGGAACTGCTTGATTTAAAGCCTGGACGAAATTTAAAGCTTAAATCAGTTCCCCACTTAAAAATACCCAGCTTTTTATCCAATAATGAAAATATTGGAAGAAGAGAACAAGCTGAAAAACCAGACACCAGAGAGGAAATAAACCTCTTGTTAAATAAGAATGAATGTGATTCTGCTTTGTTTTTGCCAAAAGAAGAGTATAATGAATTGTATGAAGAGTATAATTCAATAAAAAGAGAAAATCAAGATTTAAAAGAATTAAATAAAGAAATTTTGTGCGAAATGGAAGATGTAAAATTAGAACACTCCCATTTAAAAGAAATTTTAAAGCAATATGAGTCGCAATATTCATTTTCGCAGCAAGAGATTATTTTGATAATTTAAATTTCTATATTAGTGTATGTAAACCAATTTAGGGAAACGTTTTTAAAAATTATGTAAAGTTTATGGTTAATGTTTAAAATAAATGTTACTATTTTTTCTTTAAAATAATAATGCATTCAAAAAATAACAAGTTAAAGAGACTTTTCTTAAATTTATCCGTAGTCGCGTTGAAAATTGTATAATATTTTTTAAATTGTGAAAAAAAAAAAAAAAAAAAAAAAAAAGAAAAGCAAAGTTTAAATAAAAGGAAATATATTTTATATTGTGGTTTTTATGCACTCAAGAAAGAATATTCTAATAATTATCAATAATTTTATAATTTAAATTTCTGTATTAGTGTACATAAACAAATAAAGAGAGATATTTTTAAAAATTAACTAAAGTTTATGGATATTGTTTAAAAAATTGTAAATGTTTTTTCTTTAAAATATTTATAAATTACGAAAACTTTCAAGTTAAAAAAAAAAGCTTTTTTTTAAAATTATGCAATATATATATATATATATATATATATATATATATATATATATATATATATATATATATGGGAACGTCCTTTGTTACTCTTGCGACCCTTTCAGCAAATTTCTTAAAATAATCCCAATTATTTTATTTTAAAACATCATTAAGATAAAAATTGACATAGTCAGTGAAATACTGTTGTAGTCTACTCTCGTAAAATATATCTAATTAAATACAAAATGCATTTTGCTTGTCTATATAATAAATCAGATTTTTTTTTTACAAATTAACTACATTTTACGAGAATAGACCACAATATATTTAACTGGTTATATCAATTTTTTTCTTAATTATGATTTAAAATAAAATAATTCAAATTACTTATGAAAATTTGCTGAAATTTCACAAAATTTCTGAACGGACATTCCCATACATTAATTTATAAATGTATAATACATCAGTACAAAAAACCCTGAACGGGTTAAAAGCTTGTGACGCAGTACTTTATCTTATATATCTAAGAATTTTAAATTTGGGACTTAAAACTAATGATATCAAAATTTATGTGACGCTATGCTATTAATTAATATATACATATATTAAAATTCAATTCATTAAGGTTTTATCAATTACATCTTTCATAAATTCAAAATATGAATCTTAAAAGATATGATATCAAAATTTAAGTGACGCCTTGACGAGGCTTTAAACAATGTTTTAAAATTCCATTTATTTATTTATTGTCTAAATACATTTTCATATCTAAACAATACTTTTCATTTTCCAATACACTGTTAAATACATCACTTTCACTGAATATATATAATGCACTGAAATGTATTTATTTGAATAAATAGATTTATCTTTTGGGCTACGCTATCCAAAATCAAAAATAACATTTGAATACATATTTTTTGCGTCATTGTATCTATTTCCATCTATTTAACTTACTTTGGATACAATGACGCAAAAAATATTTATTCAAACGTTATTTTTGATTTTGGATAGCGTAGCCCAAAAGATAAATCTATTTATTCAAATAAATACATTTCAGTGCATTATATATATTCAGTGAAAGTGATGTATTTAACAGTGTATTGGAAAATGAAAAGTATTGTTTAGATATGAAAATGTATTTAGACAATAAATAAATAAATGGAATTTTAAAACATTGTTTAAAGCCTCGTCAAGGCGTCACTTAAATTTTGATATCATATCTTTTAAGATTCATATTTTGAATTTATGAAAGATGTAATTGATAAAACCTTAATGAATTAAATTTTAATATATGTATATATTAATTAATAGCATAGCGTCACATAAATTTTGATATCATTAGTTTTAAGTCCCAAATTTAAAATTCTTAGATATATAAGATAAAGTGCTGCGTCACAAGCTTTTAACCCGTTCAGGGTTTTTTGTACTGATATCAGTGCTTTTTTTAGGTTAATAATAAAAAGATAAAAACAAAAAATTAAAGACTAATGCAAAGAATTCATATTCATGATTTCTGATCACCTTTAATTACCCCTCCCCCACCCACTTAAAAAAAGATAGTTCACATTTTATTATTAATATATGCTATTCTACTTGATTTCGTTAAAAACAACTCTGTAGTAAAGTATGTTAGTATAAGATAAGAAAGTAATGTACATTCAGCACTGTATTTCTAAGAAAGGATTTCATGATCTATGCTGTATGTATCATTTCTCATTCTAGTTAACTATGTTTATTCTTTACACATGATGATACATATACTGCAGATGGATTAAAATGATCAGGAATACAATATTCAGAATGTGCTGGAAAGTATTTCATAATCTATGCTGCGTGCATGATTCTTGTTAATTATGTTTCAACCTTTGTATAGGTTGGTAATATTGCAGATTGATTAAGACTATATCCGTTACAATATTCAGAATATGCTGGAAAGTGTTTCATAATCTATGTTGCACACAGGTTTTTCTTTCTTGTTAATTATGATTTGTTCTTTATATAGAGTGGTAAAACTACTGCAAATGGATTAAAATGATAGGCTTACAATAATGAAAATGTGTTGGAAAGTGTTTCATAATCTATACTGTATGTGTAACTTTTCATTCTTGTTAGTTTATTTATGTTTTGCTGTTTGCACAAAACATATATAAACTAACAGGGGGGGGGGGAGATTTGGATGGGAAGATTACTGTACAAAGGTGAAACTGATAGGTTTAAAGCATTCAGAATAAAATGGAAAGTATATAAACATGTTTAATGGAAAATTTTTTACTCTCGTTAATTATGCTTTGTTTTTTTGCACAGAATAGTAAAATTATTGTACATGAATGACAATAAGTTTACAATATTCAGAATGAGTCAGAAAATGCATCATAATCGATGCAGTATGCATGACTCTTCGTTCCTGTTAGATATGTTTTGTGGGGTCATCAAGGCTTCTTGTTAGTTATGTAAGGGGGGGGGGAGTTTGTATCGGGTTTAAGATTTTATTAAAATTTCCATGCTCTAGTCTGTACCTATTTACATAATTTTTTTTTCTAAAAATCTTGATTTGGTTAGATTTTTTTTTTTTTTTTTTTTTCGGGTTTGAATCTCGATTTAGTTTGACTTGAATTGGAATTTTCAAGTTCTTGCCGAGTTGCATTTCAAGTACTAGTTTTCAATTCTGGTCAGTGGATGGGGACAGAAATTATTTTGTCTTTCTTGAACAGATTTTTATTTCCTAATTTTTTTATTTTACTTTTTTTTTTGGGGGGGGGGATTGGATTGAGTTTCAAGTTATTCGGATCGGGTTTGAGATAGACTTCTATTGGAATTTCCATGATCTGGTCAATACATATCGACATAAATTGTTCCTTTTTTTTCTAAAATCTTGATTTGATTAAATATTTTTTTTTGGGGGGGGGGGATTGAATCTGGTTTCAGATTGACTTCAAATGGAATTTTCAGGTTCTTGTTGAGTTGCATTTCAAGTATATTATTTTGTCGCAGATAAATTGGGTTACAATTGGATTTTTTTTTTTTTTGGGGGGGGGGGTAGTGTTTGAACTGGGTTTAGGATAGATTTCAATTGAAATTCTTGTCGGTGTATGTGGACAGAAATTATTTGGTCTTTCTTGGACAGACTTGTGTTTCCATTGTTTTTTCCTTTTCGGGTTTGGATTAGGTTTCATGTTAACTTTCAGACTCTTGTCAATGTGTATCGGCAGAAATAATTTTCTCTTTTCCGGATTAGGTTAAGGTTCGATGGAAATTTTTTTCAGGTTTCAATCAGGTTCAATTCAAATGGAATTTTCAAGTTCTGGTCAGGTTGCGCTTTAATGGAAAATATTTTGTCCTGTATAGATACTGGGCTCCGGTTATATGGAATTTCCTTTTTCAGGTTCAGATTAGGTTTAAGATAGACTAATTGGAATTTCCAGATTTCTGATCATGCATATCTATGGAAATTAAGTTTTCTTTCCCAAATCGAGATATGGTCGGATAATTTTCTTTTTTTTTTGGGGGGGGGGGGGTTGAATCTGGTTTCGGTTTGACTTCAAATGTAATTTTCAGGTTCTTGTTCAGTCGCATTTCAATGTATTTTATTTTGCAGCAGATAGATTGAGTTACTCTTGGAGGGATTTTTTTCTTTCTGGTTTTGGATTGTATAGGATAGATTTCAATAGGAATTTTTCGATTCTGGTCAGTGTATGTCAATGGAAATTATTTTGTCTTTCTTGGACAAATTTATCTTTCCATTAAATTTTTGTTGGTTTAGAATGGGTTTCAGGATAACTTGTAGGTTCTTGTTGGCACACTTGTATAAAACCAAAAACTTTCTGCAAATTAATTTAATGTTGGGTGTAATTCGCATTTTTTGCGCAATTCATGGTCATCATTCGTGTTTTTTATGCGATTTATGAATGTAATTTGCATTTTTGAGCAATTTATGGACATAATTCGCAATTTTTATGCGATTAATGAATGTTATTTACATTTTACATGATTTATGGACGTAATTTGCTATTTTTATGCAATTCATAGACATAATTTGCGTTTTTTCAGCTTTCTGTTGATGAAATTTGTGTTTTTTTAATCGATTTATTGACGTTATTTATGTTTTTATAGGATTTATGAATGTAATTTGCTTTTTTTACCAATTCTTGGACGTAATTTGCACTTTTTGTAATTTATGAACGTTATTAGTGTTTTTTTGCATGATTCATGGAAGTGATTTGCATTTTTTGAGTGATTTATGAATGTAATTCACATTTTTATGCGTTTCATGGACGTAATTTGTGTTTTTTGAGCGATTCATGAATGTAATTTGCGTTTTTTATGCAATTCATGAATGCAAAACACTATTTGCTATTTTTATGCGATTTATAGACGTAATTTGCGTTTCAGCTTTCTGCTGCCAAAATTAGTGTTTTTTGAGCGATTTATGAACATAATTTCCGTTTTACTACACGATTCATAGACATAATTTGTGTTTCTCATACAATTTCTGAACGTAATTCTCACTTTTTAAAACAATTCATGGACGTAATTCACGTTTTGACGATTTGTGGACCCAATTCGCGTTTTCTATGCGATTCATGGACATAATTCACGATTTTTATGCGATTAATGAATGTAATTTACATTTTACATGATTCATGGATGTAATTTGCTATATTTATGCAATTCGTAGACATAATTTGCATTTTTTGAGCTTTCTGTCAACGAAATTTGTGTTTATGATCGATTTATTGATGCTATTTGTGTTTTTATAGGATTTATGAATGTAATTCGCTTTTTTTACCAATTTTTGGACTTAATTCGCATTTTTTGTAATTTATGAATGTTATTAGTATTTTTTTGCATGATTCATGGAAGTGATTTGCATTTTATGAGTGATTTATGAACGTAATTTGCGTTTCAGCTTTCTGCTGCCAAAATTCGTGTTTTTTGAGCGATTTATGAACATAATTCCCGATTTACTACACGATTCATAGACATAATTTGTGTTTTTCATACAATTTCTGAACGTAATTCTCACTTTTTTAAACAATTCATGGACGTAATTCCCGTTTTGAGCAATTTGTGGACCCAATTTACGTTTTTTATGCAATTCGCCTTTTTTGAGTGATTCATGGACATAATTCGAGATTTTTATGCGATTAATGAATGTAATTTACATTTTACATGATTTATGGACGTAATTTGCTATACTTATGCGATTCATAGACCTAATTTGCATCTTTTGAGCTTTCTATTTGTGTTTTTTGATCAATTTATTGACGTTATTTGTGTTTTTATAGGATTTATGAATGTAATTCGCTTTTTTTTACCCATTCTGGGACGTAATTTGCATTTTTTGCAATTTATGAACATTATTCGTGTTTTTTGCACAATTCATGGAAGTGATTCGCATTTTTTGAGTGATTTATGAACGTAATTCACGTTTTTATGCAATTCATGGATGTAATTTGCGTTTTTTGAGCGATTCATGAACGTAATTCACATTTTTTATGCAATTCGGTATTTTTATGCGTTTTATAGAGGTAATTTCCTTTTCAGATTTCTGCTGCCAAAATTCGTGTTTTTTGAGCAATTTATGAACATAATTCATGTTTTACTACACGATTCATAGACGTAATTTGCGTTTTTCATACAATTTATGAATATAATGCTTGCTTTTTTACATGATTCATGGACGTAATTCACATTTTAAACAATTTGTGGACGTAATTCCCATTTTTTATGCAATTTGCTTTTTTTTAGCGATTCATGGATGTAGTTCACATTTTTTATGCGATTCATGCATTTAATTCACATTTTTTATGCGATTCATGCATGGAATTCGTATTTTTTATGCGATTCATGGATTTAATTAATGTTTTTATTGTGGTCTTTGGACGAAATTCACGTTTTTCACGTGGTATTTTGTCGAAATGTTGGTTTTTTTACATGATTCTTTGTTCAGATACTTTTTTTTTTACGCAATTTGTCGAAATAAATAAATAAAAATTTTTTCTTCATAAAATTTGCTGCACATGGCGTGCGTCTATATTATACAACTCTGCTTGTCAGAGTTTTTTTTTTTTTTTTTTTCAGATTGAATTAAGGTTTGCTAACCCATAGACTAATTGGAATTTCCAGATTTCTGACCACGCGTATCTATGGAAATTAAATTTTCTTTCCCAAATCGAGATATGGTTGGATTTTTTTTTTTGGGGGGGGGGGGGGAGGGGGAGGTTGAATCTGGTTTCGGTTTGATTTCAAATGTAATTTTCAAGTTCTTGTTCAGTTGCATTTCAACGTATTTTATTTTGCAGCAGATAGATTGAGTTACTCTTGGAGGGATTTTTTTCTTTCTGGTTTTGGAGTGTATAGGATAGATTTCAATAGGAATTTTTCGATTCTGGTCAATGTATGTCAATGGAAATTATTTTGTCTATCTTGGACAAATTTATCTTTCCATTAAATTTTTGTTGGTTTAGAATGGGTTTCAGGATAACTTGTAGGTTCTTGTTGGCAGACTTGTATAAAACCAAAAACTTTCCGCAAATTAATTTAATGTTGGGTGTAATTCGCATTTTTTGCGCAATTCATGGTCATCATTAGTGTTTTTTATGCGATTTATGAATGTAATTTGCATTTTTGAGCAATTTATGGACATAATTCGTAATTTTTATGTGATTAATGAATGTAATTTACATTTTACATGATTTATGGACGTAATTTGCTATTTTTATGCAATTCATAGACATAATTTATGTTTTTTCAGCTTTCTGTCGACGAAATTTGTGTTTTTTGATCAATTTATTGACGTTATTTGTGTTTTTATAGGATTTATGAATGTAATTCGCTTTTTTCACACAACTCTTGGACGTAACACTTTTACACAACTTTTTGCAATTTATGAATGTTATTCGTGTTTTTTTGCACGATGCATGGAAGTGATTCACATTTTTTGAGTGATTTATGAACATAATTCACATTTTTATGCAATTCATGGATGTAATTTGCATTTTTTGAGCGATTCATGGATGTAATTCGCGTTTTTTATGCAAATCATGAATGCAAAATGCTTTTCCTATTTTTATGTGATTTATAGACGTGATTTGCATTTTAGCTTTCTGCTGCTAAAATTCGTATCTTTTGAGCGATTTATGAACATAATTCCCATTTTACTACACAAATAATAGACGTAATTTGCATTTTTCATACAATTTATGAACATAATTCTCACTTTCTTAGACAATTCATGGATGTAATTCACGTTTTGTGGATATAATTCACATTTTTTATGCAATTCGCTTTTTTTTGAGCGATTCATGGACATAATTCGCGATTTTTATGCGATTAATGAATGTAATTTACATTTTACATGATTTATGGATGTAATTTGCTATATTTATGAGATTCGTAGTCATAATTAGCATTTTTTGAGCTTTCTGTCGACGAAATTTGCGTTTTTTGATCGATTTATTGACGTTATTTGTGTTTTTATAGCATTTATGAATGTAATTCGCTTTTTTTACCAATTGTTGGACCTAATTTGCATTTTTTGTAATTTATGAATGTTATTAGTTTTTTTTGCACGATTCATGGAATGATTTGCTTTTTTTGAGTGATTTATGAACGTAATTTGCGTTTTAGCTTTCTGCTGCTAAAATTCGTGTTTTTTGAGCGATTTATGAACATAATTCCCGTTTTACTACACTATTCATAGACATAATTTGTGTTTTTCATACAATTTCTGAACGTAATTCTCACTTTTTTAAACAATTCATGGACGTAATTCACGCTTTGAGCGATTTGTGGACCCAATTCATGTTTTTATGCAATTCGCTTTTTTTTTGAGCGATTCATGGACATATTTCGTGATTTTTATGCGATTAAGGAATGTAATTTACAATTTACATGATTTATGGACATAATTTGCTATACTTATGCGATTCATAGACATAATTTGCATCTTTTGAGCTTTCTATCGACGAAATTTGCGTTTTTTGATCGATTTATTGACGTTATTTGTGTTTTTATAGGATTTATGAATGTAATTTGCTTTTTTTACCAATTCTTGGACGTAATTCGCATTTTTTGTAATTTATGAACGTTCTTAGTGTTTTTTTGCACGATTCATGGAAGTGATTAGCATTTTTTGAGTGATTTATGAATGTAATTCACGTTTTTATGCGTTTCATGGACGTAATTTGTGTTTTTTGAGCGATTCATGAATGCAAAACACTCTTCGCTATTTTTATGCGATTTATAGACGTAATTTGGGTTTCAGCTTTCTGCTGCCAAAATTCGTGTTTTTTGAGTGATTTATGAACACAATTCCCATTTTACTACACAATTCATAGGCATAATTTGTGTTTTTCATACAATTTCTGAACGTAATTCTCAGTTTTTTAAACAATTCATGGACGTAATTCACGTTTTGTGGACCCAATTCGCGTTTTTTATGAGATTCATGGACATATTTTGCGATTTTTATGCGATTAATGAATGTAATTTACATTTTACATGATTTATGGGTGTAATTTGCTATATTTATGCGATTTGTAGACATAATTTTCATTTAAGCTTTCTCTCGACGAAATTTGTGTTTTTTGATCGATTTATTGACGTTATTTGTGTTTTTATAGGATTTATGAATGTAATTCGCTTTTTTTACCAATTGCTGGACCTAATTCGCATTTTTTGTAATTTATGAATGTTATTAGTATTTTTTTGCACGATTCATGGAAGCGAGTTGCATTTTTTGAGTGATTTATGAACGTAATTTGCGTTTCAGCTTTCTGCTGGCAAAATTTGTGTTTTTTGAGCGATTTATGAACATAATTCCATAACCATTCTGACCAATATTTGCTGAGTTATTAGAAGGCGGCTTTTCCGATTTCCTTTGAAGTTGAATTAGCTGTATATATGAAGTTCCGCATCTACCCTTATGACGATGGTAGGTTTTGACGATGGTAGGTTTAAAGCTGCGTCACTTGAAGGCTGCCGCCTTCTATGATATATTTGAAATAATGTAACGTAATTATAAGCGCATTTATATCAAAAATCTATGAATTTAAGCTAAAAATTTCCGATTTTTCCGAAAGTATTTTGGATTAAAGCTAAATTGTAAAATCTTATATTGAAAAGATTGTATCTATTGATGAAATAGAACTGAAAAAATTGGAAAACGTCTTTTTGCGCAAATCTTTTTTTTTTAATAAATAAACTATTAATAAATGTGCCGAAAGTTAATACTTTGAAAAACTAAATGTAAGCATAAGATTGACCCTTTAAATAATCTAAATAGTAAAAACATACAAATATATTAACTCTAATTTGAATAGAAATGTTCCGAAGTAGTTTAGTAGATGTTCCGAATGTCATTCATCTCAGTATTATATCATACAGAATTTTAAATAAATGTTTAATGTATTTTATATGAACGGAAAGCTTTCTGCAAAGCAAAACGTGTGTTACCCAAGACTGGAGATGGGTTCCAGTGACGTCATGGGAGAAAACGAAACCTGCGCGTGGACCCTACCGTGTTTTCTACTTACCGTGGGTCATTCTAATTTTATCTAGACAATGTCTTGTGCAATTTTAACTAAACTTTGTATTCTATCGTTTTCAGTCACAAGAAAATCATTGGGTTAGGTCAGATGTTTGCGAAAATTCGATTAATGGGTCATAATGGGTCAGGGTCAAACTAATTATATCTAAAAAACAGCTCAATCAATTTTACCTAAATTTTGTATCTAACATTTTTCAGCACACAAAAAAATGAGCTAGGTCACATGTTCGAGATATTTTGTTTATAAGGGTCATTTGTGGGTCATGCTAATTTTATGTAAAAAATGGCTCGCACCATTTTGACTATATTTTGTATTATGATGTTTTCGGGCAAGAGAAAACCATTAGACCAGGACTCATGCTCGCGAAAATTCAATTAATGGGTCATTTTGGGTCATAATGGGTTAGGATTATTCTAATTATATATAACAACGATTCAATCAATTTTACCTAAATTTGTGACGAAACGTCTTTTAAGAAGATTATTGGGCTGAGTCGCATGTTAAACAAAATTATATTAATGGGCCATTTTGTTTCATTGCTGAATGCTGTCAAGCTAATTTTATCTAAGAAATGGCTTAAACGATTTTGATTCAATTTTATATTCTACTGTTTTTGATTACCTGAAGACCATTGAGCTAAGTCACATGTTTGATCAAATTTGATTAGTGGGTCATTTTGGGTAATACAGGTCAGGGTCACGAGAAAATGACAGCAACCAATAAGTTCACGATATTTGACAAAATATTGGCAACATTTGGCCAAAAAATTGACTATTAAGATTACGAAAGCCACAACACATATTTGGTGCGAAATAAAAGAATGTCTTCAAATTTGGCTATACCTGGCAAAAAATGTTGTCTTTCAGAATGTGATGAATTTTTTAATACATTCTTAATAGGATTCAAGATGCATGGTTAAATTAACCAGAGTCAAGCGAAAAAAGTGATTTGGATCGATGTCCTTTTGTTGTAAATTTTAAAATAAAGTAAAATTTATGGACATGTGCATACAAATATAGTTTTCTTATTGATTGTTTTTGTAATAACATGTTTTACAGTAATAATACGGAAGGAATGATGCAGTGAAAATACTATATCGAGTTGAATATAAATTTAATTTTGAGTGAGCTTAGCTCGGTCACCCCTGCTATTTTTGATTTATGATTGCTATTTTGTTTGTATGTTTTAGATCAAAACAATTCTGAATCCTTTTAAATATATCAAAGAATTGTTTTAATACTTATTAGCTTAAAAAATTAGAAGCAAAATAAGTAAAAATCAAAACTTTGAAATGTGTTAGTAGACACTGGTAGAAATAGTATTAAAAAACATGATCTTTATGAAATAAATAAACTGAGTCAACTTCTTAATTTTTATAGCCTTTAGAATGGGCATTATTTCAATTATGTTTGCAATGTACAATTTTGTTTTACCGGAACATGCATCTCTTCATCCATTACTTATAAAATTTGCGATTTGTATTTGATTTCCGTGGCTCTGTGTTGCACATGCATCCCTCTTTCTTTGAAGCAAGAAATTCTCTCTTCGAATGTTTAAAAAGCAACTCTTTTCACGTCACTATTGGTACTGAACTTCGATTTTAATTAATAAATTATCGTCTTGCTTTTGGAACGACTTGTAATTTTGGATTATCATTCAGAGTTCTTATATTATGATATCAAGAATTTTTTATTATAATGATATTCTAAAATGCACTCACAGCTTTTCATCGAACAAGTTTTTACCTATACCTCCCGTTTATTAAAAAATTCCTACAGAACCCTGGTTACTCGAAAATTCCTATGGAACCCTGATTAACTGAAAATATTGCGGTTCCATGCTTTTCAGGTAACTGGGGTTTTATTGTAATTAAATTTATAAAGCTCTTTGTATGCTTTATGTATGCACTATAATAACTTTCAGAGTAATTAAGAAATTTTGATTTAAATTGTTTTAAAATTAATCCTTATAGAAATGTTGAACTTTGAAAAACAAATATTTTCATCATCCATAGTTTTATAATCAAAGACTCTTGAAATATTTTTTAATTCACAAAGATTTTGAAAGGAAAACAGTAAAATAACAAGCACTTTTGTCGATATAGGTTTAAAACGCAACAGTACAATGGTGTTTTGCTCTATTAATAAAAAAATTATATTATTTTTTTTTTTTTTTTTATTAATAATATTGATTGCTCCAAAATTACACTTTATTTTCGATAGAAAAATAGAAAGATTTTTAGAAAAAGAAAATTGTGTATTTCAAACCTTTCACTCTGAGGCAATTATTGAAAAAATTAGAATATTTTAAACCTTATTAATTTTAAAGAAAATAATTATATGGATCACTTACAAATGGACAGTTAACATTACATACAACTTACAAGATTGATTTGTTTTTTTATTTATTGTAAAAAGTATTCTCTTATTGTGTTTATAGTTTAATAAACAAGTAAAAATATGATAATTATTTTTTTTTATACATTGAGGGGAAAAAATTCAAATTGATGATTTTTATATATGTAACTTTAGTTAGGCCTAATGATCCTAAAATGAAAAAAAAAGCAATTTTTACATAACAAATACGTATAACTGAACAAATAAATAATAATATAACATATAAATAATACACATAAGGGGTAATTAAAAATACTTAGAATGTTGATGTACATTTTTTCATAGATGGACACAAAACAAATGTTCAATAGTGGAAAGAAATATTTCCTCTTTGTTTACATTACATAAAAAAGACAATATAATTTCCCTTAGATTTGTTCTCAAGTGCACAGATCAAAACCTGTGTAAAATAGCTATATTGCTATTATTCTGGTGAAATGCAATGCATGGAATGTAAAAATAGCAAATTAGTATAATTAAATTTTTAACATTTATGAACAAAATGGTTTGGAAGAAATACTTAAATTTAACAATACATTGCCATACTTTTTAATTCATATGCAAAAACAGCCTAGTTAAAATGCTTTGAAAAGGTCTTTGTTAAATTAGCTATTATTTAGGAGATACAACTATTTTAATTGCAGAGTATGATAACAAAAGGTTTGAAAATTTAGATATATATTTTATTAACTAGAATATACCTGACATATTATATGGGATTTCTAACAGCATCAATAGATTATTCATTTGATATGAAATATAGATTCTAACATTTTGGTATCGAACAGGCAAGCATTTTAAAAACTAGCCATACAGTTAATTAAATAATATATAAACACTACTTATAAATATGTATAATTAAGTACTGTTGGATTATATTTCTAACCCAAAAATGACTGGACAAACTGGCAGATTTAAAACAACAATAAAATAAAATATAATTAAACTTGTACAGAATATTAAGATTATTAATAATTGTATAAAATGCCAATTTTTAGGCTTATCAATGACTGCTATGTTTATAAATTTATAAAATTTAAAACTCTGTTTAAATTTGAAAAAAAAGGAAGAAAAAAAGAAAAGAAATAGATTTACAGTGAATATTAATACAAAAGTTAGTATTGAAAGTTGTGGGATCAAAATAAATAAGCAAATAATATTTTTCATTCCTTACCTGCATAAAGTTTACTTTAGGAAAACTTTCAAACATATCACATAAAAACATCATGATTCACTTGCTTGCGCTTGGAATATCCACACACCTAAATACTAGCAGATACACACCCAAAAGCACACAATAAATATAATTATATGCTTCTAAAAGTGGTATCAGCTGGCATCTGTATAAAATTAGATTTTTAAAATATCTGTGTCCTTTGATAACATCAAAGTCCTGTGAAATCATTTCCTATTTCTAGAACAAACTTCGTCAAACAACATACAACCATGAAAAAAAATGTAGCACTAAAAACTTTTTTAAAGAATTCACTATAATTATTGTTTTGATTTTTTTGTTTACAAGTTACGGCAGTCAATTGCCGGACAGAAGATTCATTCAAAAGGATATTCGTTCTTCAGAATCTCCGGCAGTCGTCACGGCAGTCTTGACTGCGCATGTGCAATAGACTGCCGTGAGAATAATATTCTTACGGCTGCCGTAAGAATAGACACAGCCGATGATACCATACGGGTATTCATTTTGTCGTTATTTTTACAGCACTATTATTTTTACAGGCTTCAGCTTCAGCTGCACAATTTAAAATCTCTTTTAATATCTATATAAGGAATATTATTATTACTTTTTCATGAAATTTTAACAAAGTTTTGTCGGTTTTTTAAGAGCTCAGCATATATCCATTGAATCGGAATTTTACTTGCATTACAAGTAACGATAAATTTTATCCTACGAAGTATAATCGTTGGAAAGTGTTGTTTGCAATATTTTGTCTCTTTTCACTTATTGGTTTTAGCTCATTTTTTGCTTTAGTAGAACAGTTTTTTTAAAATTGTTAAGTGGAAACTTTTGAGATTAAAATTTTACAGGAATAACCAGGTATAATTTTAATGAAAGTAAATTTTATAAATCCTTTTAGTTTGTCGATTTGATTTTTGTTTCAAAGCAATTCTTTGTAAATTAATTGTAAATTAATTATTTGTTTAATAAAAATAATATTAAAATCTTCAAAATATTGTTTAAAAAATATCCACCTTTTTTGCATAACATTTTTTTAGATTGTAATTTAAGTTATGTTGTATATCTCACAATAATTCTCAGAAGATCAAAACATTGAAATCCCTAAATATAATGCAGTTCACGTAGAACATTCATTGGTAGATGATTAAATTAAACATGTATTTCTATTAATGCATATAATAATATTCGATTTCGATAAATATTTTTTTAAAGAGAAAAAGATTAGCTACCTCTGTTGCAAACATAACAGAATTTGTTGTGGAATTAAATCCTTCTTGAGTTACATTAAGGAAATTATTGTATATAAAGATACGGAAATTTGTAGTTTTATAGAGAAATCGTTGATAATTAAACTGAAACACAGAGTTCTGAGAAGAAATATTGTAATCATTATTATGTTGAAGATACAAAATAATTTTTGAAAGATATTTATGGAAGCAAAAGCTATTCATATAAATTTTAATATGACTGTTTTTTTAATGAATTTTTATTTATTTACATTGAATTTTTCCGCGATCGTTTCTCAAACTTTGCCTTTTTTGCGAGACATCTGCAAGATTTTTTCGCGATATTTGACGAGATTTGCAGGGTATTGTCGCGATATTTGACGAAATTTGCTGGGTTTTATAGCGATATTTGACGATTTTGCAGAGTTTTTTCGCGATACTTGAAAAAATTTTGCGTTTTTTCATGGGGATGACCCCGGGATGAATCTTAATGAAATAAATGATTCATGATTCTTGAAATGAATCATGAATTTTGATACTTGAAAAAATTTGCGTTTTTTTTTTTTTTTTTTTTTTTTTTTAAAGGCGTAAATTCTGTTGATAAAACGCAGAAAAAAGGAGAAATCTGTAAAAAAAAAAAGCCAAAAAAGCACGAAATCTATTTAAAAAATCTCGAAAAAACGCACATTTCATCAAAAATTCATGAAAGATTTATGATTTAGACCATTCTTAATCCGCGAGAACTCGCGTATGAGATTTTCTTTCTCCATCGTACCCTTTTTAAGACTATTTTTCATTTTAATAAAATTTCAAAATGTGATTTCGATTACTTTACCTCTTTTTTGAATAAAAGTACTAAGCCAAACAAAAAAATTGATATTAAGTGACTCTAAAATAAAAGAAAAGTATTGGGCACCATGAGAGAAATTCTCATAGCGAGTTCTCCTGGGTTAATCACATTTGAGAACGGACTGAATCATGATGAAATGAATGATTCATAAATCTTTGATGAAATGTGCGTTTTTTCGAGATTTTTTTAATAGATTTCCTGCTTTTTTTCCTTTTTTTACAAATTTCTCCTTTTTCTGAGTTTTTTCGACAGAATTTTCGTTTTTTTTTCACGATTTTTTTATCGTTTTTTTATAGATACGACATATTTGCGTTTTTTCTAACAATTTTTTCGACAAAATGGGCGTTCTTTCAGGCGATCTTTTGAGAAATTCACGATTTTTCCGCGCTCTTTTGACATAACTTGAGGTTTTTTGACATAATTCGCGTTTTTACTGCATTCTTTCGTCGAAATGTCCGGTTTTTGGCGATTCTTCGACGAAATTCATTATTTTTTCGCGATCCTTTCAAGAAATTTGCGGTTATTTTCGTGATTATTTGGCGAAATTAGCGTTTTTCCAGCGATTTTTTTTGGGAGGGGGGGGGACGCTTTCTCGGGTTTTTTTAATTTCAAATTTTTTATTAATTGGGGAGGGGGCTTTTGATCGGGAAGGGCGGATTAATGGGATTTTACGGTAACTTTATTTTTAATAATTTTACAAATTATCTTTCTGTTTTTAGTTTATTACTACTTTACTTAATTATTTAAATACAGTAGACTCTCTCAAATTTACACAGCTTGGGACCAGAGGTTGTGCAGATTTTAGAATTTTGCAGATTTCTTGGTCTTTACTTCGTTTACATTTTTCAAACAATTTGAATGCAATAAGACAATCAAAATTATTTTGAATGATAATATTCTAGAAAAATATTAAAATAATTAAGTAAAATAATAAACTAAAAGGGCAAAAAGTAAGATAACTTAAAACTGATTGAAACATTAATAGTAAAGATCAAGTTAATGATGTATGTTTGAATTTGCATAAAAAAGATGAGATAAATTTTCCTTGCTATGAGTTATTCTATGACACTTTCCTTTTGAAAAGTACTCTCTATTAATGTACATTAAATGCATCGGAATAATAAGCAAAAAAGCTTGATTAATAAATAAGTATATTTGGTAAAAAGAATGTGATTACGAGGGATACCAGCAATATATTGATTTAAATATATATATGTTCTTTTCATAAAAAACTTTGAATTCAGTCAAATTATTATGAATCACACACAATAAAGTCTCCAAAATCTGCATTCCTAAAATGCACTTGCATTTCAAATTGTAAACAGTGAAGTTTACAATTATGAAGTAGAATTTATAATCTTTGTTCCAATTAACAACAAATGAAAATAAATTAATTTTTAACATAAATTTCTTGAAAAATAATAATGACACAGGATATTACATATAAAAATACTTTTATTTCCAGAAACTTACATACAAGGAAATGTAAAACAACAGAAATCAATGAGAGATATAAATAAATGCAGAAAATTGCAGATTGTTGTTTCACACCTAGTTAGAAATGTGAATAAAAATTCAGATTTACTGAAAAAGAAAGACAGTCTTATCTGGTGCAAGTTAAAAAAATTTGCTGAAAACATAAACAGCTGTATTTGCATGCATTTGCAGATAAAGATACGGAAAACATCCACTGTGTATATTGAGGCATGGAATGTACGTGGAATTGAATGGTGGAAAGCATTTTTTGAATAATATTAAATGAATACATTAAGTAAATATTCTTTTCTGGGCAAAACGCTGCTGGAACATGTGCAGTCAGCCATTTACTACAATGTCTCAGTATGCACAAGTGATACAAATGTTCTTGTTTTAAGTATTTTTCTTGCACTGGACACAATGTCATTTTTTTCCACATTTTCTCAGAAATAAAAGGTCATTGAGGTATGGTTCTTTGGTTGTATTCGTTGTGTATTCCAAGTGAGCTATCTACCTATGGAGAGTTTAAGAAGGTCTTGATGGGACACCCTGTGTTTTCTTATCTCATGAAAATAAGATAAGCTTCATTTAAATACGCAGAAATTTTTTTATATATGAGTAATATTCTTTTTGCACACAAATATATTTTCATCAACTTCTCTTTTTTAAGTATTACTTCAATAAACCCCCTTCTTATTGTATTAGATACGAGGAACAATTTCTCCTTTCCGATAAAAATAATATATAATTTTAAGAGAAAACTATAGTAAAATTTAACTAGTTAGATGCGCCAATCCCAAAACTTTCTTCTATCTCATACTCACATTTAACTATTTAAAAAAATAATTACTCATGTTAATGCTTTAATAATTTTAATTCAATACTATACCATCTTTCATTTTCATCTTAAATTTCTACTTCAGTCAATTAATCGGAGTAAAAATGAGTTTCTGTCTCTGCACGAGCCGATGAAAAACGGAATGATAGGCAGTTTTTTTTTCAAATTCAAGGAGGACCTACTTGCCATACCAAAAAAAAAAAAATCGTACACAAAAATTTTAGTTCAGCTCTAGGCATAACTTCCTACACTTTTAGGTGGTGCAATATTGAAAATGGCACAAAAATCGCTATTGCAGCGCCACCTTCCGGCGGATTTTTTTCAAATTCAGGGAGAACGAACAAGCCATAGCCATACATTTACACAAAAAAATGGTTCAAATCGATGCATAACTTCATGCATTTTTGGTCGGTGCAATGTTGAAAAAGGCACAAAAATCGTGGTTGCAGCGCCCTCTTCCGGTGGAATATTTCAAAATTGAAGGAAGACCTGCTTGCCACAGCCAAAAACATTCACAAAAAATTTGGTTCAATTCTATGCACATCTTCATACACTTTTGATGGTAGAATGGCGACACACGGACAGACAGATATTTTGTAAAAGCATGTTTTTGGAATCTCGGACCCCTAAAACGTGTAAATTGATCGAAAACCGGAAATTGGAAAAAAATTCGATTGCAATACTTTTACTATTGAAGATAGAAACTAGCTGGATGTGCCAATTCCAAAACTTTCTTCTATCTCATACGTACATTTTAATATGTTTAAAAAATAGTTACTCATTTTAATGTTTTAATAATTTTAATTCAATACCATACTAACTTTGGTTTTCATCTTAAATTTCTGCTTCGATCAATTAATCGGAGTAAAAACGAATTTCCGTCTCTACACGAGCCGATGAACAAAAGAATGATAGGCAGATTTTTTTTTAATTCATGGAGGTCTATTTGTCTTATTAAAAATAATTATATACAAAAATTTTAGTTCAGTTTTAGGACTAACTTCATACACTTTTAGGTGGTGCAATATTGAAAATGGCATAAAATTGGCTATTGCAGTGCCCCCTTCCAGCGGATTTTTTCATATTCAGGGAGGACCAACTAACCATAGCCATACACTTACACAAAAAATTTGGTTCAATTCGTTGTATAAATTCATATACTTTTTGTCGGTACAATATTGAAAATGGCACAAAAATCGCGATTGCAGCGCCCCCTTCCGGCGTATTTTTTTCAAATTCAGGGAGAACCAACAAGCCATAGCCATACATTTACACAAAAATTTTGGTTCAATTCGATGCATAACTTCATATGCTTTTGGTCGGTACAATATTCAAAATGGCACAAAAATCGCGATTGCAGCGTCCCCTTCCGGCGGAATATTTTAAAATTGAAGGAGGACCTGCTTTCTATAGCCAAAAACAGGCACAAAAAGTTTGGTTCAATTCTATGCATGTCTTCATACACTTTTTGATGATAGAATGGTGTCTAAAACATGTAAATCCATCGAAAACCGGAAGTCGAAAAAAAATTCGATTACAACACTTTCTTCTATTGAAGACAGAAGAAAATAAAAATATAATAAAGTAACTGTCATAGAGGCATAACAGAAATGTTTATTGTAACCTAATGAACATGTACAAGGGTTATTTTCTTATTTTCAAAAACACAATATGAAATTGGAGATTTTTTGAGGATTTTGAACAAAAAGTGCAAATTTTTTTTCAAATTACTAATAGCTAAAATATAGAAAAACATCTGCAAAGATAAATGCAAAAACATATACAGGGTTTTTACTCAATTTTCACAATAAAATTATTATCAGTGATCTTTAGAAAGCGTGTCTATTTAGTATGAAACAAAGAATGTTTTCTTAGATCACGTTTACGAGAAAATGCTCTGGAACATATTTCACAAAGAAAAGGCTTTTCACCTGTATGTGTTAACAGATGTTCTCTTAGATTACTATTATCTGAAAATCCTTTAGAACATTTTTCACAAACAAAGGGTTTTTCACCTGTATGAGTCAAGAGATGTCTTCTCAGATTACTGTCGAAAGAAAACTCTTTGGAACATATTCCACAAACAAATCTTTTTTCACCTGTATGAGTCGAGAAATGATTTCTTAGATCATTTTTACGAGAAAACGCCTTGGAACATACTTCACAAATAAAGGGTTTTTCTCCTGTGTGAATCAAAAGATGATTTCTTAGATATCGCTTTTCATCAAAACCTTTGGAACATATTTCACAAGCAAAAGGTTTTTTTCCAGATTGAGTTGAGAGATGTCTTCTTAGATTACTATCCTTATAAAACATTTTAGAACATACTTCACGAATAAGTTTTTTTCCTGTATCAGTAAGTATATCTTTTCCTTTATCATCATTTAAAGGAACAAAGTGCTGTTCACTAGAGGAAGATATTTCTTCTGTCATTGATGACATTTTCATAAGAGTAAAAGTTTTGTATTTAATAATAACAGAAATTTCTGTAAAGTATTAATATGGAGAGATTGTTGCCATTTTCATCCAAGGAAATGACTTATTGAACTTCAGTAAAAAAGTTTTATCCATTTTTTTTTAATCTAAAAAGAGAAAGAAAAATAATAAACACCATATTTAAAAATAATGGCACTAAATTTGAATTATGAATTAAATTGTGAATTTGATGATTTTTATTTCCTTAAACAGTACAAAAATCCTACATTAAATTATAACATTATAATAAAATTGGTAGTAGCAAAAAATAGTGAACAATTTTGTTCGTCTTTTTTGTCTATAAGTACTGTCCCCGTGCAAGGGGTAAATGCAAGATCACATTATTGTTTAATCCATTATGTAACAAAAAGTACTTTTATGCAGTAAGCATTTCTTAGTGCTTTTTGATGTAAAGTTTTTTATTATTATTGATATCTTATTAAATTTTCTCTTCATTTAAATCAATAAAGTATGTAAATAATAGATATATACCCCTATTTGTATATCACGGCAAACATATAAAAAGAAAAACAAAGAAAATAATAAAATAATGAATTGACACTGATATTGATATCATTTAGGGGAAAAGGTGGGGGGGGGTTTCGAGAAATGATAACATATGGGAGGAAGGGGGTCAAAAATTGCCAAAAGTGTAATATCGTTTTATAAAGGGTGTCTTTTTAATCTGGCGCTATTAGAGCTTGCTGCAGCTCATTTTAATAACCGAAGCCGCTTTAAAATTTATAAGGGGACTAATTAAAGCAAGGGAACAAAGATTCTGAGAAAAAAAAATTAGTTTCAATCACCAGTGAGGGAATACGACACAGTGTGACATGTTATGCTCGGCCGTCGAAAATGTTGTACAAAGAATGCAAGGTGCGGCGCAACAGAATGGTGGTCACATTGAATGTGATCGAATTCCTCATTAGGAAGTGAATATGAAGAATGAACCATGGCATTTTATCCAAATTACTAATTTTGTCAGTTTTTGATGTAATCTTTTAATGTACAGTGCCAAATTTCCCTCTATTGATGGTATTTGGAACTTTTTTTGCATGGTTTATTAGTCCATTTATAAAATTCTGTGTCATTCTAGTGATAAGAACGAACTACCGTAGACTCTAAATAGTGTCAGTTCAGAAAAAAAAAAAATTGCATGTACAGAAATTTTTTAAGCTTACTGTCGGTAAAGATGCATTGTACATAAAAATCACAAAGCGTCATCTCTTTGAAAAGTTGAAAAAAATGTAAAAGTGATTTAAAATAGAATAAACTCTCCACTGCATCATAAAGAACTTTCCTTAAAGGAAATGTTTGATTTATTAACTTTGACAATGCCAAGATTCTTTCAAAACAATACCATCCATTTAAAGCAATTATTCAGGTATTTTAGAGATCTGTTATAGAAGTCAGGAAATCTGTAATGACAAGGACTCATTTTAAATTTAGGAAACTTGGATTTGTATTTTTAAATAGGAATTTGATCTATTGCATACTATTTCCAATAATGATGTTTTAACTTATTATTAGATGGGACCATTGAATTTATTTTAAATGTTTTCATGAAATTTCTGTTACTTCTTGAACTTTTTTAGTTTGAATATAATTTTGGTCATTTAAAATGTTTATAATTTTTAAAGTTTTATATTTCAGAAAATTAATTCCAGAAAATGATTTTAAAAATTAACTGAAACGTCTGCAGTAACTTTTATTTTTGTTATTTTAATTTATGGACCTTTGTTTAAAATCTTGGAATAAACCATGCATTGGAAATCAACTTAATATTTTGTTGTCATATTACACATGTGTGCATGCATTGAATCTTAACCCTTTAACGTTCATTGGTTTCTCTAGAAACCACAAAATTTTAATTCTGATATACAACGACGACACCGGAATTTTAACTAAAAAAATCCATTTCATTATGCGTGTGAAAAATTATTTATTCTCATTTACAAATATATTTGTTCACAATCATTCATTTATTTCAACATCTTAGCAATAAAAATGCCTTGTCTGTTTAAGGGTTATACCAGATTACGGTAGAATTGAGACAAAATGTGAGTTGAACGTTTGAGACCAGTGTTAAGATGTAAAATCCTAGCCAATAATATTTTTGAGACTATGCACATCTGGAAGCCACCACAATTACCTCACATATGAAGCAAGCTTGTCTTGACCGAATCTGTAGGTTGATGTTTAAGAGCCATTATTTTGAAAATCAGACAAAGTGTGATAGTTGTATTTTTTGATTTACTTGATTTTTTTGTATGTTGAATTAGATCATATGTGATGAATAATGTGCAATTTTGAAGCACTGAAAAAATTTCCTCTTTTCTACAGAAAATGTCAAAGTTCAAGGTTGTGAAGGCCATTTTTCGTGAAAAGTGAAATGCTGGTATATTTGGCGCTCTATATCTCTCACAAGCAGCAACATCCTAAAACTCTTTTGGCATAAACTATTACCATAACCTTACCTACTTATTAAAATGTATTTGTTTCCATGGAGCATTGTTACATTACATTGTTATATTGCCACAAAGTATACTCAAAATGACGTTTTTGTCCCTTTTCCGCACTTAAAATCTTATTTAAGCAGTAGTACCCTAAACTTTTTCTTATAGAAATTCTACAGTTCTAAGTACATTACTAGGGGGTCAATCCATTTCAAGTGGTCTAGCACTGGTCGCTCGACTATTTTTAAAAAATCTGAAATGTTTTGTACAACAACCCTAACATGATGGAAGTTCAAAATGACCGTTATTTTAATTCTACTATTTTTTGTTTGTGCAAGGCGGTCATCTTTGTTTCATCGTGTGCAGCTATTTTCTCAGATACTAGGATACACAAAATTGTAAATATCTCGTATTCTATTTTCCCATTTGAAATGGGGTTTGCAGCATTTTGTTCAGAATAAAATAGACTAAATATACAATGTAAGAAAAATTTTGGTAAATAAATTTTTGCAGGTGAAATTTTAGCACAAAATTTACGATTTTTTCCAAAATCTATCCGTTTGCAAGAGGAAAATTTTCATGCAAGGGAAACTGTCAACCTTACACAATTTTTTCTACAAATAAGTCAAAAGTGCTTGTACTGATACACCAAGTCCCAGATCTGGGAGTTAATTTCTCTTTGCGAAAAAAATTCCGAAATTCGTCGAAAATTTCAAAAATCGCACTTTTTAGGCTTTGATATCTCAGGTGGGGCACAAGATAAAAATCTGAAATTTTGGCCTATGATAGTATCGTTTAGTAGCGTTATGTACAAAAAATTTCAAGTAGGAGATTTGACTACAAGCTGAGATATGACATGGAAAATATGTGAAAACAATACTACCAAACTATTGTAAACCTACTATGTAATTGTTCAACAAGACTGTCAACCTTGCACAATTTTTTCTACAAATAGGTCAAAAGTGCGTGTACTCATACACCAAGTCCCAGATCTGGGAAATGACTTCTCTTTTCGAAAAAAAATTACGAAATTCGTTGAAAATTTCAAAAATCGCACATTTAGGCTTTGATATATCTGGTGGAGCACGAGATATAAATCTGAAATTCTGGCCTTTGATAGTATTGTGTAGTAGTGTTATGTACAAAAAATTTCAAGAAGGAGATTTGACTACAAGCTGAGATATGACATGGACAATATGTAAAAACAATACTGCCAAACTATTGTAACGTATTATGTAATTGTTCATACCTCCAAAATTTTAAATTAATTATTTATGGTACAAAGTTAAATGTTAGTTACAAATATCTTTTTCAAATGCTTCTGTGTGATTTAAACAATTCAGAATGTATGCTAAGCCAATACACTATTTGTCCAGATGAACAAATCTACTAGAAATGCTATTGCAACAATTTTACTCGGAACTCATTGCAGGAAAAGTAAATTACAGACAATGAATTGCAACTGATCGAGTTGACATGGCTTCAATTATTAAACCTAGAGAATTTCATTCAAGTTAACAAGGGATGACAAGACTTAGGGGGCTTGAAATAAAATTTTTAGAAAGAACAGCCTGATGGACTGACAGCAGTAACTGGTCGTACTCATAACATCTCTCGTAAATATTGTTAAGCTCTTTCTTGAGCATATATAGTATTTTGTAAATTAAATGCTTATTATTTAACTGTTTTCAACAAACGGTATTTTCTGGGTATATATTGTAATAAAAGAAACTAATCTCATTTCTCCTAATGTACTCGTAATAGCATTTCTTAACATTTCTTTAATCACCGTATCTCAGCTTGTAGTCAAATCTCCTTCTTGAAATTTTTTGTACATAACACTACTACACAATACTATCAAAGGCCAGATTTTCAGATTTTTATCTCGTGATCCACCAGAGATATCAAAGCCTAAAAAGTGCGATTTTTGAAATTTTCGACGAATTTCGGAATTTTTTTCGGAAAGAGAAATCATTTCCCAGATATGGGACTTGGTGTATGAGTACACACACTTCTGACCTATTTGTAGAAAAAAATTTGCAAGGTTGACAGTCTTGTTGAACAATTACATAGTAGGTTTACAATAGTTTGACAGTATTGTTTTCACATATTTTCCATGTCATATCTCCGCTTGTATTCAAATCTCCTTTTTGAAATTTTTTGTACATAAGGCTACTATACAATACTATCACAGGCCGAAATTTCAGATTTTTATCTCGTGCCCTACCAGAGATATCAAAGACTAAATGTGCGATTTTTGAAATTTTTGACGAATTTCGGAATTTTTTTCGCAAAGAGAAATTAACTCCCAGATCTGGGACTTGGTGTATGAGTACACGTACTTTTGACCTATTTATAGAAAAAATTGTGTAAGGTTGACAGTTGCTCTTGCATGAAAATTTTCCTCTTGCAAACGGATAGATTTTGGAAAAAATCGTACATTTTGTGCTAAAATTTCACCTGTAAAAATTTATTTTTCAAAATTTTTCTTACACTGTATATTTAGCCTATTTTGTTCTGAACAAAATGCTGCAAACCCCATTTCAAATGGGAAAATAGAAGACGAGATATTTACAATTTTGTGTATCCTAGTATCTGAAAAAATCGCTGCTCACGATGAAACAAAGATGGCCGCCATGTACAAACAAAAAATAGTAAAATTAAAAGTACGGTCATTTTGAACTTCCGTCATGTTAGGGTTGTTGTACAAAAAATTTCAGATTTTTTAAAAATGGCCGAGCGACCAAAAAAATATTTTCTGGACCACTTGAAATGGATTGACCCTAGGACAAACTAAATAATATAGTACTGCATGGAGATATTGTTGCTGTTAGCAGACATAATCTGTTAAATATGCAATTTTTTCAAAATATACAACATTTCAATTAGCATTATCTAAAAAAAAAGGCGCCATATTTGAATAAAACAAATTATCTCACACAATAGTTGAACATAAAAACATGGAAAAGAAAAAGTGGTGAACCCTCATGATATTTTTAGGCAAAAAAATGAAAAAAATTTCAAATAAACAATGTCGATGATAAAACTTCTTCCCTATCAGAAAATGAAAAATCCTAGTCCTCTTTCCATGTTTTTTCCCAATGAGAAAATGAAATATCCCTTTTTTGTTGCAGCTTCTGAAAGCAGAACAGGATTTATCATTTTCTCTCAGGGGAAAAATGTGATAATGGGCATTGCTTTTCATCTAATTTTTGGCCTAAAAACATTGCGAGGCCCCACTTCTTTTTCTTTTGCATGTTTTAATACATATGTTTATTTAACTATAGTGTGAGATATTTTGTTTTATTCAAACATGGCGCCTTTTTTTAGATAGTGCTAATTTAAATGTTCAAGATTTTGAAAGTTGTGCATATTTTTACAGATTATATCTACTAACAGCAACAATATCTCCATGCAGTACTATATTATTTAGTTTGTCCTAGTAGTGTACTTTTATATTCTATAAGAAAATGTTTTGGGTACTATTGCTTAAATAAGATATTAATGTGCAAAATGAAAAAAAAAAAACGTCATTCTGACTGTATTTTGTGGCAACATAACAATGTAAAGTAACAATGCCCCAAGGAAACAAATAGATTTTAATAAGTGGGTAGGGTTATACTAACAGTTTATGCCAAAAGAATTTTAGGATGTTGTTGCTTACGAGAGATATAGTGCTCCAAATGTACCAGTATTTCAGTTTTCATGAAAAATGGCCTTCATAATCTATAACTTTGACATTTTCTATAGAAAAGAGAAAATTTTTTCAGGGTTTCGAAATGGCAGATTATTCATTAAATATGATTTACTTCAACATAAAAAATATCAAGGGAATTAAAAAATACAATTATCAAAAAATCATTTTTTTGTCTGAATTTCAAAATAAGGGCTCTTAAAATATATTAAGTAATAAAATGTTTAAAGAAATGTCATATAAGAACTGGGTTTGGCAAAAATCTTTTAGATTTTCGAAAATTCTTTTCGATTACCAGTTGCAAATAGCATTTTTTTTTTTTTTTTTCAATATGAAAACAAAATTAATTGATAAATTAAACATTTTCCGTTATTTTAAAAAGGAAATAATTCCAAATAAATGATAATTGTAGAGCAGAACAAGTTATTATGATATTAACTCTGATATCATAATAAATTATTTATTTATTATGATATATATGCTCTATTAAGCAAATAAATGTCATTCTGATGCCAGCATGGTGCATATAGAACATATGTGTCATTATTTGTAAAAATACGAATCAACATTCACCAGGCTTGTTTTCATGGATTTTATATCTATTTGCAATAATGCACACTTTTTGAAGCTAAAAATTAAAATAATAATAATAAGAAGAAAAAAAATCAAAATTTGCAATAATTGAATAAAAAAATAGTTTAACAAATTAGAACTACCATTTGGAAAATGATTTTTTCATAGATTAAAATTTACAACTTATAAATAAATTCTGTATGTATATATTTACAATCAATCAGTTCAACATTCGATTATTTGCTTTTTGTGATCGTCCTAAATTTCATAATCAGTGGACAATAAGACCTAAATCTTTTGGTTTAAAAGACGAACTTTCATATGACTTTTTTTATGGATTCATTTTTTTCCATTTATGCATAGTATAAGGTAAGTCTTGCAGTCATTTTGAAAATTGATAATTTTTTTTGACGGATTTACATGTTTCAGACACTGGATATTCCAAAAAACCTATTATTAGGAAAAAAAGTTTGCAGTCTGTTTGTTTGTGTGTGTTTATCTGTCTGTAAATGCTCCATCTCCCAAATAAATTGAGATACAGACTCTAAATTTGGTATGAACTTAGAATATAAGAATGGAAACAAGCCTATTGAATATCAGTAAACTCGATTATCCGGAGCTATTTTTTTTAGGACTCTTGAAATATTCGTTCTGATGAAAGGTAATATAAAAAATTTTTAATTTTACTATGAAATTCGGTAATATTCTTCATCTCATTTTTCCTCGTAATTTTTGTAATTCACTAATATTCCTCGATCAGTTACAAAAATAAAAATAAAATGCGGATACCACAAGAGTCCATTCTTGAGCGAAAACAATAACCGTTTTTCAGATGGTTAAAAAAAAAAGCCATGGCAAAGTAATATTGCAAAAGTATTGTGGAATTAGTTACAATTTTGTATTTCAAATCAAGTGAATGAAAGATTTACTTGTTAAAATTAAACATTCTAAAATTCCATTATAAATGCAATTACAGTCAAAGTTCTATAATCCGCACAAATTGGGGCCAAAGGTTGTGCGGATTATGGAATAGTGTGGATTACAGAGTATTACATATTATTTATATGTCTTCTTATTATTCTAGACAGCATTTTAATTTTATAATGAATATAATATGAAAAGATAAATATGACATTTAATAATTAATTTAATATGTTATGTCGAATTTTGTCTTTTTAAAGTTATTTTACTGAAAAAATTAATAGATATATGCATGTAAATAAAGATAATTACGTATGTTCTGTAATATAGTTTGTTTTTTACTGTGAATAAAATAAAATATTTATATTTAAAAAGTAGATGTTTTATTATAATTTTTTTCAATATTTTCATTATTTGTTTTAAAAAAACATTTTTGGAGCATGAATCTGTGAATTTTTTTAACTGTTTACATTCGTAAAGTAACGCGGATTATGGGTGCTCGGATTATAGATCCTTGACTGTATATATGTTTAACAGATTTATTTATGTTTTTACATCTTTATAAAGATGAAGGGTGGATCAATTAATAAACCAATTTAATAAAGCAAGCCCTTTCACGAAATTCTTTGCAATAAAACAGATCGCTTCACAAAATTCTTTGGAAAAAGAAAAAAAAAAGGGGGGTTTTTTTTTATAAAATTTATTTCAATAAAAATGGTCCCTTCAAAAAATTCTTTTCAATAAAACAGGTACTTCACAAATATTTAATTTTTAAAGAAAATAAGCTCGAAAGAAAAAAAATATATAGCTCAAGTATTAAAGGAAAATATTAATAAATGTTTGGTTCAAATTTGAAAAACTGTATTTCATCTTTCGAGACAAAATGTTATTCTTCACAAAAAAATAATTTCACGAAATTTTTTTACAAAATATACCATAAGAAAAAAAAACTATAGCTACTCTTGGACAAATTAAGATAACTTCAACGAAGGAAATATGCTTTTTCACTGTAGAAATACATTTCACACACATAAATGTTGTATATAAACATAAACTCTACACACACTGTAGAGTTAACTGTTTTTTTTAAATTGTTATTTATCATGTTATGTATCATTTCACTGTTACGTGTTAAAAATACGTAAATTTGCATGTTAAATATCTTACAGATTTCCAATTTGTCTTGTTGGCAGATTTATGATAAATAAACTTACCTTAAACAACTGTTTTGATAAAAATTATCAGATAAGATACTGCAACAATCTTGAGTTTGAGTTTGAGTGAACAATGCTTTGAGGTCTATAGCTACAAATGGCTGTTACCTCGAATGATCCATAAACCACAGAAACAAATACAGAACACTTTATTATTACAAGAAATCCAGTACATACATTTTAATACACATCACAGGGACAACACCGGCACACCCATGCCGCTAGGTGGACTCGAACCAGGGTCCAGCGGTGTGGGAGGAGCTCACGCTACCGACCACGCCACTGGATCGGCAACTGCAACAATCTATTTCACAGCTTGACGAGACATGATTGAATCAATGTGAATGACTCATATCGATCTAATGAACTGCTTAGGATTCGATACATAGGTACTTTTATAAACTGCATGCGCTTTATTTGCTGCAGCACCTACTCCTCAAAGCTCTAATATAATAATAATGCATGCGCCGTTTTAAAAATAAATAATAAACTGATTTTGTTGTTTTGCTTTTACGATACGCCAAGGAGGCTGGAATATGGCTTGAGTCTCAGAAGAAATTTAGAAGGGAGGAGTCAGAGAAAGAAAAATATATACTTCTGGATAAAAATTCTATAACAAAAAATAAATCAATATTTTATTTAACTAAATAATCGAATAATTTTAATTGTGTTATAACGCATGTGCCTTGCACAGCTAAATCCAAAGACAAATCTTCATAACTGATTCATTCAAATTGAATCAATCATTTAGCGCCTCTTAAAAATAAATTATTGCTGGATCTATAATTCTGGAATAGATTATTGCAGTGTTTTATGCTTTTATCAAAATATTTTTTAAGGTAAGTTTATTTATCACAATAACTTATAAAATGGGAGTAGTGTAGATACCATGGACCCAATCGCCAAGCCTTGGCAGAATACACATAAGGTTGCCAGAATGATATGTAAGATGTTGGCGTGTTGTGTCATTGTGTTCAGCCAATTGTGATTTTTAAACAGCAGGCTCTTTTCAGCAACCCCACAAAACAGGTGCGGTGACCAGGTGATTTATTTAATGACAAACAAAAACAGAGTAGGTTTAGGTTGTTCCTCAGCTGGTATTACGTGTAAGCCATGTTCCCGTTATTCTGCGTTAATAAGGAGAAAATTAAGTTGCCTAAGCCATTTTGCTTTTAGGCAGTGGCGTAGCTATGTTTTTTGGCGCCCGGGGCCAGCAAGAAATTTTGCGCCCCCAACCCAATATAGATATATAACAATTTCTCTCAATTTGGCGCCCCTAGGCCTCGGCGCCCGGGGCGGACGCCCCCCTTGCCCCCCCTTAGCTACGCCACTGCTTTTAGGCCTTTTTTTTTTTCTTTAGTTAGTGATTTGGGAGGGGGGGACAAACACAAAATAATGCATATTAAAACAGTAAAAGCTTTTGGATTTTTTAATATATTTATTTTTACCTATATTTAGTTATAATCTCACAAACAATACGATAAAAACGTAACAATCTGAAAATTAATAACTTTAAATATATAATTTAAAAGATTGGAAAAAGGGGGGGAGGGGTTAGGTTCGTCCGCATTAATACAATTTTCTGTTTATTAAATAAAATACATACAAATATATAAAAATTTATAATTAAAACAATTATAATTAAAAGTTTCATTTTACAAATAAAGGAGAAATATTAGATTCTCTAGAATAAGCAAGAAATATAAATAATGATATTAATGTTATTTTTTCTCAAAATAGAATAAAAAATATATAATTTTTATATAAATATTAAATGTTAACGACTGAGCATTTTGACATTTTTCTCTTCTTTACTTTTCCTTTTACATGCATTTTCAAATTCATAAATCAGTTATTTTTTACTTTTAATTATTGTTTTGTCGGTTGTCTAGACTGCTGCACAATTTTATACTGATCGAAACCTTAATGAAAGAAATTAATTCATGTCTTAATCAGTGCCGTAGCTAGAAGTGAACAATAGGGGGGGGGGGGGCTCAAGAGTATGTAGGGGAGGGCTCATAATTTTTATTTTTTTTTCGTCTCTCCTGACGCAGAAAGATAAAGTAATGCATATTCACATTGTAGGTACTGTGTTTCTTATTAAACTGTTGTAATAACTTCAATTTATGCTAAGATAGGACTATGATCATGAATATTTTGAGTGCGTAACTGGTGAAATATTAAACATCATGTTAGCTTCATACTATGTACAAATAGATTGAGGTGAAGCCCTTATTTTAGATACAATTTAGTAATTCTGCAAAACTGTCAAAAGGTCTCAAAACTAAATTAGATTTTTGAACAGAATTTCATTTGAATTTTCAGCACAGAAATTCATTTAGTAACCTTGGAATCTTTTCCAGGGGGGGGGGGGGCTCAAAATATTTTAGGGGGGCACTGAGCCGCTCATAGCGCCCTCTTAGCTACGGCCTTGGTCTTAATGCGTGAAAAGCAATTTACAATTTTATCTGCAATGTCACTTTTTTTACATTTATAGAAATGTGGACATAGCGATATTGTTTATTAGTCAAATAAAATAAAACATCCAGGGCCGAAACTAGAGGGGCTATATGTGCCCCGGGAGCGAAGACTTCATAAAAAATGTGTATACATATGTGAAATACAGAGAAACTGGAAAGCAAATGTAAACATAGGAGAGTGTTCTTTTCAATTTTCTAGTGTGCATTTTAATATTTTAAAATTATTTTTCCCTTTCGAACAGCTGAAATTCCTCTTTAGCATAACTATACTTTTACTTTCGGAACCGCTACTGAAAGTAAAAGTAATTTGGTTTAAACAAAAAATACTTGAGAACGAATAAAATATGAACATCACTTCAGATTTCTCTATTCTCGACTGACAGAAACAACAATTTTTCAAATCAATAAAAAAAGAAGAAAAATCGCAACCAAAATCGAAAAAGTATTATAACTATAGACATTTTTTTTAATTTTATTTTTTATTTATTTTTTGCATGGGGTATTTGAGGTTGATAGCTTTTATTGTGCGTTTGTAATTATCGATTTTAGTAACTGTTTTTTTCTGCGGATACATTTATTTTGGAACTGATTGGAAGAGGTTCAGAAACTCAAACTATCTTCTTATAGAAAACTATTATCAAAATCGAAAAAATACAATAAAATTATTGATCCCCAGGACCCCAGGTACCCTGTGCAAAATCATTTAAAAATATTAAAATGCGAGCGAGAAATCTGTAAAGGATACTCCCAAAGGATTGGCATTAGCTTAAGCGTTTCTTTGCATTACTAGTGTTCGCTCTCTACACTAGAAACTGGAATGGTAATGTTAGGCCTATGGGAGAAAACTTTACAAATTTCTCGTCTCGCTTGTATTTCAATGTTTATAACCGGATGCTAAAAACTTGTATTTTCTTCCTTATAAGAATAATTTAAATAGTTTAGATTATATTATTTATTGATAACATTTACGGGGGAAATCGCAGTTCTACAACTTTATAATCACAAAATTACAAAGTTTCCGGAGTGACATTTAAATGTACCGAGTTATGTCGTGGTATTCCTTTCAACGTTCATGAAATTATCTTATGTAAGACAGAATTATATATATATTTAAAGAAAAATCAACAATGAATTAAAAAACTGAATAAAGTTCGAACTTTCTCCATATGATGTTGGATGTTTAAAACACTGAAAAACTTAAAACTCAAATAATAAAAAAATTGCTTTTTTTTTTTTTTTTTTTTTTTTTTTTTCGTTATAGGCAGACTTTATTTACACACGTTGTACAGTATTTATGGAATTTTACATGATCAATTCCTTTCTTCCGTAAGATGAAGTTTTATTAAATTCATCTTAAAGTATAAGTTGCAAAATTATAGAAAAGAGTTTTGTTTGAAACTAAGAAAAAAAGTATTTTAAATTAAGGTGCTTGGTTTCTAATTGAAGGAGCCAACGATTTTTTTTCCATTTAAAATCAAAGGTGTGAAAATATTGCTTATGCATTATACATATACACGTGTGTCTGACCATGAGTTCTGTTTGAATAATATTGGAACGATTCGAATGGGCCCTCCTAATTTATCTTTGCCCTGTGACCCAATTAGTCATAATCGTGGCCTGAGGCCCTGGTAATTGCGTTGATAGTTAGTTATGTGATTTATTTACAAACCAGGTAACCCTCTCACAACTAACTAATAATATAGTTTCACAATTTTTTTTACACATGCTTCAAAACCATGATATGTGTTTATAATTGATAACAATTTTTAACAGTTTGGTCAGTGGGGAAAAATCCCTGCCGCACAGGCAGATTTTGAAGTTTAGTACTTATTTCATTTAAAAAAAAAAAAAAAAAATCAAGATTACAGAAAAACCCAGTTTAATAATCTAAACTGTCCGCTTTTGACGAGTTTTTAGCTCACAGGCTATCAAAGCCTGAGAGCATATGTGCCAACCCGTTCTGTATGTATGTACGTACGTGCGGGCGTACGTGTGTAACGCGATAACCCATGATAAAAATATACGATTCGCTTGAAATTTTGGATATAAGTATGTTCTGATAAAGCGCTTCCCTGATTAGTTTGGGAGTTCATTCGATAAATATAAGAGGGGGAACGGGGGGCTAATGCCCCTCTCCTTAATTTATAGAAATGGGCTTTTCATGAAGAATTGTCAGATTTCATTCAAATATTAGACATAAGATCACTTTGATGAAAGCACCTCCATGATAAGTTTTGTGAGTTCATTGGATAAATCTAATAAGTAAAGTAAGTAAATAAATAAAGGAGGGATTTGAGGAACCCCCCCCCCCTTAATTTAGGTTAATGGGTTTTTTCACGCAGAATTTGTCGATTTTGTTCAAGTTATGGATATTTGTTCATTAAGTTCTGACAAGGCTCTTCCCTGATTTGTTTCGTAAATTAATTGGATAACTATAATGAGGGGAGAACGGTGGACTAATCTCCCCCCCCCTCACCCGCTTAATTTATATAAATGGGTTTTCATACAGATTTATCAGATATTATTCAAATATTAGACATAAGATCACTCTGATGAGGTCACTTACATGATAAGTTTTGCAAGTTCATTGGATAAATCTAAGAAGGGGCGATTTGACGATCCCCCCCCCCACACACACACACTTAATTTAGATTAATGGGTTTTTTCACGCAGAATTTACTGATATTCTTCAATTGATGGGTTGATTGTATAGAGTTTAATGGCACAAGGTCCCTTAAGGGACATGCTGGGCCAAGACCAAGATGAGGATTAAAACAGTGAAGTGATGGGTATAGATTCATTAAGATCTGACAAGGCTCTTCCCTGATTTGTTTTGGTAATTCATTGTATAAATTTGAATGGGGGATCAGTGGGACTATATCTCTTAATTTAGGTAAATGTTTTTTCTTGCAGAATTAACTGGTTTGTTTCAATATTTGGATTTATTTTCATAGTGATATTATTCTTCCCTAATAAGCTTTGGGTTCTTTTGTTAAATATAAAGGGAGTACAGGCGATTACCCCCCCCCCCGCACCATTATATTTCATGAATGGGTTTTTATGCTAATTATCCAATTTGTTTTAAATTTTCGATGTAGGTTCTTTCTGATAAGGCGAATCTCTGAATAGTTTTGCAAGTTTAATGGTTAAGTATAAAGAAGGGAGATAACTCCTCTTAAATTATATAAATGGGCTTTTAATAAGAATTATCCTATTTGCTCTGAATTTTAAAGATAGGTTTTTTATATGATAATCATATCCCTGATTAGTTTAATGGATTGAATGATTAAATGTGAAAAAGGGAAATGGTGGATCTATTTCCCCCCTCTTAATTTGTTTTTCGAACGGCATAAACCCTTGAAAATATAAAGTTGTAATATACAATTAGTATGCGTAGCCAGTGAGCTCAATGCCATCAGTTTAATTGGGCAATATTCTTTTTATTTATTTAATTTTTTAGTGATAGTTGCTTTTATCAAAATAACGATAATATGATAATTTTTTTTTTCCAAACTAGATTGCTTTCATCACTTGAGAATACTTTTAGTATTATCATCCATTAGTGGAGTTCATCTTATCAAAAACTTGTGAGTACAAAAATCTTGTAATTTTTAATTAATTTTTCAAATTCTTTTAGCAGTGAAATTACGCTTGAAATTCTTGAATATTAATACGTGAATTATCACAATGCTAACTAAGAGTATAACCAACAGAGTGAAAAATATCCAAACCGGGGATCGAAACCGGAGCCCTTGGAATAGCGCTCCAAGTGCTCATTTAAGCTACGAGAACGATGTGCAACTTAGCATTTCCCACTTTATAAGATGGTAAAAGCTGCAACGGCAGCACAGGATGCAAAAATATCTTCATGTGTCTTTTTCACTCTGTTGGTTCTACGCTTTGTTAGCATTGTGGTAATTCACGTATTAAATATTCAACAATTTCAACCGCTGAAAATTAATTGAAAAATTAATTAAAAATATGTGTTCACCGATAATGGGATTTTTTGTGGACATGTAACGCCGCAGGATTATGTGCGCATGAAGAGTATTTCATCTTGTGCTGCAAGTAGCAGCCTTACCAACGCATGGAGTGGGAAATGCTAAGCTGTGCGTCGTCTTCATAGTAGAGGTCTGCACGGGCCGGGTTCGGGCCGATTTTCATTAAAGGCATTCGGACCGGGCCAGGCCGGACGGGCCTAGTCACTAATCTTTTCGGGCCGGGCTCGGGCCTTATTTTTTTTTTTTTCCTGGAGTATCGGGCCGGGCCGAGTCTAACTTATTTTTTCCGTACGAAACCGAGACTAATTTTGTTCTTTTTGTTCTTCACGGACATAAATAATCAGTTCCTGTTGAATCTTTCCGTATGAAAATTCTTTTCTCGACGTGGAAAAGTCTGTCCATAAATCAATAAAATTTGGCTTGGTCCAAAATTTTTTGCAAAATAGACATGTACTTTTAAGTCGTCATTATTCTACAATTAAATATTAGAATTCATCCTTTTTAAAGAATCGTAGATCACTAGGCGTCTTAAAATAGAATTAAACACATAAAAAAAATAATAATAATAATAATAAAAACATGATTATGACGGAATTTTTGTTTAAACTGAAAACTGCAAATTTCTCTTAAACTGTTCATTCATGCAAAATGAATACAACAGTACGCGAAAAAGTACATATATATTTAACATTTACATTTGCTAAGAAGGAAACGTATTTTTTCTTTCAGTGTCTTAAAAGATTTTACTTTTACCATATACCACTTTTTAGATTTTTTTTATGCATTAATAATACTAATGATAACTGAAACATCTTCTGTTCTTTTTGTTCTTCACGGACATAAATAATCAGTTCCTGTTGAATCCTTCCGTATGAAAATTCTTTTCTCGACGTGGAAAAGTCTGTCCATAAATCAATAAAATTTGGCTTGGTCCAAAATTTTTTGCAAAATAGACATGTACTTTTAAGTCGTCATTATTCTACAATTAAATATTAGAATTCATCCTTTTTAAAGAATCGTAGATCACTAGGCGTCTTAAAATAGAATTAAACACATAAAAAAAAATAATAATAATAATAAAAACATGATTATGACGGAATTTTTGTTTAAACTGAAAACTGCAAATTTCTCTTAAACTGTTCATTCATGCAAAATGAATACAACAGTACGCGAAAAAGTACATATATATTTAACATTTACATTTGCTAAGAAGGAAACGTATTTTTTCTTTCAGTGTCTTAAAAGATTTTACTTTTACCATATACCACTTTTTAGATTTTTTTTATGCATTAATAATACTAATGATAACTGAAACATTTACATACAACAAACAAGGTTCATTAAAAGCGTAAATATCGCAGCCTATGGCATTTCTGCATAAATAGAGGTTATAAACATGGAAGAAAATAAAAGACTAAGATAAGTTTTTTTTTTTTGGTCAGAACTCTTCCGTTAGAGTAAAGATCAATGTTCTGTAGAAATTCACCCGAACCGGGCCGGGTTCGGGCCGAAATTTTAACTCTCGGACTGGACCGGGTTGGGCCAATATTTTTTTCGTTCCGGCCGAAATTTTAACTCTCGGACCGGGCCGGGCTCTGGCCGAAATTTTAACTTTTGGTCCAGGCCGGGTCGGGCCAGTATGTGTTTGATTCGGGCCGGGCTTGGGCCTGGGAATTTCGGCCCGTGCAGACCTCTACTTCATAGTTTAATAGGAAGAGCACTTGGAGAGCTATTCCAATGGTTTCGGGATCACTCTGTTGGTTCTATACTTAATTAGCATTGTGATAATTCACGTTTGAAATATTTAAGTACAAAAGTTATAGGTAATATTAGGGGGATTTATACACTAACTTTAAATTTATATTAAAATGTGTGTGGTGATTGTTTCATTAAGGCTGGTTTCATTTGCTACGTGCAAAATGTTTTGGCACATTTAAAAATTCAATTTTTAACGAAAATATATAAAATTAGAAAACCTGCTGGAAGTGGTTTGGAATCGAGCTGTGTTTTTCATTTTTTGATCAATAAATTATTTATTTAGTTAAAAGCGATTTTGATCTCGTGACAAACAGGTTTTTCGCCCCCATTTCAGTGGGTATATTCTTCCGCAAAAAAACATTTTGACACTATTTGCTGAAGGATCTATTAATATTTGCATTTGCAAAAAAAGTTATGATGAAAGCGAGTGAAATAAATAGATATTCGATTAAATAGATAGTGAATAGACAGATTTTGAACAACAGCACCTGCTAGTTTTATGCATTTCTGAACATAAATGAAAACTTATATGATAAAGTTGATCTTCAGATTTAAGAATAGCCTTAAATAAACACCGCATAATAGTCGGAAAAAAATTCATAAAAAAAACAAACCCGGGAAAAAAGTGCACCTATTTACAAATCGCGTACTAAATAACTCTCACAATAATACACATGGAACATACAATTTATATAAGTGACTATCTGAATATAAATTTTTATCAAAGTCCGTGCATTAGTTTTTGAGCTAAAGCACCCACAACATTTATGTCATTTACAGAAAAACGGACAGAGTCAAAGACAAACATTTTATAAAAAACATGTTTTTCGTGTTCTCCGACCCTCAAAACGCGTAAATCTGTCGAAAAACGAAATTCAAAAATTTTCTCTAATTCAATACTTTTTTCTTTTAAAAATAGAAGAAAGTAAAAAATGCATAAGCCTGTATATTATAAAAAGGCTTAACACATTATTATCTGAAGTGGCTGATCTGGAGTGGCTGCGCCGATCATGATTTGTGTCTGAAAAAAGTCCGATCGGCTTGATTATTGCAAGAGTAAACGAGGCAGTTGTCCAGGATAGGATCTCAACTCTAAAATACATTCCCCCACCCCCAAACCCCAAAATCATTTTTTTACATTTTTATTTCGTATTGTTAGTAAATTATCTGTATATAAATGTATCAATTTGCTCGAAGGTCTTTCGTGATAATCACAGAAAAAGGCGCATTGGGTTTTTTATGCATTATTATTATTCGTTATTGATTATTCGGTTTTTTTTTTTTTTTATGCAGAATTATCTGATGTATTTCAAATTTTAATTGAAGTTTCTTTCTGATAATATGAATTTCTGAATAGTTTTAATGGTTTTATTAGCTAAGTATAGAAGGGGAATAGAATATAACCGCCCCCCCCCCCTTAAATTAAATAAATTGATTTTTACGCAGAATTATCGGATTTGCTTCATATTATGAATTATAGGTTCATTATCATAAGGCATATCCCTGATTAAATATGGGGCTCTTTTGCTGATTAAAAAAGGGTGGAGTGATTATTACCCCCCCTTTATTTAGATAAATGTTTTTTTTATGCACACTTATCCGATGTATTTCATATTTTGGATATAAGTTCCTTCTCATAAAGTGAATCCCGGAATAGTTTTAAGTGTTTAATAGCTAATATAGAGGGGGGAACGCGGGATAACCCCGCTTCAAATAAATAAATGGCTTTTTACACAAAATTATCCCATTTGCTTCAAATTTCGGATGTAGGTTAATTCTGACAAAGCGTATCTCTTATTAGTTATGGGGTTACTTAGCTAATTAAAAAGGGCGAAGGGCGATTATTCCCCCCATTTATTTAATTTAAGAGAGGTTTCCTCCATCTCCCCTTTATACTTAGCCATTAAACCCTTAAAATATTCAGGGATTCACTTTAACAGAAAGAATCTATACCCAAAATTTGAAATACATCAAGATACTCTTGTGCAAAAAAAAAAAAAAAAAAAAAAAAAAAAAAAAAAAAAATCCTTTTAGGAGGGGGGGGGGGTAATCGCCCGCTTCGTCTTTTTAATTAGTAAAAGAATCCTTTAACTAATAATGGATACGCCTTATTGTAATGAATCTATAGCCAAAATTTGAAGCAAATTGGATATTTCTGTGCAAAAAATCATTTATTTAATTTAAGAAGGGAATCCCCCTTTCACCACAATATACTCAGCCATTAAACTCTTAAGACTATTCAGGAATACACTTTATCAGAAGAAACTCATATCCAAAATTTGAAATACATCGGATAAGTGTGCATAAGAAAACAATTTTTTTAATTTAAGGGGGGGGGGGTGGATGGATAATCAACCCCCCTTTTTAAATAGCAAAAGAACCCCATAACTAGTTAGAGGTACGTCTTATCATAATGAGCCTATGTCCAAAACTCGAAGCAAATCTGATAATTCTGCGTAAAAAGACATTTATTTATTTTAAGAGGGATTATCCCCCGTCCCTCCCTTTATATTTAACCATTAAACCCTGTAAACTATTCAGGGATTTATTTTATCAGAAAGAAACTATATTTAAAATTTGAAATACATCCAATAATCGGATAATCGGAATTAATGAACACTCTCAGTCAGAGTCCGATTAACTTTTGAAACTATGGGAAGCACAGTGTCATTTCAGGGCCCTTTCTTTCTAGAAAAATTCTTGTCTAAAAATTAAAATTTAAAAAAAATGCCTCTTTTTTTTCTCTAACGTTTAAAAGTTACAAAAAATAGAGAAAGGAAATTTTTTGTATTAATACCCGCTAACAATTATTCGTATTATATTATTTTTTCTTTTTAATGTTTATCGTCATCATTGTTGTGCTTCATATCTGTGAAGTTTGTTTTATAGCAATACTTCAAATACTAGGATAACGGGGAAGACAGTTTACATTTGCATTCTAGGAAAGGAACATTCGTCCTTCACGCACTGAGGTTGCTTGGTTGAGGGGCCTTTGTGTTTTGTTCAAGGGTACCGAATTTTCACATGCAGAGCTTATGTCCGGCCTCTTTATTCTTCATCAGAGAAAAGAAAACGGCGCCTTTGCTATTAAAACTCAAGTTACTTCGCGGAAAACGAAACAAATCGGACCTAGTCCTATTCATTTTTGTCTCCCTTGCTCGCATTAATTTTAATGTTGACAGTTTTACGATCGTTTTACATTGAACTATACCGACTAATCCTCTACCACCTAATGCAAGCGATATTGACAGATAACATCTTATTGAGAATCATACAAATTAGTTATCCCGATTTTTCTGTATTAAACAATATTAATTTTAGTTATATTACCAAAATGTTGGAGAAAAAAGGTGCGGAATTATTATAGAAACAGGAGGACACAGGAAAGAGAAGATTATAAAAAACAAGCCAATTTTATAATTAAAAAAAAAACAATAAAAGAAAAGAATACTTTTAGCATATTCTGATAATAATGCGAGCGCCGAATAATTTATCGATGTCGAAAATGAAAGACCAAAAGCTTTCGCTAACTAAAAATGTATAAGGGGAATTTTTTCATTTTTAAGTGCATTGTATAGATATATATAAATAATTAATGTATGAAATTGTCCGTATGGTCATTAATGTATTCTATGGATCGGAGACGTATGGACTTAATAATTTTTGCATACACATGCATCCAACATTATTTTAAAATAATTTTATTTGTAGACTAATGTTGATGAAAGCTACTCTAGGATAAAGACAGGCTGCTTTCTGATACATATTTAATTCATTTTTGTTTGAAAACACGTCATATTGCAGGCAATTTTATTAAAAAATTTTGCAATTGAGCTGTTCTTTCGTTTTTCGGTAAAAATCAGATTTTTTTTTTTTTTTTTTTTTTTTTTAATGAAAATGCTATAAAATTTTCCGATTTTCCGAAATTTAAAATCTAAAAGATAATATATATGTATATATTTTTTAATTTCATTTAAAAGAGAGTAGATACTTTTAATATTTTAAGAAATAAATTTAGAAAAAAAACATTTATAAAGTGAAATTATATTTATAAATATTTTGTTTCTCGGCCATCATTTTTTTTTAAACGGAATATAGCTAGGGAATTTTGTCGAAATTAAGAAGAAGCGTAGCATACAAAAGTTAATTATATATATATATATATATATAAAGGCCAAACATATCTGTGCGTAACGCATACGTCATTTTGCGAATGGCTACTTGAAATTTGAAATGAAAATTCAGTTTTGAAATGAAATTTTTGCTACTGTCAATTTTTAAATTTTTAAACATCCCACAATTTAATTTTTAACGCCTTCGTATAAGGCAAAAATGCCCTTTTAAATGCAATTTATTTCAAAACTGTATTTAATTTATCTTTGAGATATTAATTTATTTGTAATTTTTAATACTATTTTTGTAAGCGTGGCAACAAAAGAAATCTATTTCTTCTAAGAGTAAAGGAAAAAAAAGATTAACTATCTTTTTGTTGCCATTTTCACATAATTTTCATATTTTTATATATAATAATTAATGTATTAATATAATAATTATAAATAAATAATAATATAATAAGTAAATTATAAAATAATAATAGTTATTAAATAATAAATAATTTATAAGTTAATACTGAATTAATAATACATAAATGTAAATAAAATATATAATTAAATATAAATAAATTTATAAATGAATGTATAAACAAATATAATTAAATATAAAAAATTATACTGATTATCAAAAATTCATTTAAAAAATGATAATATTTTATTATCCGCCATTACTGACACTATTGTCGTGTACCTCCCTCAGACTCGCTACATATCATTACAATAGTGTCAGCACATGACAATAGTGTCAGTAATGGCGGATAATAAACTATTAATTTTTAAACAAATTCTTGTTAATGGGTTTAATTTTTAATATTTAATTTAATTTATTTATACAATAATTTCTATTAATTTCCTATCACTTAATTAAATATTATCATTTTTAAAATAAATTCTTGTTAATGAAACTAATTTTGAATATTTAATTTTATTTATTTGAACATTTATAATAATTGATTCATTATGAATTAATAAAATATTATCATTTTTTAAACAATTCTTGCTAATGAAGCTAATTTTTAATATTTCTTTTATATTTATTCATACATTCATTTTAATTGATTTACTAGAGTTAATGGAATTATTATCATTGTTAAAATAGATTTCTGTTAATGAGTATAATTTTAAATATTTAATTATATTTATTTATACATTTATTACTTACCCATCATACGTAGTATAGGGTAAGTCTTGCAATCGTTTTGAAAATCAAAAAAAAATTTTTGACGGATTTACACGTTTTAGATAGTGAAGATTCCGAAAAACATATTTTTAGAAAAAAAATTTTGCCGTCCGTCTGTCTGTCTGTCTGTAAACGCTCTATCTCCCGAACAAATTGAGATAGAGACTTGAAATTTTGTATGTAGTTAGTATGTAAGAATGGGACAAACCCTATTTAATATCAGCAACCTCGATTATCCGGAACTATTTTTTTCGGACTCTCGAAAAATTCGTTCTGATGAAAGGTATATAAAAATTTTCGAATTTTTTTGTTCTAAGGAATGGACGTAAAAGGCAATAAAATAACACGCATTTTGCATATAGAACGAAGTTGATCGGATTATTAGTTGCCGAGATATTTGTAATCTTGTTTTCCACATTCTTCGATTTTTCATGACCCTGTATTTCATTCAAATTTCAATTCAGAAGTATATTTTAATTGGAAATGAAACGCTTAATCCGACGCAGTTAATTGTTAGTTAATAGAATTATTGTTTTTGGAGTTATAAGGATGTTTCTTTTACGCAGTTCGGTACTACTTGAGTAGTTTGGCGTTTTATATAATTTGTAGAAATTGGTACATCAGCAGTTCTTTAATATAGCATTACTATGTATATTAACAATATTTAAATTTTGTTTATAAATTGCAATGCATTGTATAAATAGTTTTCACATGTTTTATTTTCATATACATATCCATGATGGGTAAGTATTACGGTGGCCCCCAACGACTAGTTTTTAATTTATTATATTTAATTTGCATTATTTATTATTATTATTGTTATTATTAATTATTATTATTATTATTTATTATATTGTATATATTATATAAATGTAAAAGTTTAAAAAGAACATCAATATGTAATTGAATAATAATTATTATTATAATATAATATTTATTATTTTATATAATTGAAATCATTAAAAATCCCATCATAAGAAATATTTTAAAAAATGTACATATAAAATATAGATTCGGAGTTTGTAGACAGCCCCCCCCCCCCACACACACACACACTGGGTGTATCAATCACAAAATGTTTCAATAATCACAGTCATTTGATGGGAGAGCATTAGATGATTAAATAGTTTATTAAATAAAATATAACTTGAATTATTAAAATAGATCCATGGTTACACTATTCTCTGATACACAGAGCCAACAAACATATTCCCTGGAGAACAGCCATGAAATCACGATAGAAAACAGTCAAAAATTCACATGTTCTCTGCCTGATTGCAGAGTCAAGAAATGTACATGTTATCTGCTTGGTTGCAGATTCAAGACTAAAAAACCCCCTTTGGGGAAATATAACAAGAAAGCATAGAGATAAAATTAAAATGATCATAAATTTAAAAATATATCATTAACTTGACATAAAACAATTAAGAACTCAATAAATCTCTAATAATGATTTAAAAAGTACTCAAGTTGACAACTTTATCAATAAATAAAACATTAATTTCGACATAAAATAATTATAAGACCAATAAATCTCTTTAAATGAATTTAAATTAAATTAAGCTGTCAACTTGTCAAGAAATAAACATTAATTTAATAATAAATCACTATTAAGCATTTTTAAATCATTATTTTAGTCATAAATATTAATCAAGATTTTTATTTTGACAGTGATTGAATTTTCTCAAGGTCAAATCCATTAATATCAAGAATTATTATTTGACAGTAATTAACCTGTCAAGGTCAAATACATTACTATCAATAAATTTGTTTCTTTATTTAAGGCTTACGCCTAAACACACACACAAACACACCCCGTATATATTCATCAAAACCTATTTATATAATTTAAGAGGAGTTATCCCTCTGCTTTATGTTTAGCCATTAAACTTCAGAAACTATTCACAGATTCTCTTTATCAGAAAGAACTTACATCCAAAATTTAAAGCAAATTCGATAATTCTGCATAAAACATCCATTTATCAAATTTAAGGGGAAGATAATTGACCCCTCTCTCCTTTTAATTTGCAAAAGAACCCTATAAATAATCAGGGATATGCCTTATCATAATGAACTTACATCCAAAATTGGAGCAAATCGTACAATTCTGTGTAAAAAGCCATTTATTTAATATAAGAGGGGTTATCCCTCGTCCCCCCCTTTATACACAGCTATTAAACTCTTAAAACTATTTAGGGAATCATCTTATCAGAAAGAACCTATGTTTTATATTTTAATATATTGAAAAATTCTGCATAAAAACCAATTTATTAAATTTGAGGGGGGGGGGAACATCGCCCGTTTCTTCCATTTATACATAGCAAAAAAATCTTGTAACTAATCACAGATACGCCTTATAATAATGAACCTGTATCAAAAATTCGAAGCAAATCGGATAATTCTGCGTAAAAAGTTATTTATTTAATTTCAGAGAGGTTATCCCCCGTCCCCCCCCCCTCTATGCTTACCGATTAAACCCTTAAAATTGGTCAGCGATTTCCTTTATCAGAAAGAACTATGTGTCTATATGTAGAAAAACAATGCAAGCCTGATCTCGGGCCGGTACGAGCCTGCTAAAAAATCTCTACACTGTAAAGGTTACATTTCCGTATTGATGTTGCCAAACTAGTATCGGCTGCGGACGCACATTTATACTTATTCTCATTAAATCCATATAATTGAAAATAGCTCATATTTTAACGTTCCTGCTTAAATCTTTATAAAGGACCAGTAGGCCCGCTAATTCTTTTTTATCGACTCTCTCTCTCTCTCTCTTTTTTTTTTTTTTTTTTTTTTTTTTCCGGCTTGGCCCTTGTTTATTTTGTTTGTTGGCCTGGCCTGTTGGAAAAATTATTCTAATTTTGCTGACCCGTTAGAAAATTTGGAACCATTTCGCCGACTCGGCTGGCCCGGGCACGTTCATACGTCTAGGCTGGGTCGGACACGGATCGAAATTTAACTTTCATTCCAAGCCGAAACCCGACCAGGGAAACTTTGGTCAGTACGGACTAGAGATAAATTCGGTATCTTATTCCACAGCTCGGTCCCGCCTGAGCCAGAAACATTTTCGGTATCAAGAACAAAAGCCCGATAATGAAATTATACAGTAGAAAAAATTGCTTAATACTTATAAAAAAGGTTGTTAAACGAAAAATTAAATTTGATATTATCAAAAGAACAGTTTGGTATAAAATAAAAATATACTTTACGCATAAAAGGATTCTCATATTTTGTCTCTGTTTTATTAAGAAAATATGGACATGTTAATGAAGTGTGTTTCATGAATAAATGCATGGAACCTGCAGAAAATACTGTTTATTATCTGTTAAATCGAACAACATTTTTAAATTTTTGTGCATTTCACTATTTTTAAACAATTCATTTTGCATTCGCTAGCTGAGATAGATCTGTACAAAGGACCTTTTTTACTTTTTTGATTTTGTTTACAGATATTTTCAATGAGGATACTTTCATTTTCGGAACCGGTTTCCAAAGCGAAAGCATGCCCTTGAAAATAATCTGAAACACTGTCGAAAAAGTAAAAAAAGACAAATGTAGCGACCAATCTCTGCAATCCCACACCTCCCCCCCCCCAAAAAAAAAAAAAAAAAAAAAAGATTAAAATGGAAACGTGATATGAAAAGAAAAACAAATCCTTAGGAATAGCATTAGCGAGAGCGTCTTTTCAGGTGACTGAAGTGGCATTTTAACAGAAATTAATTATTGATATTAATATTTTTTTCGAAATTATAACTGCTATAACGGTAAACGGAAAAAAGTGACCGGAAAAAAAGTTATCGAAAAAAAGTGACATAAACTACAAAAGCGGAAAAAAATGACACGGAAAAAAAGTGACGCGGAAAAAAAGTGACAAGAAAAAAGTGACAAGAAAAAAAGTTACCGGAAAAAAGTGACAAGGAATTGATTTTGGGGATTTATTATTGATTTTGGGGATTCATTGGTTAAATATGAAAGGGGGATCGGGAGGGGCTCATAGTTTAGGTAAATCGGTTTTTCATGCTGAATTAACTGTTTTGGTTCAATTTTTGGATATGCGTTCATCCTGAAAAGACGCTTGCCTGATTAGTTTTAGGAAGGGACGATTACCCCCCCCCCAATCCGTCCTCAATTAGATGAATGGGTTTTTACGCAGAATTATCCAACGTGTGTCAATTTTGCATAAAGGATCTTTTCGATAAGGCTTATGTATAGTATAAAATGCCTGAAGAGATTCTAGGAGTTTAAGGGTTAAGTATTGAGGGGGAACGGGGGATAAACTTTCTTAAATTAAATTAATGGCTTTTTACGCATAATTATACGATTTGCTTAAAATTTTGGACATAAGTTCATTATGATAAGACATATCTTAGATTAGTTATGGGTTCTTCTGCTTATTATAAAGGGAGGGAATGAGCAATTCTCCCCCTCAAACTAGATAAATATGTTTTTATGCAGAATTATCCCATGTATTTCAATTTTAAATATAGGTTCTTTCTGGTAAGGTGAATTCCGGAATAGTTTTAAGGATTTAGTGGCTAAGTGTATAGGGGAGATGGAGGAAACCCCTCTTAAGGGTGTTCTTAACTGATCCGCTCAACAAGCGAAAAACGTTTTGACACATTTACAAATTCATTTTTTAACAGAAAGTTGTAAAATTTTAATGCCTGACTATGAAAGCGATTTCGAATTGAACTTATTTCTCCATTTTATGATAATTAAATTACTTATCGAGTTATAAGCTATTTCGATGACGCAATCACCAGTTTTTCTCCTCCTTTTCGACCGGTTTTTCTGCTTTCGTCGGGAAATATGTTCAAAAGTGTCAACTTTGAAGGCTTGTTATGAAAAATCTATTGTGTTTTTAAAAAAACAAAAGAATGAGTGCAATTAGACAGTTTCTGAATAACAACACCTGCTATTTTCATGCATTTCCGAACAAAAATAAATTAATGCATGTGTCACAAAGTTGCCCTTTTTGATTTAAGAACACCCTTAAATTAAATAAATGGCTTTTTATGCAGAACTATCCGATTTGCTTCGAATTTTGGACATGGGTTCATTGTGATAAGACGTATTTCTGATTAGTTATGGGGTTCTATTGGTAATTAAAAAGGAGGGTGGGTGATTACTATACCCACCTAAAGTTAGATTTAAAAAAATTATGCACACTTATCCGATGTATTTCAAATTTTGGATATAGGATCTTTCTCATAAAGTGAATTCCTGAATAGTTTTATGGGTTTAATGGCTATGCATAGAGGAGGAACGGGGGATAAACCCCCTTAAATTAAATAAATGACTTTTTATGTAGAATCATCCGATTTGCTTCAAATTTTGGATGTATATTCATTATAAGAAGGCGAATCTCTGATTAATTATGGGGTTCTTTTGATAATTAAATAGGGGAAGCGGGCGATTAATCCCCCACTCTTTAAATAAAATAAATTGTTTTTTTTTCTTTCACAACTATTCAACGTATTTTAAATTTTGGATATAGGTTCTTCCTGATAAAGTGAATCCCTGAATAGTTTTAAGGGTTTAATGGCTAAGTATAGAGCGATGACCGGGGGATAACCCACTATTAATCAGGATTTCGCCTTATCATAATGAACGCCCAATCAAAATTTGAATCAAATCAGATAATTCTGCGTAAAAAGCCATTTATTAATTTAAGGGGGGGGGGTATCATCCGTTCCCCCAGTGTTTACTTAGCTATTAAACCTTTAAAATTATTCCGGGATTCACTTTATGAGAAAGAACATATATCCAAAATATGAAATATATCGGATAAGTGAGCATAAAAAACAATTTATCTAATTTAAGGGGGAGGGGGAATAATCACCCGCCCCAATTTTTAATTGGCAAAATAACCCCATATGTAATCAGGGATACGCCTTATCATAATGGTTCTATAATCCAAAATTTGAAGTAAATCTTACGGATTTTGCGTAAAAAGTAATTTAATTTAAGGTGGGTTATATTCTATTCCCCTTCTATACTTAGATGTTAAATTCTTAAAACTATTCAGAGATCCACCTTATCAGAAAGAACTTATATTTAAAATTTTAAATACATGGGATAATTCTGCATAAAAACCTATTTTTCTAGTTTAAGGGGGATATAATTTCTCGCCCCCTTTATAATAAGCAGAAGAACCCCATAACTAATCAGAGATAGGTCTTATCGTAATGAATCTATGTTCAAAATTCTAAGCAAATCGGATAATTATGCGTAAAAAGTTATTAATTTAATTTTAGAAAGGTTATCCCCCGTTCCCTCATATACTTAACCATTAGAACTCCTAAATCTCTTCAGGCATTATATACTATATATAAGCCTTATCGAAAAGAACCTATATGCAAATTTGACACATGTTCGACAATTCTGCATAAAAACCCATTCATCTAATTGAGGACGGATGGGGGGGGGGATAATCGTACCTTCCCAAAACTAATCAGGTAAGCGTTTTTTCAGGATGAACGTTTATCCAAAAATTAAACCAAAACATTTAATTCAGCATGAAAAACCCATTTACCTAAACTATTAGCCCCCCTCCAAGATCCCCCTTTCAAACTTAAGCAATGAATCCCCAAAATCAATAATAAATCCCCAAAATCAATTCTTTGTCACTTTTTTTCCGGTAACTTTTTTTCCTTGTCACTTTTTTCCGCTTTTGTAGTTTATGTCACTTTTTTCTGATAACTTTTTTTCCGGTCACTTTTTTTCCTAGATTCATCTTGACAACCAGGGACGTGCAAAGAGAAAATTGCGCCCGGGGCAACTTAGAATTTGGCGCTCCCCCTCCAAAATTTTTCTTGTAAAAGACCAAAAAGGATGTTAGTATTATAAATTTTGCGCTCTCTAAATCTCTGCGCCCGGGGCGGCTCCCCCTCCCCCCCCCCTTTCGCACGGCTCTGCTGACAACAATTAAGTCAACTTCCTGCCCGGCTCGATTATGTAGAAATAAAATACAAGCCTGATATTGATTGGAACGCGTCTGTTGAAAAAATTAAGCCCGGGCTCAGATATCATATTATTGTAAGATGGTGATCTCTACGCTGGGCATTTCACACTTCTATTATCAAACTAGCAATGATTCGTGACGCACATTTATATTTATTTTTGCGAAAGTCATATTCATTGGAAACGTCCCATATTTTATCGAAATGGTAGATCCGCTTTTAATTAGGACCCGGTTTTCCGGTCCGCGGTCGGTCTAGGTCAGGGTAGAGCCTCTAGAATTATGGGCCGGAGCATCACCGCCATATTTAGGTACACTGTGGGTACATCCCTGCTTCTTGGCGACCACAGAGGCAACTTAAGCGCCTTATTGGCGATCTCAAGAAATTTGTTTATCATATATTACTTGAACTACAAGTAATGCATCATTTTGTTATGCATCATCTATGTGATAAACGGAAAAAAAGTGACTGGAAGAAAGTGACAGAAAAAACAAATGCTGAAAAAATGTGACGCAGCAAAAAAGTGACAAGGAACTGATAGATATTAAACTTAATAAATATGTGCTAAAAATAAAATAGTAATGAAGAATGTATCTTTTCTGTTCTAATAAATCATTAAAAAAATAAAAAAATTATTATATATTTTATTAACTGATAGTAAATTAATAAAAATAATTGTAAAAATAAATAAAATTAAATATTAAAAATTAGTTTCAATTACAAGAATTGATTTTAAAAATGATAATATTTTATTAACTAATAGCAAATTAATAAAAATAATTGTATAAATAAATTAAATTAAATTAAAATTAGTTTCACTAACAAGAATTCATAAAAAAATTATATTTGATAGTAATAATTGATAGTAAATTAATAAACATAATTGTAGAAATAAATAAAATTACATATTAAAAAATTAATTTCACTGGCAAGAATTAATTTAAAAAATGATAATATTTTATTAACTCATAGTAAATCAATAAAAAATTAAATGTATAACTAATTAAAATCAAATATTAAAAAATCTACTCATTAACAAATATATATTTAAAAAATGATATTCTATCAACTCATAGTAAATCAAAAAGATGAATATATAATTAAATAATAAATAATAAACAAATAAATAAATAAATAATGTGATAATTAATACATTAATGTAATGCGAAATAATTATACATAATACTTTATATATTATTTAACTATATTGTTTACATAATGCATTTATTATAATTATAGTTAATATATTTTATTAATTATTAAATTATAAATTAGTCATTTATTAAACTATTATTATTACTATTGTTATTGTTAAATTACAATTATTAAATTAAATATGAATAATTTATTATATTTATATAGTTTTATATTATTTTATTATATATATATATATATATATATATATATATATATATATATATATATATATATATATATATATATATATATAATCTATTATTTATTATATTGTATAATGCAATATAATTATACAAAATAACATAATATGTATATATATATTGGGATAATATTTATAATATAATTATATTTACATTATTTATATATTTATATTTTAAAATTATTTATAATTTTAATTATATATAGCAATTTATATATTATTATTTTTTATTTATTAAGTTATGTATTAATATGTTATTACGTTATATATTATATTTATATCTACAAAAAATTATATAATTATAATATAATATACATTATAAAATATAATACATTAATATAATAAAATAATTAATAAAAATATCTAATACTATATAAAAATAATAAATAAATTTTAATAATAATAATAATTGTGCAATTTTTCTTATTTGTTATTATCTTTTCTCAATCATATAATAAATCGATAAAAATTACATTATCATTTACAACATTTTTGTGATTTAAAACATTACTTATTTAAGACATGCCCTCAGAAAACCCGTAACGTATCCCCAAGAGCATGCATACCCTTGATTGGGAACCGCTATCATACGAGATTTATATAAATACAGATATAAAAAATTAAATCTAAAAGAATCGTAATCATCATTTATTTTTACAACTTTTGACCGACTTTTAAATTTGGCGCTTTCAAAAACCGCGCCAATCATTTCGACGACAGTTGGTTATTTACTTTGTTTGTTTTGTGTTTTCTTCCAGAAATTGGAACGCCTTGTATCCTTTTCTGAAATGGTTTGAACAATTCATAGCAGAGCAACATCTTACCATAAATTTCGTATTTAATTAGAACGTGTATTTAATAGAAAATAACTGTCAAAATGCAGCACCGTTGCTCTCTGTTTACATAGAAGCGAATGGGCGCTGGGTACATATTGCAAACCCAAAGGCATATCAATGGCGGATGCTTCAGCTCGTAAATCTAGTAGCCCTAGGTCAGGGGTGCCCAGAGAAGGGCTTGGTGACGTAAAATGCATCATACAATTTAGTTTTTTTTGGGGAGAATTTGAGAAAAAATACTTTTCTTTTTTTTTTTGGGGGGGGGGGGGAAGGGTTTCTAAATTCTTAATTTCCTTTTTTTTTTTTTGCTGTTAAAAAATCTTATTATTATTATTTTTTTTTAATATCACTTTTAAATATTTTCAACATTGGATTTTCAGAATCGTTCCTGTGTTTTCTTTCTTTAAATTCTAGATAAGGGTAATAAGAACTCATTTTGCTATACTCAACTCGCTATCTTTTGTAAATCTTGATTCTTTTAATATCACTTTTAAATTTTTTCAACATTGAATTTCCAGAAATGTTCCTGTGCTTTCCTTCTTTAATTCTAGATAAAGGCAATAAGAACTCATTCCGCTATGCTCAACTCGCTATCTTTTGAATGTGCAGTAGATTATAAGTAGAGTATATTTTAGAATTGTTATTCTGTTTAGGGGGGGGGAGGGGGTCAATGTTAAAGAATGAAGATTTTTTTTTGAGGGGGGGGGGGTGATTTGCGTCATTGGATTTGGAAGAGATGGTCACCGTCACCACTGGGCTAGGTACAGATCTCCGGCCAAACATGAGCTCATTCAGACTGTACACTGGACTGGCCACCAGGGCTCGACTAAGACAGTGGGGGGCCCTGGGGCAAACATTTTTAGGGGGGGGGCCTTCTATCTTAAAATTGTTCGTAAATTATACTCACGTGACTAAAACTGAAATTCATAACTATTGTATGTGTACATAAATTTCGTACCAAGTACTATTCACATCTATATACATAAAAGCAGAAGAAAGACAACTTTAAGAAATTATAGATTACATGAATGTAAGGATAAATGCGAGGCCTTATGTAGCCATTGGGTTCGGAAACAGAGTGGTTAGGAGAAGAGAGAGCCTTAAAATTGAAAAAAAAAAAAAAAAAAAAAAAAGAATTTTGGTCACTTTTGACCATTTTTTAGGTGCGTTCGTAATTATGTAAATACGTAGCACCTATTGTTGTCGCTCAGTCCGTCCGTCCGTCTGTCCGCATATAACAACGCAAAAACTACCCAACCGAATCGTTTGAAATTTAAAATACATAATTATAACATAATTTTGTCGAGTCATTTCAAATTTTATTGAAATCGGATGCATAGATCAATTACAGGGACATTCAAAAGGATTCCGTTACGTTACGGTCAATAGGGAAAAAAGTTTTAAATGCATTCTAATCGTTTGAAATTTAAAACATATAATTATTGCGTAATTTTGTGGAGTCATTTCAAATGTTATGAAAATCGGATGCATAGATCAATTATAGGGACAATCAAAAGGATTCCATTACATTACGGTCAATGGGGAAAAAGTTTCAAATGCATTTTAATGATGTTACACTCATTCGAACATAATAGAATTGGCATGAATCTATGAAATATATACTAAAATATGTCTTCTGTACAATCTGTGATGCAAAGAATTTTTATTATTAAATTACAGGGCCACACAAAAGTATTCCATTATATAGTAATGCTATACGGGGAAACATGGTGTGGTACTTGTTTTAATTTTATTCAACTATTTCACATTTTATGAATAAGATTTACGTTGCTGAGGTGTAATAAAAATTACTTCCTGCATATTTACAGAAACGTAAAGATTTCGACTACTGTACTGTATCCGGAGTACGCTCTACTATATCAGCAAGATCTGAATATTTTTAAAACTTCGTTATCCTACGAACGCACCTCATTTGCTACGTTCACGTGCAATTTCCAACTTGTTATCATTTGACACTGCTTTAACGAAAAACTGTCCTTGGGGGACTCCCTTCCCCTTAAGCCGGGGGGCCCGGGGCAATTGCCCCTCATGCCCCTGCATTACTCAGACCCTACTGGCCACCAAGGTCTTTACTGGAATGTAGAAATAAAAGAATAAGTGAATGGAGAAAGGGCTCGCAAAACGAAAAATATCGGAAAAAATGAGAAGTTATTAACAATTCAGGGCAAAAAACTTAAAGGGGCCCAGCGGAGCAGGTCTTCAAAAAATCACAAAAATAAAATAAATAAATAAAAATCTGAACCTCTGGTTCACTAGGACCTCTTGGACTTTCCTCATCCAAATTTTCAGATTTTAACGTGCGGTAGATTTCGTTAGCCACGCACACACGCAGACAAAATATTTTCCTTTATCAATATAGATTTAAAATAAAATCATATTCAATCAACAATCTTTTCTTCCATATTTTCTATATATAATTAAAAAATTATATGAATTAAATTCTAAATAAAATGAGTAAAAAAAAACTAAAATAGTGGGTTTTAAATTGGTCTAATTTGTTCCAATAAAAAAAAAAAAAAAAAAAAAAAAAAAAAAAAAAAAAAAAAAGAAAATTGTTTCAAATCTTTGATTGCTTGAAACCTTATCACATTTTGATCATTATTACTGAAAGTTTTAGCATTAATTTAAAAATTAAGTGAAATTCTTGTTTAATAAAACGTAGTTAAAATCTGCCTATCTAATGGATTGTAATTCATGCTTCTTATTTATCGTTGTCTATAATTGCATCTCTTATCAACAGTCATTCCCTTTTACCACTCTCCTACTCTTAACAAAGAAAATAAAATAAAGCGTTCTCTACGTTCTTTGACAGAAACACAATGACGTATCTATTGGCGTACTTATTGGCTAGCATTATTCAACCACGCAAAGCAAGTTATCGCTCTGACCATCCTTAAGACTTTATCGCTTACTTAAACCTGTTTTGCTGCCAAGCTTGGCGGGGTCCATGATATCTACACTACTCCCCCAATTGTCTGGCCCAACCTTTTTACTAAAATAAATTAGTGGTAAGATATGTTTATTTTACTTGCAATAAAAATTTTGCATGAAAATTTATATGCATAAACTTTCATATAATTTTTGTAACTTAATTTCTAATTTTGATAAGAAATTTGAGATTTTATTTTGTGATTTGTGGATGAAATTTGCGTTTTTTTATGATTAAGTGGAACAATGTTAAATCTGTTCTCTATAGCCCAAATTGCATAGTAACAGTATCTCCAGTCTAGAGGTGGTTCGTCTATGTGGGGCATAAGGAATCCCTGAAAAAAGGAAATGTTGTGTAATTGTGATTAATGCATTAAGATATAAAAAATTTGTGAAATAATTCATAAAGAGAAAAATGAAAACAAAGTTTAAAACTTGTATAGATAAAAAAAAGAAAAATATTCCATTAGATCCCAAAGAACACATGTCAGTCAAATTAGTTACCCAGACAAGCCCCATGTAAAAAAAAGTCATGATTCTTTGGCAAAATTCGTCTTTTTTCTTGCAATCCCGCCTTCCTTCCTGCAATCCTTAGATGATTTTGGCTTTTTTTTTTTTAATCATTTGTTGAAATTCATGATAGATTTTATGTTCAAATTTATAGTTGATTTTTTTTTTTTTTTTTTTGGAAATTATTAGCTTATTTTTTCATAAAATTAGTAACAGAATCACCCCTAAACTAAAGATACTTTTATAAAAATTTATATTTAAATTTTATAATTTAACCATAACCTAACTGCAACTTAACCTAACTGTAACTTAACCATGATCTAACTGTAACCTATCCGGAAATTAAATATAACCTAAGACTAACCGTAAACCTAATTGCAACCCATTGAGACAAAATTGCAATCCGAATCGAACTTAAAAATTCGATATGAAAAAATATTAGAATCTGACACAATGCGAATTTGAACCGGACAAAAATATTCTAATGAACCATAACTCAATCCAATTATGACAAAATAATTTCTGTATATATGTTATTTCACCCAAACATAAAATTTCAATTTGAAAAACCCCGAAATCTGAACCGAGTCAATTTCAAAATGGACAAAGTTATTCCAGATAACTATATCCGGATCCGAACCGGACAAGATAATTTCCATGGGCATAAACCCAATCTGAAACTAAAAATTTCATGCAAAAAAAATCATAATTTACAAAAATTGTTTTCTCATGGCGATCTTCATTGGTCTATCACATCCGAAAATTTGGTTCAAAAAGCCAAGTTTGACAACATCATTTTAATAATCATCTGGTTTCATCAAGCAACAGAAATACATTAAATAGGAATTATTTACTTTGCTATTTGATAATTTATTATGGTATATTAATCATCTGCCAACTCGAACAATTGTACGCATAACAGCCATTTAATTTTTGTTTTAAAAGCAATTTAAAGCCATAAAATTTTTTTAATTTAATCAATGATTTAAAAAATAACTCGTAAAAGCCTTGTATACGTATTGAAATATAAATGTTTATAGATAAGCTCTAATAAAAGCAAACAACTTCTAATGGTGATTATATTATTGTTTTTTTTAAAGGACAACTTTTAACAATATTTGTAATAGAAAATATGGAATCTGAGATAATAAGTTGAGAATAAATAATTGTTCAAACTAATTACAAAGTGTCATTATCATATAATAAATATTTTAATTATTTTTTTATACAAGATTTAATAGATTAAAAAGTGTAGTTACAATAATCAAACTATGATAAAACAGAGAGTTGAGGAACACTCTGTTAACCTCACATAATAAGAAATTTTGAAGAAAGTCTCAGAAAACTCTGAATGATGAGGCCAACGGGCAGCTAATTACTTGCAATTAAAGTTAAAAACTAACTGGAAAAGTAGATTTTAGAGATTGTCTAAATACTATTTCCTACAAAAATGGAGCAGTTTTAAGATTCTGTCCATAAAATTGTTGAAACCAGCAAGATAGAAAGTTCATTTGAAAATGGAAGAAAAGATGAGAAAATGATTAAAAGAAAGATAAAATTTTGGTAAAGATTCAAGTATTCTAATTTTAAATGATCCAAAATCCATAAATAATTATAAAACTGATTAAAAATGAAAATAATACAAGTAAAATAAATAACATACTTGTAAAATAAATTCATGCTTGTAATAAATATTGTATAGGCTCTCTTGTCTATTTTATGAATCAAATATATATTTGTTTTTAATAGAAATTTTCAGTTGAAATCAACCTTAAATATATTTCATATGATAATTAAATGAATTCATAAAGAAATTTGCAAAATTCTCTTAATGCAGCAGACAAATACATGTATGGTAAAATAGTTGTTGAATAGAAATGCTTTATTTCTTCTTATTATCAATTAAGATATATCTGATGACGAAATGATTGAGTACAACATGATATTGGTGTAGCCCAAAATGGAACAAATTGAAAGAAATTACTTAATGAGTTATTATTTACAATCTAAAATTTTCCATAAACAGTTATTTTAATTAAGAGAAAAACAATTAAATTTACTACACTACTTACTTACTTTAAATACAAAACTCAGAACACAAACACGCATAAACAAAAAACACCAATCCATAAGACAATAAACCGACCAAACTGGTCAAACTAATCAAAATTCTAGATCAAAACACAGTAGGATTGAAAAAAATTTAAGAAACAAACTGATAACAACATAAACTCATTTATTGCCTTGCAAATTATCTTGTTTCTTCTAAGATTCAAACATAGTATCTTAAGAGTATGTGCTCCTATATGTGAATTTCGGTAAACTTTTTAAGGACACTTTATTCCACGATCAATTATTTAAAAAAAAAAAGTTGCTTTCATTTAAACCGAATACAATCAAATTCAGTTTATGAACAACACAATGTTTTAAAATTAAATGTTAAAAACTTTTCCTTCAAATTAATTTGCTATTTTACATTGAAATTTTAAATTAAACTATTTACAAATAAGTTATAACACTAAAAGAAATTAATTTGCAATCGTAAGTAAAGTTGCATGACAATAATTGAATAATATTTTGTTTAAAAGAACTCTTGAACAATAGACATTTTTCTATTATTCCATGTATCTAGTTTTTTTTTTTTTTCATAATCAGACGATGGACGTGAGATCATGCTGATATGTTATTTTTATCATTTCTTTTGATTTCAATATGCATGTTTCCTATATGTGCTATGATGTGATCATCTAATAAATGTTTTGTGTATGGAAGAAGTTACATTTATCGTGAGAAATATCATAATTTTATCTAAATATTATGAAATAAATTAACAATTTTATACAAGAGCAGCGGTTTTTTTTAAAAAAATTTGCATTTTGAGTGCATGAATAAATAAAATAATGTATGAATTGAATGGAACTAGGATAAAAGAACAAAACGTTTTGTGTGTGTCCATGTGGGCTAGCAAATTCTGCAGCATTCACAAGTCTGAAATTTTTTTTTAAAGTAACCTAAAGTCTGTCCTGATGCACCTGCTATTCAGAACTTCAAAATTCTAATTATTAACTGAGTAATTAATTAAAATCAAGAACTCACTCTTACCAAAACAATCATTTCTTTTTTTTTCTTTTTCTCCATTTGCTTGCCTATGGTTGGTTGGTTGTATAAAACTTTTGAGGCAGTAATTATAAATCTGGGACAGAATTTAAAAAAATAATTTAAAAGTGACTGTTTTTTTCCAAAGACCTTTAAAATTCATAGACTGGCAAACATCCAGTTTAATTTAGGATTTTAATCGGCTGTTCTACATCAGAATGTTGGCACTTTGTACATTAGAATGTATGGGTGGTTAATGTTGCAGTAAAAAAAAAAAATATATATATACAAAGCTTTTACAAGTTATTTTTTAAATCATTGATTAAATTAAAAAAAAATTTATGGCTTTAAATTGCTTTTAAAACAAAAATTAAATGGCTGTTATGTGTACAATTGTTCGAGTTGGCAGATGATTAATATACCATAATAAATTATCAAATAGCAAAGTAAATATAATTCCTATTTAATGTATTTCTATTGCTTGATAAAACCAGATGATTATTAAAATGATGTTGTCAAACTTGGCTTTTTGAACCAAATTTTCAGATGTGATAGACCAATGAAGATCGCCATGAGACAAAAATTTTTTGTAAATTATGATTTTTTTCACTTGAAATTTTTAGTTTCAGATTGGGTTTATGTCCATGGAAATTATCTTGTCCTGTTCGGATCCGGATATAGTTATCTGGAATAACTTTGTCCATTTTGAAATTGACTCTGTTCAGATTTCGGGGTTTTTCAAATTGAAATTTTATGTTTGGGTGAAATAACATGTATACAGAAATTATTTTGTCATAATTGGATCGAGTTATGGTTCATTAGAATATTTTTGTCCGGTTCAAATTCGCATTGGGTCAGATTCTAATATTTTTTCATATTGAATTTTTAAGTTCGATTCGGATTACAATTTTGACTGGATGGGTTGCAATTAGGTTTACGGTTAGTCTTAGGTTATATTTAATTTCCGGATAGGTTACAGTTAGATCATGGTTAAGTTACAGTTAGGTTAAGGTTAAGTTTCAGTTAGGTTATGGTTAAATGATAAAATTTAAATATAAGTTTTTATAAAAGTATCTTTAGTTTAAGGGTGATTCTGTTACTAATTTTCTGAAAAAATAAGCTAATAGTTTCCAAAAAAAAAAAAAAAAATCAACTATAAATTTGAACATAAAATCTATCATGAATTTCAACAAATAATTTCTGAAAAAAAAAAAAAAAAAAAAAAAGCCAAAATCATCTAAGGATTGCAGGAAGGAAGGCGGGATTGCAAGAAAAAAGACGAATTTTTTCAAAGAATCATGACATTTTTTTTTCATGGGGCTTGTCTGGGTAACTAATTTGACTGACGTGTTCTTTTGGATCTAATGGAATATTTTTCTTTTTTTTTATCTTTAGAAGTTTTAAACTTTGTTTTCATTTTTCTCTTTATGAATTATTTGACAAATTTTTTATATCTTAATGGATTAATCACAATTACACAACATTTCTTTTTTTCAGGGATTCCTTATGCCACACATAGACGAACCACCTCTAGACTGGACATACTGTTACTATGCAATTTGGGCTATAGAGAACAGATTTAACATTGTTCCACTTAATCATAAAAAAACGCAAATTTCATCCACAAATCACGAAATAAAATCTCACATTTCTTATCAAAATTAGAAATTAAGTCACAAAAATTATATGAAAGGTTATGCATATAAATTTCCATGCAAAATTTTTATTGCAAATAAAATAAACATATCTTACTGTGGTGTATTTAACTGTAACCGCAACTTAAGTAAAAATGTAAATAGAATGTTTTTTGTAAGCGGCAATGGTGTTCTATGCCGATTGTGTGTATCTGTGATCGTCTGCTGTAAATAATGTGTCCGTATTAAATAAGTTCTTTTAGTAAGATGAAAGTATTATTCTTCCAAAGTATATATATCTCTTTGCTAATGATATTAAATCGATATTTAATTCACATATTAAAATAATATGTGATATCTGGCGACGATGTATGGAATGAAAAAGTATCGGATTCACGCACATTAGATGCCGAAGACTGCCAAGGTAAAAAATTCTTTTTGTATTTATCTTTAAAGAAGATTAAAATGGAGCAGTTGGTTCAAAGTCTAATAGAACAAAATAAAATTTTATTAGAGAAATTAACCACTTTTGCCGATCCGAAAACGCAAGAAGCTAAAGTTTCAGTTCAATTTGAAAAATTTGATGAGACAGATGAAGCTTTTGATTCTTTTTTAGAACGTTTCGAAGCTTTCATGGATATTCAAAATGTTCCGGATGGCAAACGTGGGAAAGTTTTTATTTCGAGTTTGTCAGCAAAATTATATAATTTGTTGAAAAACCTGCTAGCTCCTGACAATCCTTCCGATAAAGATTACCTTATTTTAAAAAATACATTAAAAGCTCATCTCACTCCGACGCCGCTTATAATTCCTAGTAGGCATGTATTTCTAAATCGTAAGCAACGGGAGGGGGAAGTGTCAGTGCTTTTATGGCTGAACTTCGCTCCTTGGCAATTCCTTGTCAGTATAAACAGGAAATGTTGAACACGATGTTACGGGATGTTTTCGTAAGCGGGCTAAGGGATAGAGCAATATTAGATAGACTTTTTGAGGAAGATGATATAGATATTGAGAATACCTTGAAAATTGCTTTAGCTATGGAGAAAGCTATGAAAGGGGCAAATGAGATAATGGGTAAAGCTTTAGAAATTAAAGAATTAAGCGTGAGGAAAAATAATGAGCAGTCAAAATTTGTTTCGCAAAAGAAAAACTTTGGAAGACAAAATCTTTCGGGAAAGAAAGTAAAAACGAGCTGTACACGGTGTACAGCAACGGATCACGATAAATTTTCCTGCAGATTTAAATTAACTAAGTGTCATTTTTGTCAAAAAATCGGGCACATTCGAAAAGCTTGTTTTGCAGCGAAAAAAGGGTTAAAAGGGAACACGGTAAAACAAAAGCAGGTAGATACCCTGTATTCTAGTGAAAATGTTATCCCAATGTATTCTTTTGATTTGAAAGAGGAGGAGCAAAGAAAACCTCCAATTATGTTAACAGTAAATATTGAAAATAAACCTGTGAGTATGGAACTTGACACTGGAGGGGCCGTCTCGGTAATGAGCATAAAAAAATTTCGTGAGATTTCGAAAAAAAGAATTCAACCCACAAAAGTAGTTTTTAAAACATACAAAGGTGAAATAATTGTACCTTTGGGTTTTGTCACTGTTGATGTTGAATACAAAAATAAAAAATTTAAATTAAATTTGTATATTGTTAAGGAAAATTTGGATACAATTTTTGGCCGCGAATGGTTATATAGTATAAATTTGGACTGGAATTCTATAAAAGCAGTAAGAACATCTTATGACTATAATTTGAGTAAATTGTTAGAAGAGTATAAAGAGCTTTTTGACGATAAGTTGGGGGAAATTAATAATTATGAAGTAAAGTTGGAACTTAAATCTGATACAGTGCCAAAATTTTGTAGAGCTAGACCTGTACCCTTTTCTTTAAAAGACAGGATTGAACAAGAAATTGATAGGCTTGAAAAGGAAGGCATCATAGAGAGAGTAGAGACCTCTGATTGGGCAACACCAGTTGTCCCGGTTGTAAAAACAGATGGGTCTATACGCCTATGTGCAGATTATTCTGTTACCGTAAACCAAAATATTATGGTACAACAACATCCTTTACCAAAATTAGAGGAAATTTTTTCAAGCTTAAATGGGGGTAAACATTTTTCAAAAATCGATTTTAAACATGCATATTTACAAATGAAAGTACATCCAGATAGTCAAAAGATCTTAACGATAAATACACATAAGGGATTATATGTATGTAAAAGACTTATGTATGGTTTAAATTCTGCTCCAGCGATTTGGCAAAGATATATTGATGGTCTTTTCCAGGGGATGGAAGGAATCAAAGTTTTTATGGATGATGTTAGAGTGACTGGATCAGATGATAAATCACACTTAGAGACTTTAAGAAATTTTTTTCAGAAATGTAAAGATCATGGGCTAAAATTAAATTTAGATAAGAGTAAATTTTTTCAAAAAGAAATTCAATTCTTAGGGCACAAAATCGATGCAAACGGCATACATAAGACTGATGAGAAAATTTCTGCCATTTCGAAAGCTCCTAGACCTACTAACGTACAGGAAGTACAAAGTTTTTTAGGGCTTGTTAACTTTTATGGAAAATTTTGTCCTAATTTGGCTACAATAGCGAATCCTTTGTATAAACTAACACAGAAAGGTGTGAAATGGGTTTGGTCAAAGGATTGTCAGGAAGCTTTTGAAAAAATTAAAAATGAAATTTGTTCTCCGCGTGTCCTAATGCATTATGATCCATCACTGCCATTGATATTGGCAACTGACGCATCTCCTGTAGGAGTAGGGGCGGTTCTTTCCCACTCTTTACCAGATGGAACGGAAAGACCAATAGCTTTCGCATCCAGAACCCTCACAAGAACTGAGCAAAAATACGCACAGATTGATAAAGAAGCACTAGCAATTGTGTGGGCTGTCAAGAAATTTTATCTTTACCTAAAAGGGAGACGATTCACATTATTAACTGACCACCAACCTTTAGTAGCCATCTTCGGATCGAAGAAAGGTCTTCCAATTCTGACAGCGACAAGATTGTTACATTATTCTTTAGTATTACAATCTTTCCAGTTTGACATTAAGTATCGTAATACAAAACAACATGGTAACGCTGACTTTCTGTCTAGGCTGCCGTCCACCTCTGAACAGCTAGACGTTAAAGATGAAATTGATCTATTTCAGTTAGCACAAATAGAAACTCTTCCTGTCACAGCTAGAGACTTAGCCAAAGAAACTCTGTTGGATTCAGACCTCGCCCCATTGCTTAATATTTTACAGAATGGAGGAATTTTAAGAGGGAGAGAAGCAGAATATAGTCTACAAGATGGTTGTGTCTTGTTAGGCCAGCGTGTGTGCGTTCCCAAAAAGTATCAAACTCAGGTGCTTGAAGAATTACATCATGGTCATCTGGGTGCTGTTAAGATGAAAGCTATCGCTAGATCGTATGTTTATTGGAAGAACATCGATAAGGATATAGAAAATTGCTCGAAGAATTGTGTAGACTGTGCTCGGTACAAAACCGACCCACAGAGAGTAAAGGTGCATTGCTGGGAATATCCTAGTGCACCGTGGCAACGTATTCACATAGATTTTGCTGGGCCTATCTTTGATTATATGTTCCCTGATTATAGTAGATGCTCATTCCAAGTGGTTGGAAGCTTATCCAATGAAATCCACCACAGCAACCAAAACCATCGAATGCTTAAGAGATTGTTTCGCTCGATTTGGATTGCCACTCATGCTGGTAAGTGACAACGGTCCACAGTTTACATCATTTGAATTTGAGATGTTTATGCGTAATAACGGCATTAAACACAAGACCACTGCGCCATTTAAACCATCTAGCAATGGGCAGGCCGAAAGATACGTCTTTACAGTCAAACAATCTCTAAGAGCAATGCAAAATTATAGTGGCACGATACAACAAAAATTAAATACGTTCCTTATGCAATACAGAAAAGCTCCAAACCTCACGACACTTCATAGTCCCGCAATGCTCATGCTGAAGAGAGAGATTCGGACGAGAATCGATCTGCTGCGTCCTGATCTTAAACGCAGAGTGGAAGAAAAAGTTCGTAAAGGAACTTATGAATTCTCTGATAGAGGATTCCAAATTGGCGACAATGTCGCTGTACGAAATTACCGACAAGGCGACAAGAGATGGAGGTTTGGAAAAGTCGTTAGAAAAGATGGACAGCTACATTACACTGTCGATGTAAATGGCCAATTGTGGCGTAGACATGTCGATCAAATACGGGATGGAGGAGACATAGAGGAAAAAGAAAGCGAGCTCCGTCGATCGTTTTCAAAACCTGCCATTCCTGTGGAAGATGCTGATGTTCCGACAACTAGTGCTGAGTTAACACAATCACCCACTAGTGTGGAGACGGAGACGACTGATGCAACACCAGTCTCAGTTACTACACAAGAGCATGCTCCACTCAGTGTCCACGGTTCAACTCCAACACCACAACCAGTTCGCCGATCTACTAGAATCCGGAGACCTCCTCAGCGATTGGACTTGTAGTAGAAGTTTAGGAAGGGAGGAGATGTGGTGTATTTAACTGTAACCGCAACTTAAGTAAAAATGTAAATAGAATGTTTTATGTAAGCGGCAATGGTGTTCTATGCCGATTGTGTGTATCTGTGATCGTCTGCTGTAAATAATGTGTCCGTATTAAATAAGTTCTTTTAGTAAGATGAAAGTATTATTCTTCCAAAGTATATATATCTCTTTGCTAATGATATTAAATCGATATTTAATTCACATATTAAAATAATATGTGATATCTGGCGACGATGTATGGAATGAAAAAGTATCGGATTCACGCACATTAGATGCCGAAGACTGCCAAGGTAAAAAATTCTTTTTGTATTTATCTTTAAAGAAGATTAAAATGGAGCAGTTGGTTCAAAGTCTAATAGAACAAAATAAAATTTTATTAGAGAAATTAACCACTTTTGCCGATCCGAAAACGCAAGAAGCTAAAGTTTCAGTTCAATTTGAAAAATTTGATGAGACAGATGAAGCTTTTGATTCTTTTTTAGAACGTTTCGAAGCTTTCATGGATATTCAAAATGTTCCGGATGGCAAACGTGGGAAAGTTTTTATTTCGAGTTTGTCAGCAAAATTATATAATTTGTTGAAAAACCTGCTAGCTCCTGACAATCCTTCCGATAAAGATTACCTTATTTTAAAAAATACATTAAAAGCTCATCTCACTCCGACGCCGCTTATAATTCCTAGTAGGCATGTATTTCTAAATCGTAAGCAACGGGAGGGGGAAGTGTCAGTGCTTTTATGGCTGAACTTCGCTCCTTGGCAATTCCTTGTCAGTATAAACAGGAAATGTTGAACACGATGTTACGGGATGTTTTCGTAAGCGGGCTAAGGGATAGAGCAATATTAGATAGACTTTTTGAGGAAGATGATATAGATATTGAGAATACCTTGAAAATTGCTTTAGCTATGGAGAAAGCTATGAAAGGGGCAAATGAGATAATGGGTAAAGCTTTAGAAATTAAAGAATTAAGCGTGAGGAAAAATAATGAGCAGTCAAAATTTGTTTCGCAAAAGAAAAACTTTGGAAGACAAAATCTTTCGGGAAAGAAAGTAAAAACGAGCTGTACACGGTGTACAGCAACGGATCACGATAAATTTTCCTGCAGATTTAAATTAACTAAGTGTCATTTTTGTCAAAAAATCGGGCACATTCGAAAAGCTTGTTTTGCAGCGAAAAAAGGGTTAAAAGGGAACACGGTAAAACAAAAGCAGGTAGATACCCTGTATTCTAGTGAAAATGTTATCCCAATGTATTCTTTTGATTTGAAAGAGGAGGAGCAAAGAAAACCTCCAATTATGTTAACAGTAAATATTGAAAATAAACCTGTGAGTATGGAACTTGACACTGGAGGGGCCGTCTCGGTAATGAGCATAAAAAAATTTCGTGAGATTTCGAAAAAAAGAATTCAACCCACAAAAGTAGTTTTTAAAACATACAAAGGTGAAATAATTGTACCTTTGGGTTTTGTCACTGTTGATGTTGAATACAAAAATAAAAAATTTAAATTAAATTTGTATATTGTTAAGGAAAATTTGGATACAATTTTTGGCCGCGAATGGTTATATAGTATAAATTTGGACTGGAATTCTATAAAAGCAGTAAGAACATCTTATGACTATAATTTGAGTAAATTGTTAGAAGAGTATAAAGAGCTTTTTGACGATAAGTTGGGGGAAATTAATAATTATGAAGTAAAGTTGGAACTTAAATCTGATACAGTGCCAAAATTTTGTAGAGCTAGACCTGTACCCTTTTCTTTAAAAGACAGGATTGAACAAGAAATTGATAGGCTTGAAAAGGAAGGCATCATAGAGAGAGTAGAGACCTCTGATTGGGCAACACCAGTTGTCCCGGTTGTAAAAACAGATGGGTCTATACGCCTATGTGCAGATTATTCTGTTACCGTAAACCAAAATATTATGGTACAACAACATCCTTTACCAAAATTAGAGGAAATTTTTTCAAGCTTAAATGGGGGTAAACATTTTTCAAAAATCGATTTTAAACATGCATATTTACAAATGAAAGTACATCCAGATAGTCAAAAGATCTTAACGATAAATACACATAAGGGATTATATGTATGTAAAAGACTTATGTATGGTTTAAATTCTGCTCCAGCGATTTGGCAAAGATATATTGATGGTCTTTTCCAGGGGATGGAAGGAATCAAAGTTTTTATGGATGATGTTAGAGTGACTGGATCAGATGATAAATCACACTTAGAGACTTTAAGAAATTTTTTTCAGAAATGTAAAGATCATGGGCTAAAATTAAATTTAGATAAGAGTAAATTTTTTCAAAAAGAAATTCAATTCTTAGGGCACAAAATCGATGCAAACGGCATACATAAGACTGATGAGAAAATTTCTGCCATTTCGAAAGCTCCTAGACCTACTAACGTACAGGAAGTACAAAGTTTTTTAGGGCTTGTTAACTTTTATGGAAAATTTTGTCCTAATTTGGCTACAATAGCGAATCCTTTGTATAAACTAACACAGAAAGGTGTGAAATGGGTTTGGTCAAAGGATTGTCAGGAAGCTTTTGAAAAAATTAAAAATGAAATTTGTTCTCCGCGTGTCCTAATGCATTATGATTCATCACTGCCATTGATATTGGCAACTGACGCATCTCCTGTAGGAGTAGGGGCGGTTCTTTCCCACTCTTTACCAGATGGAACGGAAAGACCAATAGCTTTCGCATCCAGAACCCTCACAAGAACTGAGCAAAAATACGCACAGATTGATAAAGAAGCACTAGCAATTGTGTGGGCTGTCAAGAAATTTTATCTTTACCTAAAAGGGAGACGATTCACATTATTAACTGACCACCAACCTTTAGTAGCCATCTTCGGATCGAAGAAAGGTCTTCCAATTCTGACAGCGACAAGATTGTTACATTATTCTTTAGTATTACAATCTTTCCAGTTTGACATTAAGTATCGTAATACAAAACAACATGGTAACGCTGACTTTCTGTCTAGGCTGCCGTCCACCTCTGAACAGCTAGACGTTAAAGATGAAATTGATCTATTTCAGTTAGCACAAATAGAAACTCTTCCTGTCACAGCTAGAGACTTAGCCAAAGAAACTCTGTTGGATTCAGACCTCGCCCCATTGCTTAATATTTTACAGAATGGAGGAATTTTAAGAGGGAGAGAAGCAGAATATAGTCTACAAGATGGTTGTGTCTTGTTAGGCCAGCGTGTGTGCGTTCCCAAAAAGTATCAAACTCAGGTGCTTGAAGAATTACATCATGGTCATCTGGGTGCTGTTAAGATGAAAGCTATCGCTAGATCGTATGTTTATTGGAAGAACATCGATAAGGATATAGAAAATTGCTCGAAGAATTGTGTAGACTGTGCTCGGTACAAAACCGACCCACAGAGAGTAAAGGTGCATTGCTGGGAATATCCTAGTGCACCGTGGCAACGTATTCACATAGATTTTGCTGGGCCTATCTTTGATTATATGTTCCCTGATTATAGTAGATGCTCATTCCAAGTGGTTGGAAGCTTATCCAATGAAATCCACCACAGCAACCAAAACCATCGAATGCTTAAGAGATTGTTTCGCTCGATTTGGATTGCCACTCATGCTGGTAAGTGACAACGGTCCACAGTTTACATCATTTGAATTTGAGATGTTTATGCGTAATAACGGCATTAAACACAAGACCACTGCGCCATTTAAACCATCTAGCAATGGGCAGGCCGAAAGATACGTCTTTACAGTCAAACAATCTCTAAGAGCAATGCAAAATTATAGTGGCACGATACAACAAAAATTAAATACGTTCCTTATGCAATACAGAAAAGCTCCAAACCTCACGACACTTCATAGTCCCGCAATGCTCATGCTGAAGAGAGAGATTCGGACGAGAATCGATCTGCTGCGTCCTGATCTTAAACGCAGAGTGGAAGAAAAAGTTCGTAAAGGAACTTATGAATTCTCTGATAGAGGATTCCAAATTGGCGACAATGTCGCTGTACGAAATTACCGACAAGGCGACAAGAGATGGAGGTTTGGAAAAGTCGTTAGAAAAGATGGACAGCTACATTACACTGTCGATGTAAATGGCCAATTGTGGCGTAGACATGTCGATCAAATACGGGATGGAGGAGACATAGAGGAAAAAGAAAGCGAGCTCCGTCGATCGTTTTCAAAACCTGCCATTCCTGTGGAAGATGCTGATGTTCCGACAACTAGTGCTGAGTTAACACAATCACCCACTAGTGTGGAGACGGAGACGACTGATGCAACACCAGTCTCAGTTACTACACAAGAGCATGCTCCACTCAGTGTCCACGGTTCAACTCCAACACCACAACCAGTTCGCCGATCTACTAGAATCCGGAGACCTCCTCAGCGATTGGACTTGTAGTAGAAGTTTAGGAAGGGAGGAGATGTGGTGTATTTAACTGTAACCGCAACTTAAGTAAAAATGTAAATAGAATGTTTTATGTAAGCGGCAATGGTGTTCTATGCCGATTGTGTGTATCTGTGATCGTCTGCTGTAAATAATGTGTCCGTATTAAATAAGTTCTTTTAGTAAGATGAAAGTATTATTCTTCCAAAGTATATATATCTCTTTGCTAATGATATTAAATCGATATTTAATTCACATATTAAAATAATATGTGATACTTACCACTAATTTATTTTAGTAAAAAGGTTGGGCCAGACAATTGGTTTAAAAAATTTGCTATTGTTACAATACGAACGCACTTATTTCCTACATGTTTTTATACTTCGTTATCAGAAAAGTAAAGTGACGCACACACAGTGAATGAATCAGAAGAAAAGAATGATTTGGAAGAGTTCATTCTTGGAAAATAAATCATTCAATGAATCAATGCAACAGAAATTTTCAACTTTTCAAATAACAATACAAAACATTTATTAACAAAACAAAAATAGAAAACATTTGTCGAAATCCGCGAATCTTGCACTTAAATACGGCCTTGGGCTTAAAATTCTACATAATTTGATTTTGGATAATTAACGCGAAAATTTAATAGTAACGTTTGTTTCTATTAATGTCTGGTCTGTTAGCTAAAAATATAACCAGGAATTTAAAAAAAGATACTGTTACATTGTCATGGTAACATTTTTATAAATAATGTAATGAATGAATCCTTTTATGCGAATGCTTATTACGATGTAAAAATCCACGAATCATTCCTGCATTTGGCGTCTTGTCTTTTGAACCATTTATCTCCATAAATTTTATATTTAATATAAATTATGTTTTTAAAGATTAAAATTTTAATAGTTTTTTATTATTGTTATTATTTCTTTCAACTTTTTTTAATATGGCTCCCTAATGTCTCAGACGCTTATTTCTAAACTGGATGTGAAGTTGTCCTGAAAAACTAGGAAATACATTGTGCATCCTTACACTGTTCATTGTTCCTGTTTGTAATATCAAGTAACTTTTTAGAAATCATTTTATTTATGCACCCCATTTTAGTAGAGTAAGTTTAAACAAAGATAGTTTCCTTGCGTACTCCTCTATTAAAAATACATCAAACTGGGATTTGATCTTATAGCTGCACAAAACTTCAACTATCCCAATTTTCCTTTTGCCGTTAACTAACCACTTACTTAAAATATTATTAAAACGTGTTATTTATTGCAGAAAATTTCGTTTCTTTATTTATTTATAATTAATTCGATTAGTAGTATTGGAATTTATATTTAGAAACAGTAAATTCGTTCAATTTTTTTTTCTTTTAACATTTAAATGTTAAAACATCGTGTTGCTCATAGATTGATTGCATTCTGTTCATCTGAAAGTACACATTTTTAAAATAATTGACCACCCACTGATGTCCTATATAAATTTTATCAAAATTTATTGAAAATATTAAAACAATGGGAGCAGCTAATAATCTGACATTCCAATATCTTCATAATATTAAATGGATTGCCAATAGATGCTAGGATTTTCACTGATTTTTTAAACTACGTTTTATTGTTGTTCTTTTTTTTATTTTTTACATTTAGGAAAATGATACCTACTTGTGTATTCTCATGTTAAGAAGAAACACAATCTACCGACAATAACTCTACTTACTAGATTTTATTTTCTTTGTAATGTCACATTTCTTCTTCTAAGTTGCTATATTAAAAGCAGTTGAGGAGTATTTATTATGTACTAACAATTATTTAATACATTCTAGCCTTCTGTTTTTTTTTTTTTTTTTTTTTTTTTTTTTTTTTTTTTTTTTTTGTAAAAAAAAAACAACAGAAAATTAATATTTTACCATTTGTCTTGTTTCTATGTCAATCTTATATCATTACATACAGTCAGTAAAATCTCCTGTTAAAAAAAGTTTAAGCCACTTGAATAAAACTGAAAGATTGTCACAACTTATGTGTACATATTCACATTCTTTTGCCAACTGTGCCAAATCATCTGCTACAAATGAATTGTTTTGATTGTGTGTTTGACAAAATGGCCATTTTTATCTGCCTTCTGTGCCCAAGCTTGAATTATTTATGCCATTTTCTTTCTTGTCCAAAGAATCTTCTTTTCTTTTCTTTTTTTTTTTTTTAATTCTTTAACGTGTAAGAGTAACTGTGTCCTGTCTTATACTAACCCGTTGCATAATTCTTACTATTAAATGTTTTTTAAACATAATAACTATTTTATTTCTAAGTTTTTTTTTGTGTGTGTGTGTGTGTTTACAAAATATATTTCAGTTAAAAATGCATCTTTTGGAAATACAATAAGAAAATTCTCTTAAATATGACATGTAAATACAGTCAAGGATTGATGAACATGCACTCATTATTTGCAATTTTCTAATGTGCAGCCACGAAAATAAGTTATTTCAGTAGTGGAGGAATATGGATCCCTCTCTTTTACTGCTCCCAAAATTAGGAAAGAATCGTGTTTTCCTTAAATTTTAAACTAAAATTACAATTCATATAAAAAACAAATTATCAGATATTTTGCCTTCTTCCCCTCCTGAAAAAAAAAAAAAAATGGCTACATTATTGTATATTTTGGAAACATATATAATAGGAGATTTCTGTTATATGTGTATTTATATATTTTCTTAAATTTCCCATCTTTCTTAGACATTGCAAAACAATCTATCTATTAGGGTTTCTAATTTTTCTTCTGATGGAATTTGGAAAAACATCTAAAAATTGTCATGGAAAAAGTTTTCCTGCATAGTCAAGTAACGAAATTATTTAAGAAATAAGATTCATTGAAATTGATCTATCAAAAATTTTTATATAAGGGTCATTCTTGAAAAAAGGGTCTATTTCAGTCCTGGCATCATTTTAAAATTTTTGCTTTATTTATTTGTGATTTTTTTTATTCTTTTGAATATTTAAAGAATAGAGAATCTTTTCATACAATTTACTAGTCTATAGCTATTTTATTTTGTGTCTTAATATTAAGTAATACATGGGAAACCTCACCTCCGTGGGTGTCCCCCATTCACATTTTTAAAAATTCTTCGCTTAAAAAGTGAAATAAATTAAATGTTAAATAATTTTTATTGTTAATTCCTTTTTAAATGAACCTTAGCTAATTTAAAAATGGGTTTCAATAAATTAAATAATTTTTGCAAATGCATGTTTAAGTTATGTTTTTGTTTGTCCCAATTGAAATTCTCAACTCCGTTACTAACAGTTTTAGCTTCAAACATTCATTCATAGAAGGCAGTACTGCTAAATAATTTGTATTAAAATATAGGAAAAGAACTCTCTTTGTTAGCTCTGGGAAAAAAAATTGTCATTTGCTCTCAGTTAAAGCTTATTTTATTCAAATAAATAGAATTTCTTTATTTTGTTTTTTGGGATTCTCCACTCCATTACTGCCAATGGAAGGTAAGCAATGCATTATATTTATTTATTTTACGTTTGAATTTGAAAGTTATCACAACACATACAATCCTGTGTGAATAACATTAGTTTTGATTCAAATATTTACAAACAGTGCATCATTATATGAAATATCCTCACCTCCATTACTCTCACCTCCGTTACCTTTGCTAATCACGGAGGTGAGAAAGTGAAATGGAGGTGAGATTAAATTAAATATAAGTACTTAAAATTAATCAAAATAAAAGTTAATGGTTTACTTAACAATTATTATACTAACATAATATAATAAATATTGATATAGTTTATTTCTGTTATTGGACTGATGAATTGTAGCCTAGATTTCTAATTAAGTTGCTATCAACTATTTCACGGCTTTCACTAGCTATGTTTTAATAATTTATCTCTGTTGATTTAATCGATTCTTTGCTCAAACTAAGCAAAAAAGTGCGAGAAAAAATAATAACTATTATAATTAAAAATTTTTTAGATAATTGATTATAGTTTTAAGATTTATTAGAGAGCAAAATGATTATTATATTTTAAAATGTTTTTAAATAATTTTCTGTTATGAGACTAACAATGGATATTAAGTGACTAGCATAATTCAAGTGATTTAAATACTTTTATATCTTAATATTCTATTAGTGACATGAAATTAAACATATAGGGTAGCTAGCATATATTAAACTGTTACTTTAATTCAATAAATCCTATACAGTAGACTCCCTCAAATCCGCACAGATTTTAGAATTTTGCAGATTTCTGGTCATTGCTTTGTTTACAGTTTTTAAACAGTAATTTGAATGTAATTAAGAATGAAATTGAAACTTTTATGAAGGCTTACAATATAATAAAACATTAAAATAAGTAATAAACTAAAATAATAAAAATTTAGATAATTTTTAACATACTTAAAATATTAAAAGCAAAGGTCAAGCTAATAATGTAAGATTAAATATTTATTATAAAGATAAAATGCATTTTTCATATGAAATTTGCTTTATAAAAATACATTACTAATTCACATCAAAATCTTAAAATGAGGAAGTTTTATTTCACGTTTAGTTAGACTTAATAACCAAAAAGGTTTGGTTACTACATAAGTATATTTGGTAAAAAGATTTGATTACCAGTGATACAACAAAATCTTAATTTATTCCAAAATAAATTTATTCTTCCTTCATGAAAACACGTGAATTCAGTAATATTAATGAAAATTACAAATTAAAATAAAAATGGAATTGATGTAAAAATAAAAAGGTCAAATTTTATCCCTAAATCAAATTTGAATGTTTCATTGTTTACATCTGTAAATTATGTGCGAATTTTAGAGAGTTGTGGATTTTAGGGAGTCTACTGTATATAATTTTTTTTAGTACTATGATAAAGAAAAATAATGAGCATAACAGTATAAAAGGTCGAAAAAAAGTGTATTGCGAATCAAAAAAAGAAAGAGAACATACAAAGAATATGTGATGCGAAAAAAAATGATTCACTTAGGCTTGAGAAGGAAAGGAGAGATACAAGGAAATGTAAAATTAAGATAAAATTAAAAGCATTAATAAAATGACATCACAAGAACAAATAAATGTTAGAAAAAATTGACGAGAAAAGAACAAGAAATCTTACAACCTAAGCAAAACGAAAAAAGAATTAGAGAAAAAGATTGAAGAAAATACTCCTCCAGCAAGCCTATATATTAATTTTTCTGACATATGTCTTATGCTGTATAATTCATAAAATGCACATAAACCTTTTTTTTTCCCTTCACTCTCATAATTGGTACTTCCACAATCTGTTTCAAGCAACTTTTTTCAAAATTCCCAATGTTGGTGCATGGGAAAGGGTTGAGTATTTGTGAAAATGAAAAAGTATCAATTCATTTGTAAAATCATGTCCGTAGAAATGAATGAGATGTATAAGGTGAACTTTCTAAAGAAATCAAAGATTGGGGTGGTTTTTATTTTTCCAGAGAATGATGACACAGACTTTATTGATCAGAAACAGATACTAGAAATTCTAAATGAACCCACTTTTAACAGAAGCCATTATGTGTGCAATAAATAAATTTTATTTTTGATAATTTTTAAATTATAAAATTTTAGAGCAGTATATGCATTTGTTTTTATTTCAATGTGTTATATTCCTTTCTATTTTAAGATTTTTAGTTACGTTTAATAAGTATATACATTAATAAGAATATGCATCTCCACTCCGTTACCAAAGTCTCACCTCCATTACCACTAATTTTTTTTAACATTTTTTTATTAAATAAATAAAATTTATTGAACAGGACCATAGCTTTATTAGTGTTCCTTACTTGCTTATAAAACCCAGAAAAAAAAAATTAAGTGAAAAAAAAAGTTTTTAAATTAAAAAAAAAAAAAATTCTGAAATATGCCCTTTTTTGAAGAATGACCCATAAATCATGTAGCGGTAAAGAAAAAAAGGTAGAGCTTGAAAATACCTAATATTCCATTTCATTTAATTTTTTTTCATTGTTATCATTGCATAATGCAATAATTTTGTTCACATAATTTAAAAACACTCAAAACATATGTTTTATTCCTATTCTATATGAGATTGTTTTAATTTTTTTATGTTTTTGAAAAATTCTGAATTTAAAAGAAGAAGGATGGGGGAGTTCCAAAATTCACAAAATTTTAAAATATGGAAAGTTCTCTGTTCTGAGGATTCTGGATAATAAGTCCTCCACTCTGTACTGAATATAGTATTGAAAGATTCTCCAGAAAAAAACATAATTACTCATAATCCACATGATATACTGTAATTCATAATATTCTATAATCTGCTTAAACTTTAAGTTCCAATTTGTGCGGGTAAAAGGTCTCTGCCTGTACTTACATTTTATTTATAAGTAAAGTACTTAAAAATATCTGTTTGATTTAATAATTCTGCATTTAAATATGTAAACTATATTCTTATTAGTTCTTTGGGTACTACTTGATAATCTTGTCGATCACTTTCTCCAAATTACAAAAATGGCCATGATGAGTAATTTACAAAATTATGCAAGTTAGCATAATTATTATTTTAAATAAGTAAAGAACAAATAAATTAATAAAACGTTAATGAAAATACAAGTGAAAGTCTAATTATGTATCATTTGATGGCATTACAAACACATGTTTGCTATTTAAGGCCCCTGTCCTCTCTTAAGGAAACGCAAGCTAATGCTATTCCTATGGGGAAGCATTTTTCTAATAACTCTTTCGCATTTTGACATTTTTGAATATTTTTTTTTGCTTTGGATAGCTGAGGTGCATGCTGACAGTGCACCTTTTTTACTTTTTCGATTTCGGTTGCAGATATTTTTTTAAAAAAGCACTTTCAGTTTTGAAAGTGAAACTAACTTTGTAAAAAATATCTGCAACCAAAATCGAAAAAGTAAAAAAGATGTGCTGTCGGCCTGCACCTCAACTATCCAAAGCGAAAAAAAAATATTCAAAAATGTCAAAATGCGAAAGAGTTATTAGGAAAATGCTTCCCCATAGGAATAGCATTAGCTCGCAAGTGTTTCCTCGAGCGAGGACGGGGCCTTAATGTGAATTGAATATGATATTTACGATTATCCATTATTGGCACTTAGTAATTTTATTGTTTGGCGATAGATTTTGGTCAAAGAGTTAACCAAGTAGTACTGTTTATGGTTGCAAAAAACCTGGATTACTTATAAAAAAAACTTAACCCAGTTTTTTTTCCATATTTATTGTTTATTGTTTATTATTTTTTTTTTAAAGTAAGGGCATAGAAAGTCCATTGTTTTTTTAAAGTATAACTATTAAATTCAAAAATCTTATTATATTTTTATTATTTAAATAACTATGGAAGTAATTTTCATTGAAATAACACAAATAAATCTTTGCTAAATGCTGTAAGAAAAGTTTTCCCTTCTGACATCATATAATACTGTAAACTCTCTCAAATCCACACAATTTGAGACCAGAAATTGTACAGATTTTAGAATTTTGCAGATTTATTGTCATTGCTTTATTTAGAAGCTAAAGTTCGGATTTCCCTTTCTCCCCTTTCTTCACTCTTATTTAAGTAAATTTTTGAAAGAATAAAACATTTATTTTAATTTTATGTTTATTTCATAGATGTCCTCCCGCACATGAATTTCAATGTTATAATCTCCAGATCCTGATGTTTCAAGGTAAGTGAAGTCCAAAATTTTAATTTTGTGATTGATCAGTAGTTTGTGTAATACTTTTATTTTATTATTTTTTAAAAATAAATATTAATTTGTGAAGTAAAAGTTTCGAGGAAAAATATTCTGAAAAATGTCATTCCTCTAATGTGAAAAGTTTTACATGTTGAGAAAAACCGTCAATCAAGTCTTGAGCATAATTCATTGAATGTCAATTTCAAATTTCATTAAAATCAGTCGGGTAGTTTCCGAATAAGCAGGTCTTAAAGCTCGCATACTTCCCATAAGATATTATCCAGCCCGGGGGAGCGATTCTGGTGTGATCAGAATCGCTAAACTGGTCGAAAAGGCGACTGGGTGATTATTTGCTATTCTGGTGTTGTTTTGATTGAAATTTCGCTAATTGGGATTCCTTTTCATTTTGAGGACAGCTTCCAGTTTGTCGAAATCACAGCGGAAGCACTTGGAAAGAATTTTTGCTTTACTTTGGGGGTTGTCGCACTTGTTTAATATTAAAGAATGGAAAAAGGGTATAATATTTTAATTACCAGGTTTTGTAAAATAACATTTTTTTTCAAAATTTAAAAAACATCCAGCATTTTTTAGCACTTTCCAACAAAGTTGAAAAGTGCTTATGCATTCAGTTTGTCTGTTCGTCTGGCTGCGCTTTAACTCCCATAAATATACTTGGATTGCTATGAAATTTTTATACGTTGTTGATGTTTACCCTAGCACGACACATATTGAAAATGAAGTATCTACCATGATTAGTTTATCTACAGAGAGAATCAAAAGTTTCCCATTACATTACGGCGTATGGGGAAAAATGATTAATATACTCGGATTGCCATGAAATTTTAGGACGTTATTGACATTTACCCTAGCACAAACGCTATTGGAAATGAAGTTTCTACCATGATTAGTTTATCTATAAGGCGAATCAAAAGTTTCCCATTACATTATGGCCTATATGGAAAAATCGTTTCAAAGGAATTTTAAAGATGTTATACCCTGTCAAACATATAAATATATGCATTCTATAAAATATAAGGTGAAAATGTAGCTATTATTCATTTACATGGCCACAAAAAAGAAGTCTTTTAGATAATGGTAAAAGGGGGAATTGTGTGTGACATATTTTAAATATATTAAGCTGTTTCATGTATAATAAAATTGATATATGTCACTGAAGCTTAATATAAATTATACGCTACTGTCTTGCATAATATGAAGTACATAGCATTTACAGGGCTATACAAAAGATTTCAAATAGTATATTCTTTCCGAAGTACCGTATATGTGGCCGATGATGGCTGATGGAGGGATGAAATGCATTTTAATTATGATATGCGCATTTATATTTCGCTAAATATATGCACATTATATGGTGTGTATAAATGTTATAGTTGATATACAGGGCTACCCAAAAGAGCTCACCAACGTTACTGAATATGAGCGTAAATTATTTAAACGTGGTTCTTAAATAAGCTATGCATTTTTACGCTGAGCTTCATTCAATTTACTGGGAAATGTTTGCAGAATATAGTTAAAAGGATATACAGGGCCACACAAAGAATTCGGTACATGGACGCCTATGAATGATAATTTATGATAATGTGATTTCAGTTGTTTTAAAAGTGTTTTAGTTTACAATAAATTTTAGCCTAATGCTGACGTGTAATAAAGGTACAATGTAAACTACAGGGCTGAACAAAAGTATTCAAGTATGTTTCCATCTAATAGTATGAAATGCTGAAAAAGAAATTTCAAACTACTGGGTATTTTCTTGCTAAACTAAATTTTCCCATTATATCAACTGACATATGAAATACAGAGCTGTTCAAAAGTACTGGAATACATATTTGGGTATACAGTAGACTCCCTTAAATCCGCACAGCTTGAGACCAGAGGTTGTGCGGATTTTAGAATTTTACAGATTTCTGGTCATTGCTTTGTTTACATTTTTTAAGCAATAATTTGAGTGCAATTAATAGTGCAATCGGAACTATAATGAATGCTTACAATATAATAAAATATTAAAATAAGTAATAAACTAAAATAATAAAAATTTAGATAGTTTTTAAAATGATAAAAGTACTGATAGCAAAGATCAAATTAATAATCAATAGTGTATGATTAAATATTCATTATAAAAATTAGATGTGTTTTTCCAAAATTATTCAGCAAAACTTGTTCATAAAAGTATCAAAATCATAAAATAAAATTTTTTTTTCAAGTTTAGCCAGGCTTATAACCAAAAAATCTTGATTAATGCCTAAATATAGTGAGAAGATTGTGATTACCAGTGATATCAGCAATATCTTGAATTTTTTCCAAAAAAAATTTATTCTTCCTTCATGAAAAAAAAAACCATTAATAGAGTATTATTAAGAAAATTACAAAATAAAAAATATTTGAAATTGATGCAAAACTAAAAAAATCAAATTTTGTCACAATATCTGAACTAAAAGTTTCATTGTTTACATCCATAAAATATGTGCGGATTTTAGAGAGTTGCAGATTTCTGGTTTGCGGATTTGAGAGAGTCTACTGTATTTGGCTATACGCTATTATTTCCCTAAATAACAAAGTTTTGTTAAAGATTTCATTAAGTGTTGGAAAGTGCTTCATAATCTATGCTTAACACATGATTTTTCTTACTTGTAATTATTATCTGATATTTTCAAAAAAGTCAACTTATTGATAATTAATTATAAGTATTTTCAGATTTAATATAAAATATAAATTAAGATATTAGCATGGAAATTTAATAAAATAACATTTAAATGATTTTTTCTGTTTCTCTTTAGTAACAAAACAGAAGTTCAACAAACAGCAATTTGCTTTTAATATTAAAAAGGAGGAAAAAAAGCCGAAGATTTAGTATTAAGAAAAATTTCTTTTACAAAACACAATTTGAAATACAAACAATTTGCTTTAATTAAACAAGTGACTATAAGTTCGTCTGCCTTTTCGACTTTCATTTTAAATTGAATTAAATCAAAACCAAAAAAGATTACAGTCAAGTTCCATAATCTGCACAAGCTGAAACCAAAGGATGTGGTGATTATGGAATATTGTGGATTATAGAGCATTATGAATTATGCGTCATTTATTATTCTTAGATAGCATTTTAATTTTAAATCAGTATAATATGAAATTATAAATAAGAAATCTAATAATTAATTTAACATGCTATCTCAAAAAAATGCTTTTTTAAAGTTATTTTATTATAAAAATTGAATGCATTAAAATAAAAATAACCATATACATAATCCATAATACAGTTTGTTTCTTACTGTTAATATAATAAAAGAGTTAAATAAAAAAAGTAGGTGTTTTATTATGATTTTTTTCAATTATTTTATTATTTGATTAAAAAAATCCTTTGTGGATCACACATTTTTACAGTTTTTTAACTGTTTATTTCACTGTTTACATGTGTAAAGTTGACGCGAATTATAGAAAATTTCGGATTATGAATGTGTGGATTATCGATCTTCAACTGTACATATATAGAGTTGAACCTCGAAAATCCGGACCTCCAAATTCCGGAAATCTCTAAAATCCGGAAATTTTTCCGATTTCAGTTTTATTAATTTTTAAAATAAGACATAGCTGTAATTTTCATCAACTGCAGTTAAATTCCGATAACTATACTAAATATATATATATATATATATTCTGGTTAATGTTGTAATGACTTGCCGTTAATTAAAGACTTTATTATTACAAAAATTAAAAAGTTAAAAAGCGTTCAACAAAATTTACAGTAATGAATCATGATGAAATGAATGAATCTTTGAATTAATCATGAATTTTTATACTTGAAAAAATTTGGGGTTAAAAAAAAACGTAAATGCTGTCGAAAAAATGCAGAAAAAACGGAGAAATTTGTAAAAAAAAAAAAAAAAAAAAAAAAAAAAAAAAAAAAAAAAAAAAGCCAAAACAAGCATGAAATCAATTAAAAAATCTTGAAAAAACGCACATTTCATCAAAGATTCATGATTCATTCATTTCATAATGATTCGTCTCACTCTCAATCGCCTTTGACAATCGGGAGGGAGGGCGTTTTCTCGGGAATTTTTTTAAATTTCAAATTCTTTATAAAGTGGGAAGGGGCGTTTAATCGGGAAGAGCGGATTAACGGGATTTTACGGTATTATATAGCATAAAAAAAGATTTTTTAATAAACCTCCAAAATCCGGAAAAATCGAAAATCCGGAATCGCCGCGGTCCCGACGGTTCCGGATTTTCGAGGTTCAACTGTATATATATATATATATATATAGCCTATTGTGCTATTTCTAACTTTTTTCTTTGCTGTTTAGAATCTTGAATGCCTTTTTTATACTGCTTTATAGCTTTAGAAATAAATCTGTCTATACATTAAAAAAAGCTAACAACTTTAAAATATCGTTCCGGTTCGTGGAATTTTCCATTTAGAGTCCTGGAATTTTTTTATATAGATATGCTAATTTGTATTAAAATCAAAAGTAAAGTAAATTTAATTCATAATAAATAAGTTATAATAGCTAAAAGAGAGTGATTAACAAAGAATTCAGTTTAAAAGAAGTATTAGTCGTTGACTTCAGCGGCATCTTTAATTTCATTGTTTGTATCTGAAAAAATGCGTGGATTTTTGGCGTTCACAGATTTTAGAGTTGCAGACTTAAGGAATCTACTGTATTAACCAAAAATCTAAGTCAATAAAATAATTTATTTTTCGGATGGATGTGCTGTTCAGTATAAAAGTAGAAAGAACTTCTTAAACATGTGCATGCACAAAACTGACTTTGATATTGATGCCAAGTTGCATTTTTTTAACCACATCATCAGCTTGGAAGAATTTCTAGGGTGGTATAGGAGGAACTGTCGAAAGACTTGCTACAAAAGAGAGTTTGCAATAACACTACGGGAACCACATACTCACTCCTTAACAGCTTTATGATTTCACAAACAAAGATATTCCTGGCACAAATTTCATGTATTGTGCATATGAAGAATACAATGAAAAGGATATTTAACACTATATTCTGATTGGACAAAAATGGATAGAACCTGTAGTTAAAAGTGTATATACCCAAAGTTAGGGAAATGCATCATTTTACTCGCCACTGGCAAGTGAATTTTTAGGTAGACTTCGAAAACCACAAAATATAGAAATAGGCCAAAAGCTGTTTTTTTTTCTTAATTAGCTACCTATATGTTGCAATTTTCCAAATGACTTTGTTCAAATTTTCTCCCTTTTATCTATTTTTTAATTTTATAGAAACAGATTTTATTTAAATAAACTGAAGTTAAATAAACAAAAATTCATGAATTTTGCAAGAACTTGTTCAACAGTTCAGTAGATGTTACTACAAAAACAGTTCTGAAAGTTCCAATCTTAAATCTACAACTTTTAAGAGTTTTTGTGTGTCACATTGCAAAATTGGTTGGATGAAAAATGATATTGATTTCAAAAGAAGAATCCCAACCTCCCCTAGCATTGTCAAAAGTGTCAGATCCCCCCACTTCTCCCGAATTTCTAAAGTGATAGTGTTGTGTACACAGTGAGAGATCTTTATAATGCAGATCTATATCACGCTATTCTTCATATAACGCACAATTTCTAAAATGCAAAAAATGAATTTTGCGGTTAAGAGGCATCTGCTTTCCCACATTGTAAAAATTCCTACATTCTAGGAAACTAAATTTTATGCAGTAATTCAACTTTATCTTTTTTTAATTCAAAATGTTTTAATGAAAAAATTTTTATAGATAGTAAAATAAGCATTTTTGAACATTAGTAATAAATGAATGATTTGATCCAGGTATAGTTGGATCATATTTAAAAAATAAATTACAGAATATAGAATGATCTATTCAGTGGTTCCCAAACTAGAGACCCACAGCTGGGTCGCGGCGGCCATTATAGTGGGTTAAGGAAACAATAGAGATTTGTCACTAAAATATATTTTGTATTTCTTTAAATATATATACAGTAGACGCCCTTAAATCCGCGAACGCCAGAAATCCGCACTTTTTTCAGATGTAAACAATGAAATTAAAAATGGCGCTGGAGTCAGCAGCTAACGCAATGCAAAAAATTCTATGAAAATATCTTTTTAAAAATCACTTGCAATTTCTTCCTTTTTTTAAAAAATGTCTTTCAATTAATTTTCTGCAGTAATAAATAATGTTTCTTAGATGTACTATGATCGATATTTAATTGAAATAATCATTATCGTATCGTAGTTGAGTTGTAATATAAATTTCAATGGCCGTTTGGTAGTATTTGTAATTCGTGTGGCAGGATAATTTTTGCTATATAAATTTATTATTTTATAGTTCTATTACTGTTTTCATATTTCTGATAGTTATGAAACAAATTTGGGATTTACATCAGGTTTACCAAGTACGACGATAGATATTTAATCGAAATAATCATTATTGTATTGTAGTCACAGTGTACCGTAAAATACCGTTAATCCGCCCCCCCCCCAAACGTGATGGAAAATCGTAAAATAATTAGAAGGGGGCACTTACACGGGATTTTTCCGCGATCGTTTCACAAAATTTGCAGGGGTGAATCAGGATGAAATGAATGAATCATGAATTTTGATACTTGAAGCAACACTTAAAAAACAAATTGCGTTTTTTTTAAATTGTAAATTGCGTTTTTTTAAAAAAACGTAAATTCTGTCGAAAAAACACAGAAAAAAAAGAAATTTGTAAGAAAAAAGCTTGAACTCAATTAAAAAATCTCGGAAAAAAGCACATTTCATCAAAGATTCATGATTCATTCATTTCATCCTGATTCATCTCTTTCTCAAACAATGACCTTAATGAGAAAGTCAATGTTCTCAAACGATAGGTTTTCAGCTATTTCAGCTGTTTTTTTTTTTTTGTTGTTGTTGTTTTTGTTTTTTTTTTGAAAATTTGAAATTTTTTATAAAGTGGGGAGAGGACGTTTGATCGGGAAGGGCGGGTTAAAGGGAATTTACGGTAATATAATTTTCAATGACCATTTGCTTGGTAGTGTTTGTAATTCGAAGAGCAGGATAATTTTTCTGTATAAAATGAATATTTTTAAATTAATCAAGCTTGTTTTGTTTATTAACAAAGGCAAATATTTTTCTTTATAAAAAATATTGATTTTATCTCATCATTATGTATATTTAGTATTGTATCTCAATTATTTAATTTATTTTAATATTTTTCTAAAATTTTATTTTACTGATCTTTTCATATGCTTAACTTTCCCTTAACAAGTAATAGTAATTACTTGCGTTTTAACTATTTATTTATTTATATATTTTACTTAATTATTTAAATGTTTTAATTTATTATATGCATTCATTATAATGCTTAACTACGAATCAAATTAATGTTTCAAAAATGCAAACAAAGAAATAACCAGAAATCCGCAAAATTCTAAAATCCGCACAACCCTTGGTGCCAAGCTCTGCAGATTTGAGGGAGTCTACTGTATTTTAATCTAAATACTGTTGAGTATAGATTCCAGAAATTATGACTTTTTAGATGCATTTTTTGTAAAAAAAATTTGTTTTATTATAATGAATTAAATTTTCTTTTAAATATGATGTCATTTTCTCTCACATTTCTCATCTTTCAAGAAAGTATTTTGCTTAGCCTATGACAGGCATGTCAAACTCATCTACCACCCCGGGCCAAATTTAGAATTGTACACAAAGCCGCGGGCCACATTATCGAAAATAAAGAAACAGATTAATTTGATGATTATCACACAAAATGAAAACTTTATATTAAATACAACATTGTTTAAAAAAAATACAAAAATACATACAAAAATTTTAAAACTACTTATTGGAAAAATTAAAATCACGCGCCAGAAAATGTTAAAAAATATTTATTAGGTAAAACAAATCTGTCGTAAATGGATCTTACGGGAGTGCACTATCAAATGTAATGAAAAATAAGTTAAAATAAAAATATAAAGATAGTTAAACACATTTTGAACATTTTAAATCGCAGTCAAAATTATACAAAAATGTGTTATTAATTTTGTAATACTTATATCTGTATTTTCTTTTGTGTTTTAATTGCTACTTATTATAAAACAAACATTCATAGAACACAATTATTTTCAATATAATATTATGAAATTTAAAAAAAATCATAATTGATTAAAATATGCTAGCTATGGTTATTGATTTGACATAGAAAAATTTTCCTGATTCTTCTCACTTATTTTTAAATACATGTCTTGCTTAAAAATAAAAACTGTCCACAAAGTAAAATTTCTTGCACCTTTTCAAGAATTATAAAGTTAAAGGGGGGTCATTCCACGTGAAATCAACCAACTTAAAGAAAACCTGTTGCATCATTGTCACAGATTTTTTTTACATTTTTATCATAGACAGACATAGTAGTGAAACCTTCAAATCTGAAATTTAAAAGTAATTTTCGGAATATTGGCTGAGATATAGCCATTTGAAAACTGACCATTTTTGCTAAATGGCGGCCATCTTGGAATCTTATCATTATCTGAAAGAGACCATAACTTGACAACTAAGGACTCAATTTTTATATATCTGGTATCAATTTGAAGCTATATGTACAGAGAATGCAAATTTCACATAAAAACAATAATAAATTTTTATTTACTTACTTTTTATTATGGTCAAACTGAAAATATCACCCAAAAAAAAGGCTGACTGTAATGGCCCATAAAAAAAATTAATCATCATGAATTTTTCTGAAACTTGGTAAAAACATTGCTCTATCTGTGGGCTTTAAATAATAAAAAAATTGGAGAGGTAAAATCTTTTGTTTAAAAATAAATGATTTTTTACACATAAAGTGTCATTAACTAAATAATGATCATTTTAGAATCTGTAACTATTGCTAATTTAAAAAATAATGGTTAAAATAAATTTTTTTATCATTTAAATTAATATATTGTGTGTTTATTATATAATTCAATAAAGAAGTATCAGTTTGCAGCTATTTATACTAAATATTCATATATTAAAATACAAGTAAATTTTCATTTCTACAATGCTTTTTATTTCATTTAAAATATGAGAATATGATTCTCTAAACATATTTACAAAAATGTTAAATACCTTACTATAATGGACTACATTAAAAAAAAGCCACATAATATTTTCCCCTGAAATATTGGAGAAATCACAGTTGAATTCATTCAATTGTGCAATTTAAATAAAATAAAAAATTATATAAATTATGTATAAATAAATCTGGCCACAAAATGTCTTAAATAGGTTCTATGTATAGGGGAGAGTGGAAAAGAATAGGATACTTTTTACAAAAATTAAAAAATCTTTTTTTTTTTCCCACAAAGACAAAAATTTTGATTTTTTAAATACAAAATAAAATACTCTCTAATGTTCTTGAACAGTATCTCTAACAATTCTGAATCATCCTTCCAGTGATGAAGATACTGGAATTTGATGTTGTAACACAAACATTATCAACCTATAATCTTTGTTAAATAGTAAATATAGCCAACACTAGAATGATTTGTTTTCTTTAATACATTGTTTTATAGTTGTCTCATTCCTGCTTGTTAGTGCAGAGGTATGGGACACGAAATTTAGAATTTCTTTAATTATAAAATTGTTTAGCTATATTGTTCAAGAATATTAGAAAGTATTTTATTTTGTATTCAAAAAATAATTTTTGTTTTTGTTTTTCTGGAAAAAAAAGAAAAAAAGGAATGATTTTTTAATTTTTGTAAAATGTGACCTATTCCTCCCCACTCTCTCCTATACATAGAACCTGTCAGGTTCTGAGACCACACTTTCTACAGATTGGAATTTTCGTTATTTCTCTATCTTAATCTTTTGTGTATTGTATGGCTATGTACTAGAAATTTTCAAGGTGACATTCTTTCTTTGTGGATGGGAGAATTGACAGATAATCCTGTGCAGGTGATGAATAAGAGAAAGAGGAGATTGCTGAAAGGCGTGTTCATCTGTCAGTGATGTAGGTGAATGATGAGCAACAAGCAACATGTCACTAATCAAGAAAGGAATGTGGAATGTGCCCAATGGATAAGCTCCAAATGGGGTTGACATTGGGGACGCACAGTGATTTGAGAAGAGCAAGTCTTATCTCAGATTAGTTCAGTTCGTTCCTGGGTTTCGTACCAAGAAGGGGTGTAGGACCGAGGTCCTGAGAGAGTGTGCTCTGTGTTGTAGAGCGTAAGCAGTGTGTTTCTGGAGAGCAAGGGACACAGACGTCCTGGTGTTTAGTGCTCTGGGCCGAGAAGTGCAGGCCGAGGATACCTGTGTTGGGAGATTCGAGATTGATCTCCGATAAAGTGAATCTAACGTGCATTGAGTGTGAGGTGGAAGGTGTAATTTGAATAGTACACAGCCAACCTTTACTGTGTTTAATTCAATGTTAAACCAGATCATCTATATCCGAGTTGTAATTGTATATAATTGTAAATAGCGTATTTGGTGTGTACATATATTCTAAATAAACTGTTAATTCAGTTAATTGACAGCGTCAGTGTTCATTTACACAATCCTCACAGTAGGTGACTGATATCACCTAGTAATATCGGTGGTGGCAGCTATAACTACCGCGGACTTTAAGTTGTGTGGGCTGAAAGAAACGTCCGACAGAATCTATTTAAGACATTTTTTTTCCATTTAAAAAAATGATATTTATTTATGTGGTCAAATTTATATATATGTAATTTATATATTTTTTATTTTATTTAAATCACACAATTGAATGAAATCAATTGTGGTTTACAGCTAGTATTTCAATATTTTAGTAGCCAATATTTTAAAGAAAAATATTAAATGTTTTTTTTTTTAATGTAGTTTATTATAGTAAGGTATTTAATATTTATGTAAATATGTTTTGAGAATTATATTCTCATATTTCAAATGAAATAAATGGTACTGTAGAAATGAAAATTTACTTGTATTTTAATATATCAATATTTAGTATAAATAGCTGCAAATTGATATTTCTTCATTGAATTATATAATAAACACACAATATATTAATTTGAATGTTAAAAAAAAATTATTTTAACCATTATTTCTTAAATTAGCAATAGTTAGAGATTCTAAAATGATCATTATTTAGTTAATGACACTTTATGTGTAAAAAATCATTTATTTTTAAACAAAAGATTTTACCTCTCCAATTTTTTTATTATTTAAAGCCCACAGATAGAGCAATGTTTTTACCAAGTTTCAGAAAATTTCATGATAATTAATTTTTTTTTATGGGCCATTACAGTGAGCCCTTTTTTGGGTGATATTTTCAGTTTGACCATAATAAAAAGTAAATAAATGGAAATTTGTTATTGTTTTGGTGTGAAATTTGCATTTCTTGTACAAATAGCTTCAAATTGGTACCAGATATATAAAAATTGAGCCCTTAGTTGTCAAGTTATGGTCTTTTTCAGATAATGATAAGATTCCAAGATGGCCGCCATTTAGCAAAAATGGTCAGTTTTCAAATGGCTATATCTTAGCCAATATTGCGAAAATTACTTTTAAATTTCAGATTTGAGGGTTTCACTACTATGTCTGTCTATGATAAAAATTTAAAAAAAATCTGTGACTATGATGCAACACCCGTTGGTTCAATTCGTGTGGAATGACCCAGGGCAAAATTACCGCTAGTCGCAGGCCGCAAGGCCACGAAATGAGAAAAAGTGGCAATTATAAAAATAATTGTCGGTGGCTACTGATGGCTACTATTTACTAATGAAAATTATAAAAAAAATTTCAGTTATAGCAACTCACATTGAAATTATAAATTTCATGTGATTACTGAAATTTCTGGTTAGGGGAGAGTGGGGATACTTGAGCCACCCCTATTATCTCTACAGCTGGTTAATTTTTCTTTCTAAAACTGCCAATATGTTAACACATTTATAGTTCTGAACATGTAAAAAAGAAATCACACATCTTGGTACCATTTTGAAAGTATAGTGATCAATAGTTGTCTTTTCCCTATCTGAAGTAAATTTTTGGGTACATGGTTTTTTTGTTATTTTGCAATCAAAGTTTTGTTTAAAGTTGCAACTATATACATAAATTTAATAAGCATAATTTCAATTGTATTTTGAATCTAAAATAGTTCTAATAGCTGCATGCTTTATTTAGTAAAACTCTGGGAAACAAAACTAGTGGTAATGGGGATACTTGAGCCAGTGAGAGTGGGGATACTTGAGCCATGTCTCAACCCTCCCCACTAGAAATTAAACATAGGAGAAACAAACAAAAAATAAAATTCCTTCCTTATATTTACTAATAGATTTTTTTCTGGATAAAAGGGAGAATAATTTTTCATTTTATTTTATTTTTCTTAAAAAAATAACGACTTAAAAATGTTTAAAAATGTATATTTTTTAAATGAAAATATCCATTTTAATTTTCATTTTGACTAGCAAAATAGCCTGTCTAGATAAATGTAAACATAGTTTTCAATTTAACTTTTATTAAATTAAAATAACTTTTTAAAACTGTTTTACAGGCTATAATCTCTAATACTTTAATTAGTTAGGTCCAACATATTAAAATATTTATTTTTTAATATAACATATTAAGATTAATATCTTATATTGAAATCGTAACCTCTTTGCTGTAATTTTTTTTTAACTAAGAAAATTGAAGAAAAATTGGTAAAAAGAGCGCACAAAAAACAAGAAAAGCAACAAAAATCCCAGTTCAAATTTACCTGCATGGAGCCAAAGAGGAAGACAAAATCTTTTCTTGTGAAATCAAAAAAGTGTTTGAAATGGTAGAATGATACATCTGGCTTGAATTCCGACAGCTACTAAATTAAAAGCATGAGTTCGACATTATCATTAGAGGAAAATTCTGCCAATGATGGTGATGATGTGAAAAGAAAACCTTCTATTGATAGTTGGTTACTAATAAAATATGCCAGAAAGAAAACTAAAAATATTTGTTGGATAAGCACTTAATATTTTGAAAATGAAATTTGCCCGAAGAATAGCAGATTCCAAATTTAAATGGCTCTGAACTGAGGGTGTTTCTACCGTCGTTATAACTCAAGTTGAAATTATCATTTGACAACCAGTTCTAACGACAAAAAATCATCGTATTACTAACTTTGTTTTCTCAATTGGTTTGGAAGGACTTTATGTTTCATAATTTATCATTCTGTAAAATGTTTGTGCAAAAATAAAGCGAAAAAAATTGGTTGCCTGTAAAGTCGGTATACGGGCGAAAGTTTTACGTGACAACGACTTTGAGTTGTAAAATAATTTTAATGTGAATATTCATTCGTATAGTAGGAAGAAGGATGAAATAATAGTAACAATTTAAAACATTTATTTATACAAAGAATTATATTTAAAACATTTATTTATACAAAGAATTATATTTAAAACATTAATTTATACAAAGAATCTCGCACTGAATTTCATATTAACAAAATTTTATTTTTACCTTTACACATACATACGTATTTATATACAAATATACATACAATAACTTGCAATACACTGTGTTTGTTAAACACATTTTACTTCATGTTTATTGATGTCAAATGTTGAATTTTGTAAACAGCATATTAAAGAATTTTTCAATGAGCAGAATATAACTAAAGTAAAATGGCTTTCACTAATCACATATCATTAGTTTTCCATAATATACCACCGAATTACGAAATAAACTACACTTATTTTCTTTGTACTTTATACTAATAACTAATACATAACGTATTTCGTCTTAGTTTGATACTATCTAAAATTCCTATTAAGAACCGCCCCTTCCTTGCAGCGAATTCACATTCACGTTCAGAAAATGGTCCCACAAGTGACCGGAAAAAGTTAAGAGAAAAGTGAGCGCGTATCGTGAGCGGAGCGTAACGTAACGTAACGCAGTTTCTTGAAGTGTCTCCCGGCAAACCAATTTACAAGACGTTGTCACGTCAAAAAATTACTTTTGTAGGTATTTTTCCGTAGTGGCTCAAGTATCCCTTCACCATGGCTCAAGTATCCCTCCCATGGGGATACTTGTGCCACCATGTAAAACAAAAAATAAACATTTTTTATACATAGAAAAATAGTTCAAAATTAATTGAAAGTGGTTTCAGTTGAAGAAAAAATATCAAATTTTCATTTTCAATATTTTATTTTATTATAAGAAATTATAAAAAATTTAAAAAAATTAAAATTCAAAAAATGGCTCAAGTATCCCCATCTTCCCCTACATCATTAATATTTATAGAAATGCCCCTGCATATTTTAAAATTTATTTAACTATTCTGGACATCCTTTATTCTAACTTGAACGATTTCAAGTTGTGTGGAATTACATCCAATCATTGCTTTTAAAAGCAGGTGGATTACTTTTAACCTGTTTCACAAATACTTTTTTCAATAAAGTTTCTGTTTAAGATCTATTTATTTTTCGAAATTATTTCTAGTTATTTGTGGATTTCTCGAAAAATTTGTGAGTAAATTCTTAGCAAACTTCAACGAAGTTTCTACACATTAAACACAATTTTTCAGTCTTTATTTGAGTATAAAAAATTATTTTAAATTGACTTTTATGAATCTGTGATGCTATATCTTCATCATCAAGAAAGATAAAGATCACACAGTGATACGTTTACTAGCCTTTAAGAAGAAATTAATTAATGAGCTTATGTCCAAAATGCTAACTTTTGACTATGCATGCAGCCAAATTATAAAAACAGCATATAACAATGTTTTTGTTATTATTATTATTATCGCTATTATTATTTTACAAAACAAGAAATCGTGTCACTTTCCCTTTTAAAGCTATTTATTTCTCTTGATTTTTTTAGAAAATAACAAAATTAGCGTCGTATTTTAATTCTTTTTCAACGCATTTTTAATACCTAACAAATACCACGTGTTTCTTTGTAATGTCATATCAATGTGAATCAAAGAGAACAGTAAAATAATGTATTCGTTTCAACATAAAACACATAATAAACTATTAGAAAAAAAATATATATAAAACTTTTATAATTTTTTAGATTAAGGTATGCTCTTCTTAACTTTCTTATTGATAACTTTTGCATACCCTATCTCCTGGAAATGAATTTTTAAAATAAATTAGATTTGATCATATTTTGTTTGCATATTTTATGCCACAGTGTTGTTGAATCGGTGTTGTTTGCATCTCCTATACCAAACTGTAAAAAAATTTCATTCAAAATAACAACCATTAATTAAAAAATTTAAACTTTTCTTTATTTAATTGCGGATCATTAAATTTAATGTATGTCAATATCTGCCATTAAATGTAATATTCTGAAATAATGGTAGATATTTTGAATAAAAAAAATTCTCCCATTTTGCAAGACACAATATTTATAATGTGAAGTGTATTTTTGGCATCAACTAAGAACTGAATCAAACATACGAAAATGCCGAAGGCTTGGCGGGCCACAGAGAAGTTCTTGGCGGACCGATTGTGGCCCGCGGGCCACGTGTTTGACATGCCTGCCCTATGATCAGTATTGAAATGTAACAGTTTTATGATGCAAGCACCTAAATTTAGAAAAAGTGTATTATCAATTTTTGTATATTTTTTTAAAATTAATTGGTATTATTCATCAAATTGATATTGTTCTTGTTAGCCTCCTATGCTATTTCTTTCAGACAAGCTAAAAATGTCTTTCATCAACACTGAGTTTTCTACTCAACCGATTTTGATAATTATTTTTTAAATGAAAGCTATTTATTTGTAGTTGCGCCCATTTTAGCTATTTTTTAATTTATTTCCATTTTTATATTTTACCCAGCAAGCACATAACTTTCGGCATACTATCGGTCCGGAGCCGTCAATGTCGGTTACGTGTCGCTAGCAGGTTGGCAACTGAAACTTAAGAATCTGCTTTTTTGACAGCCGGTTACGGTAATCGGTCCACTTTTGGTTATATATCGGCAAGCGACTTATACCGGCAAGTGACGCAGGGCCGATATCTGAGTTCTGATAGTGGACCGATCAGATTTGCCAACATCGGTCCGAATTCAGAATATTTAATCTTAACCGATTTTTTTTCTCAATTTTATTTGAGTTTGAGTTTTGATAAGAAATGTATATTTCATGTATTTCATTAAAAATTCTGACAGTGATAAACAGAAAATATGTCAAAAATAACCTATATTTATTTATTTAAAAATATTGTTTTTGAAGTAATTTTTAAAATGACTTACAATTATTTTAATCAGAAAAGAATTTTAAAATTCTCTCCTTTAAATTGTTATTCACTATTAGGAACTTAATCATATAAAAACAGAAAAATAATTTGTGAGGTAATTGAATTTATTTTCTATTTAACTATTCATTTTCAAAGCAATAACTCAATTTCTTATTTTACTTCAATATTAATTACTAAAAAGTGCTTGAAATTATTTTACAAGGTAAAACATATAAAAGAAATCTACCCATTTTTTAACATAAAAAAATCAGATTTTTTTTTCTAAAATATTATCTCACAAACAAAAAATAAATTAATATTGCTATTTGATTTTAAGATTTAAAAATTATTATTGCAACAATTATTCGGAATTAATATTGCTACATAATAAAAAAAAATATTCCGCATTAAATCATGAAATGATTTTGAATTCTCATTCTAATTAAAAGTGATTAATTACCAAATTATTTTTTTATTAAATTAGTTATTTTACGTTTTAAATATATATTTCTCAATTTTTTTTACTTTATTATTACATTTAGTAATTTTATAATTCGTAAAAAAATATAATTTATATAATAAAATAATAATAATAATAATAATAATAATAATATATATATATATATATATATGTTACTTTTATTTTATTTTTTACTTAATAAATATACATAATCAACAACATAACATTGCAACATAGTCGTAAATCATAAATACTACTTTAAATCATCAAACGGCATAACATAATTTTTTATTCTATTTAAAAGTTAATTATTTATTATTATTTAAAATAAGTTTTCCTACGTTAAAACTATACACTTTAGAAATTAACACAAAGCATGTAATTATGTTATAGTTTCTAATAAAAAAATTTATTTATTTAACAATACTTCTGAAAAAAATGCATTATTTTTAATTTTTTAAATATACTATTTAAGGATTCTAAAATTTATAAGAAAAAGAATTAGTTTGCTTTAATTAATTTCCTAATTTATTAATTTAAATATCAACTTAACTTCTAAAATCAGGCACATAAGACAATTACAAGTAAAGGAATACATAAATAAAATAAAAACACTTTAATATTTCAATTTTCCAATCTCATTTACGTCAACAACACTCGCCATTTACGTGGCACTTACTGAAAAGACACACCTTTATTACCACACATAATCCTCCCCCTAAACAGGTCTGACTTGTCTAGTGGTTAACGCGTTCGCCTTCTGAGCTAGGGGTTGCGAGATCAAACCCCGCCTGTTCCCGCACTGAAGTATGTTCATTGGCTCTCAAAATACTTGCTAGAGTGTTTAACAGATGGCGCCACCAGAGATTTTTTTTGCTTGTGCCGGGCTTCAGTCGGTATTCAGGTGGTTAGCTATCGGCATAGTTTTTTGCCGATACCGGACCGGCTGCGTGCCTCATGAATCGGGCGGCATTCGCGCGGCGTATCAAAAAAGATACGGAACCGATAGCGACAACCGGCATCGGTCCAATACCACTGGTAGTGGCAAGCGGCTATCGTCCGATTGCTTACCGATAGCTCAGTGTTTGCTGGGTAGTTTTAGTTTTAAATGCTTTTTTACGATATTTCTTCAAAATGGTGACAACACAGTTTAGCTTTTCTCTCGATAATAAAATTACAATATCAATCAAATACAATATTATTACGGACGCCTTTTTCATATTACTAATAACAGTAACTTTTAAAAAACATTTGAAGAGAAAATGACGTCACTATTTAAAACATCGCATTTTTACTCATAACGAAATTACATTTTAATATTTCTTTTGATTATGAACACTGAGATTGAGATTTTACTTTCAGATGACTTCAGTTAGTGAAAATAATGCCATAGTAAAAATGAAATTAGTTTTTTCTTTTTTAATAAAATTATTTTTCTGTGAGTGCATATAAAATAAAATTTCTGGATTTCACCGGCACTCAGATTGCAGTTTTAACTGAAGATGTGCGAATGTCTGCATGCAAAATTGTAACTGGCAAACTTGACATTAAGTTTGGAAATATATTTGGTATATATTGATTCAATAATGTAATTACTTTTGCTTTTTTTTAAACCAAATCGATCGGGTCTTTTAAACATTTCATTCGTCGAATTCGATGGGATTCCACTCATTTTATTGTTAAAATGCATTTCCTTTTTCTCAGAATCTATAAAAAAAGCGTTTAAACTAAAGAAAAAAACCCGTTTTTGATGAATCTAGTCAATGAAGAAGTAGCACGTTAAATTGAATCTCTTCATTATTCCGAAATTCCAATGTCTCAGAGAGAAATTGCTAATCAATTGGGTATTTCACGCCGTTCTGTTTCTTATTATATTGATAAACACAAGAAAAATGAAGTTAGTTCATTGCATTCTAAACTGGGTCGCCCTTCTGAAAAACCTCTATCGATTTTTTTTTTCTAATCGGAGGCGAAACTGAATTCTGCAATGGCAGAATCTACATTCAACTTGTTACTTTTCCTTTGCTCAGAAAAACATAGGATCATATTCTAAATTTTGCAATAAACGAGTCATAAGAATATTGGCATTGTATACTGGTTGATTCATAAAGATTGATTTGATGATCTATTTCCCTAGATAATGGCCCTAGACGGATATTTCCAACTATAAATTTCCATAAAAAGAATGCAAAATTTGATGATATTAGTTGTAACCCATTGTGGAGTCTATTTGAAAAAAGACACAAACCATTAAAATTGAATTCTTTAAAAATATAATTTATAAAATCTAAAATTTATAAAATAAGACGATAAAGAAGAAAATATATTTATTAGTTCCTAGCAGCACACAGTGGCACAACCAAGGGGGTGGTTTGGGGTTAAAACCCCTCCCAGAGCTAAGAAAGATCGCTATAATTTCCGCTTAAATGAATCAAAACCAAACTTAATACAGCTGACTCCCTCAAATCCACACTCCTAAAATCTGCACATATTTTACATATGTAAGCAATGAAACATCCAATTCAGATGTAGGTGCAAAATTAAACTTTTTTAGTTTTATATCAATTCCATATATTTTTTAATTTGTAATTTTTACTAAGGTTATTGAATTCATGTTTTTTCATGAAGAAAGAATAATTTATTTCTGAAAAAAATAAAGATATTGCTGATGTCATTAGTAATCACAATCTTAACAAATATATTTATGTATTAATCTAGCTTTTTTAGTTTTTAAGTCTGGCTAAACCTGAAATAAAGATTTATTATTTTATTATCTTGATGTGAATTAGTAATGTGCCTTTATGAGGCAAGTTTCATTGAATAATTTAGGAAAAACACATTTAATCTTTATAAAGAATATTTAATTGTACATTACTGAATATTAATTTGACCTTTGCTTTTAGTATTTTTATCATTTTAAAAACTATCTAAATTTTTATTATTTTAGTTTATTACTTATTTTAATATTTTAGCATATTGTAAGCATTCATTATACTTTTGATTTCATTTTTCATTATTAATTACATTCAAATTACTTTTTAAAAAATGTAAACAAAGCAATGACCAGATATTTGCAAAATTCTAAAATCGGCAAAACTTCTGGTCCCAATCTGGGCGGATTTGAGGGAGTCTACTGTATTTAAATGTTTCGAAGCATTTCAGAATCCACCGCTTTATTGAATCAGATTTTATTAAAATTTTAAAATGATTCAATTAAATGGCGAAAATTATACTTAAAATTGTGAAAGTGCATATTACATGGATTACTTAAGTAAAAATTGGTTTTTTGAATTAAATCACTTTTTTGAGATGCATTATGCTAAAAAAAATATTTCCTGCCACACAGATGTCTTTGAGTTTAAATATTATACAATGAGTATTCTAATTAGTACTGATTCTATTAACCGGTGATTCGAATAACCGGCGATCACCTTAATTGAAACTCAAAACCGCCCCTATAACCGAATACTGGGTGCGCCACTGGCAACACAAAAGATGTATCCAAGATTGTCCCATCAGGGAAATAATGATAAAGGGGGCAATTTGCAGTGTCCATATGTTATGTTTAAAAGAAATGTTAGAAATGTAACAGGCTAACAGTTTCTTTAATTATGTATTAATTTATGGATATACATATTAGAAGAAAAAAAGAGAAAAAATTTAATATTAGATAGAAATTTTCATGTTTCTTCCTCAACCATTAAAGCAAATCTAGAGCGTTTTCTATTGGTAGGGTTGGAGACCTCGTAGTCTGACAGTTCTTTAATAATTTTATTTGGCATTTATTGACATTCTTATTAGACATTTTAGTAAGTTCCTGCATTTTTTTAAATTGAAATAGTGCAAAAATCTCTTTGCGAATGTTTGAGTTTCTAAGATAACAATTGTCACTGTAGACTATTTTAAGTTGTCTATTAATGAATTTTCTAAAGGTAGCTAAGATTACTTTTGCTACCAAAACCCCCAGACTGAACATGAATGAGAATAGAACATAGACATGCATTGTAAATTCAAAGTTATAATTTAATTGAAGAGAATTACTACTAAGAAGAGAAGAGATATGGATATACCAGCGACTTTTCAGCTCTGATTTTAAAAACATGTATACTTCAAGTGAGTCCTTTATCTAAGATAAGGAGTCTTCTTTACAAAAAGCCTTTCTTGAGTAAAAATAGGTGACAGTACCATTTGTGAACTATCTCAACATTAAAACCAGAACCGAAACTAGTTTTTCTTGTTCCTGAGGCAAACATGGATTTTACCTTTCCTCCATCAAACACAATAAAAGTTATTGTTATTGTGGCCTATGCAAAAAAAGATTTGAAAATTCCTTAAAAATATAAATAATTTAATAATAATTAAAATGCTAGTAAGAAATATATAAACAATGCTTCCATAAGATTAACTTTAGTTTGAGTATTGAGAGGCTACAGTTGTCATATGAAGACAATAGATCGCTAATGTTAAACCTATGGGAGAACTCATTTTAAAGATTCTCACTTGCATATTAATAATTATATATATATATAATACTACTTTCACAAATTTGAAAAGAATACTGCCATAGATTTAACATTATTTTTGAGTGTCTTTTATTTCATATTTATTTATATACATTTTTGTATGAAGTGACATATTCTTCTTTTGTTGCCCCTCTTCAACTTTCATTCTTGCAACTGGGGTACATGCCTCTCTGCAGCCCATAGTTTTGCACTGGTTAAAATAAAACTGCCAAAGCATGAGGATCTAAAAATCAAACATCCTAAACATCAATAAATTAAAATATATTTTGAATGTGATTAAAACTCCAATTTACATGAAATATTTTTATTAGCACCTCATACGTTTTACTTTGACTGCTAGATAAAAAAATTCTTTTCTTTTCTTTTTCTTTCTTACTGTTTAGTCTAATATTTTTTTTCCGATAACCTGAGTTCCAAAAGCTCTTTAATCACATTAATTTTCTTTTAAACAGCATAATAAACTGCTTCTTTTAACTGCATATTTTCGAGATTTTATGATTTTCACTAATTTAAATAAAGGGTAAGAAAAACAAACAATTAAATCTGATAATACAAATAATAGTTAGATACTACATAAAAAAAAGTTTATACTAAAACATTACACAATGTATTCACATTTTTCTCACAATGTTCTATTCACCACAATTCGTTATTATATTTTTCCCCATCTTAATTATATAGTGAATTAAAACTTACCTGAGCTTTCTGCTTATTGTGTACTCCCCAAATATAAGACTTTATCTTAAACTGAAACAGCTACAATATAGAATAATTTCTCCGTCAGGTTAAAATTGCAATTGACTAGCGGAAGGTTTTAGGCTTCTGCAAATTTCACTAAAGTTATCAGGGCCTTTACATGTGATGCGTTACATTTGCATGAATTTTTGGTTTGCAGATAGCTTGCAACTGGAAGTGTTACGTTTGCATGTAAGTGCAAAGCAATGAAAAAGTTCCATCTGTAGCAATTCTATTATCTATGCAAATATAATAATATAATAAACAAAATATAATTATAGAGAATGAAAAATCGTAAGCACAGGATAGATTATGAAACACTTTTCGATGCATTCTGAATAATGCATCACCTATTAATTTAAACCAATTGCAGTAATTTACCACCCTGTGCGAGGAACAAAACATAACTATAAAGAACGAAAAATCATGTGTACATCAACATGAAACACTTTCCAGCAAATCCTGAAAACTGTAACACCTATATTTTCAGTCATCTGCAGTAATTCTATTACCCTGTGCAAGTAATAAAATATAATTATCAAGAACAAAAAATCATGCATTACAGCATAAATTGTAAAATACTTTCCAACACATTCTGAAAACTGTATTTCATCTATAGGCAGTAATTTTACCACCCTGTGCAAAGAAGAAAACATAATCACTAAGAACGGAAATTTTGCGTAAAGCATAGAATACGAAACACTATTCAATGAATACTACTGCTGGCATTTGGAACACATATTGGATGTTCATATAAAATAAATTGCACCAGCTGGCAATGGCAATGGAAGGTGAAAGTAAAGGATTTCTCTGTGCATGTGCAACTCGCCTGCTGTAAATTTCCGGTAGTAGTGGAGACACGGGTCGGAGTTTCCTTTGAACGGTGGGTTGTGTAGAACATTTTGTGCACCCTGACGGTGGTAAGTAAAATCAACAGATTTTGCTGGGTGTACGCAACATGTCTGCTATATGATGCCACAAGGAACAAAGAATATTTTGAAGATTTATTTAGTGCACTGCAGTCCCTATTGATGAGAGGTGGGAAAAAGCAATATTTTGTAGCACGTGCACAGCATGTCCAGTTTATGGTGCCATAGACAGCAGAGCCTGATGTTTGTTTTGAACATACTGCCTAGGCTAGTCTGTGCTATCTAACTTACCAGAGACCCATTCCGAAGGTTCATTATCGAATATTCTTTTTTTATTTTCATGTAAATCGAGAATGTAAGTATCCAAATTCATTTGAAAGAATCGAGAAGATCAGGAATCACAAGATGGATCAGGTAGTTTATTTATAATGTATGGTAGTTTATTTTTTGATGGCAGTTATTAATTATTTATTTATTATATCGATTATTCAATATATGTATTTATATTTTATTTATTTTATTTAGTTAGTTTAATGTTCATTAAATTAGAAAATTCATCTGACACATCATTGATTATATAATCATAAGATAACACTGAATTTAATGTAGATTTTAATATTGTGGTCGAAATTTCATTTCCATTCAATTTTCTGTGTTAATTTAATTTTACATAATAAGTTTTTTTATACTTAAATTTCTTTTTTAGGAATTTTGAAAACTGGTCAGTGGATTTACACAGATGCAAAAAGACATAAATTTGCACATCACATAACTTTAACTTGTCAAATATGCAAAAAAATATTTCTGTATTGCTTTCTGGAAAAGCAGCTTCTGTCACACAACAAGGAAAACCATTTATTTGTGAGGTATGTAGCAAAGGATTTTCTAGAAAGAGTAATTTAAACACTCATCATCTAATACACACTGGTGAAAAACCGTTTCTGTGTGAATTATGCAGGAAAAAATTTTCTCATAAAAATGCTTTAACAAAACATATGTTAATTCATACTGTTGAGAAACATTTTATGTGTGAGATATGCAACAAAAATTTCTTCCATAAGACTAGTTTAACCCACCACCTGTTAATTCACACTGGCGAAAAATCTTTTGAGTGTGAAATATGCAAGAAGAATTTCGCACGAAATGGTGATTTAAGCAAGCATCTGTTAATACATACTGGTGAGAAACCTTTTGTGTGTGAGATATGCAGCAATAAATTTTTTCGAAAGGGTGATTTAAGCAGGCATCTGTTAATTCATACTGGTGACAAACCTTTCGAGTGTGAGATATGTAACAAGAGATTTTCTCGTAAGAGTGATCTAAGCGATCATCTCTTAATTCATACTGAGAAGAAATCTTTTGTGTGTGAAACATGTAACAAGAAATTCTCTCGAAAGAGTACTTTAAGCACACATATGGTAGTTCATACTGGCGAAAAACCTTTTGAGTGTGAAACATGCAATAAGAAATTCTCTCATAAGAGTGCTTTAAGGGGACATCTGCTAGTTCATACTGGTGAGAAACCTTTTGCATGTGACATGTGCAACAAGAAATATTCTCAAAAGATAAGTTTAAGCAGGCATCAACTAACTCATACATGTGAGAAAACTTTTGTGTGAGTTAAACAAGGATATTTTATTATTTGTAATCTAAATGTTAAATTTGTTCTTAATTGTTGTTTTTATTGGAGCCATGGCATATTGAAGCATTATGAAAGTGTCATTTAATGCCCCTTAAATAAAATACTGACCATAGAAAGTATTTAATACTTAAAGCAATAAATCTAGATTAAGAATGTGAACATCAAATACTTTTTTATTTACATTTTGCTTTATATATTTTTTATTAATCTTACAGTCTCGTTTTCTACATTATATAGATTGAAAAACTTATAATTTTCTCTCATGATTGGGAATGCTCTACATAAAAACTCGCGTTAAACAGGAATTCATGCAATGAATTCTTTGATTATAAACCTTTCTTTTTTATAAACTAAAAAGTATGTTTCTTTAAAGTTCTGCTATCCCCGATTCCTCTGTTACATCAAAAATAACTTATAATTAACTTTCAAGAACACCACTTATGTATTTGACACACGGATTACTATTTCATAAAGGAATAAAAATTTAATAAATTTAAAAATATCAATAAATGTTGTCAAAATGTGTTTAAAAATTTTGCTTTTTCAATTTATTCAGGCTCATAATTTTTTCTGATGTACTTTGAAGTTATTTAACCTTTGATTGAATTGTATTTCATATGTCTATGCTCTAACTCTCATGAATTACTTGGTTTCCGATGTAATTAATATACGTCAGTGAGGTTTAAGATCACATATTATTTATTGAAAATCTATTGTGTAGCATGAATAGTCACTCAGCAGGACAGTATTTATTATATTTTATTACAGTCTAAGTCCAAAAATTGTTTGTGATGTATTTTAATTGTTCCAAGAATTTATTTAATGAAATTATTATGAATTTCTGAGCTGAAATTTCTGAAAATATACTTTTTTGTGTAATTCGTAGTGCAAACTATTTATAATATATTTATATACTGAACATCCAACATAAAGCATAATGATTAATTCATGTTTTTGAAAATGGTAATCCATGATTTCGACGATGTTCAAAAGTCATATTGAAGAGCTTCACCATTGTTTTATATACATTCATGGGGAGACAAGAATTGGCCTTTTATTCAGACATAATTTAAAATCATGTTTAAAATTTTAATTGTCTGTCGTTCAGTGGAATGTTTTTATTTATATGTTATCCTATTTATATTCTAACGTGTGTATATTTTTTAATAAATCATTTCTTAAAATTAATTTCGTTTTCACTTTGTATTTCTTCATTACAAAATAAAAATTATGACTTTGTGATATCTCTATTTTCAATTGACTTCTGTTCTAGTTTACTCTGGAGCCATTTTGATTACTAGATTTATATATGGACATGGCCAGACAATCAATCATCATTTGCAGATGTCCTGATGTTTGTTTTCAGCTATTGCAATTCTCATACTACATAAGCTTGATTTAAATTAATTTTATTCTATTTTTAGATAATGAAACTGACATTTGCTACCTAAAAGAGTTTCAAAAATACCTATATAAAAAAATCTACCGTAAAATACCGTTAATCCGCCCCCCCCCCCAAACGTGACGAAAAATCGTACAATAGTTAGAGGGGGGCGCTTACACGGGATTTTTCCGCGATCGTTCAACAAAATTTACAGGAATGAATCATGGTGAAATGAATGAATCGTCGAATGAATCATGAATTTTGATACTTAGAAAAATTTGGGTTTTTTTAAAATAAAACGTAAATTCTGTCGAACAAAAGCAGAAAAAAAGGAGAAATTTGTAAAAAAAGCCAACACAAGCATGAAATCAATTAAAAAATCTCGAAAAAACGCACATTTCATCAAAGATTCATGATTTATTCATTTCATAATGATTCATCGCATTCTCAATCGCCTTTGAAAATGGAAAGGGAGGGCGCTTTCTCGGAATTTTTTGAAAATTTCAAATTCATTATAAAGTGGGGAGTGGGCGTTTGATCGGGAAAGGCGGATTAACGGTATTTTACGGTACATCATTTCTGTACTGCAAAAATGTACAAATTGCTTTTTAATCCAAATCTTTTGAGATAAAGTTTAAATATTATCATAAATTTTAAAAAGAAATATATCATTATTTATATTTAAAATGCATTCTTACTTATAACCAAACACTTTACTTTTAAAAGATATATATCTATAGACCGAATTCTCAGTGTAAACATAAACAAAAGCGCTTCAACTAGAAGATAAGGGCGGAGTTTGCGGCTCAGTGTAAAGCAATTGCATTCCTTCGTCATTTTAAACAAATTTGAATCGTTTTAGAACATTTTTTTCAATATATTTTCATGAAAACTACAAAATCTTAAAAAATATGACAAATACAAAAACCCCAAGTAGTCCCCTTTATAGAAAAAGGTCTCCTTTAGTCCCTTTTTCTGCATTTTGGTCCTTTTAGTCCCGTTTCAGTCATTGAAAAAAATTGCCACAAAATTTTTTAAAAATCTAAAAATCACTAAAAGCTTAAAAAGTGCAGCGGGGAAAGTTTAATACAGTGGCTTAAGCATTGTAATAACTGGAATTCTTTCTCGAATGTTAAAAAATTACCACAGAATACACATTTTAAAAAAACCCAATCGTAAGAAAACGTAAATTTTGTCAAAACTAAAAGGATTTAAAAAAAGGCTAATTTCATCAAAAGATCACAAAAAGCACAAATTTAGCAAAAAGTTAGTGGGTGGGGTACAGTGGCGTAGCTAAGGGGGGGGCAAGGGGGGCGTCCGCCGCAGGCGCCGAAGCCTAGGGTCGCCAAATTGAGAGAAATTGTTATATATCTATATTGGGTTGGGGGCGCAAAATTTCTTGCTGGCCCCGGGCGCCAAAAAACATAGCTACGCTACTCGGGGGGGGGGGGGGGTAAGTGAATGTCTTTAAAGGGACGCTGAAAAAGCGTATAGTTATTGCAAGAATGTGCATTCCCCATCTGGTGTAACATTTCAGAAATTTTTGTTTCAATCACCCCTGAGATTCTCCCATTTTATCCTCCACAAAACATAATGTAGAGTAGACTTCTCTTTTATTATGCACGTTCCATTTATCTAGGATAAACTTGTCTCAGACAGAATTCTTACATGACCAGTTTTTGAAACCAAATGTCAAAGAATTGTCACCAAATGCACAAAAAAAAGAAAGAAAACTCTCAAACTGCATAAAAAATTTCACAAAATGTTGCACTAATTCCGAATAAAAATAATATTTAAAAATATGACAAAATTTATTAAACTGAGCTAAAATATTGAAATTAGTTTCCTTTTAAGATTAAAAATATGTCACAGCAAAATAAGAAAAAACTCTAAAAATCACATAAAAATTCAAAAATTGCTACACAAATTCTGAATAAACTTACTTAAAAGGAGGTCAACATTTACTATATTGGGCCAAAAGTCGGGCATTTTGGGCACTGAAATCGGATTCTTTTTACAAATCAAATGGAAAAAATCGTGGAATATGCGATTTTTTACACAAAAAGAGGTTAAAATATTAAATTTATATCTGGTAATTTAATCATTAGAACAAAGTTTATCACATTAAGTCTAAAAGTTTGCAACGGAATTCCTTTTATGAATGTCAAAAAAAAAATGTCGCAGAATGAGAGACAAAGAAATAAAAACTGAAAGACACATTCAAAATGTATTATTTTTTATTTTTAATTGATGCATAAATTTCATTTAAACTTTATTGAAAAGAGGATAAAAAAATATTACATTAAGCTAATAAATAAACAATCATAAAAAATCTTATAAATATTCAAAAACTAACTTAGATATGGTGGTACCTTCATGCCAAATCTTGTAGCTCTATATGCAACAGTCTTCTTAGTAAGACAAACTGTGTTGACTTTTATTATGTAATTTTGTTTTCAATTTTGATGGAGAAGTGTATTCTATCTATTAAAGAAACTTTAAATACAATGTCTTTAGAAAGCTCTCTTCAGTATATATTTCTATATTTTTAAAAAAATCTGCCACTACCACTACTGCACTTAATGAATTTTTTTTTGACCAAAGATCTTTTTTCGCTAATATTCAGAAAACTGTTGCATACAAAAATATGAACATTGGTAGTACTAAGAATATACAAAAGTGTTATACAGAATTGGATTAAAAACACACTGATTTAGATAGTTTTTAAATTGAGGAATTATTTTAAAAAGAATTCAGTGTTAAAGTTTGGTCAAAATCATTGCATTTAAAAAAGTTTTACAGCTGAACAAAAAATATGCATAGGAATTTAATCCTTTTTTCTAAGGATATACATTGCAAGCTTGTTGTGTGCAGACTGCATTTATTTTATTTTTTACTTTTTAATGTTTTGATTAAATTTTTATAATTTCATTAGACATTTTAATCATATTTAGAAAAAGTCATTATGATAAAAAGTTTTAAAAATCTATTGGATTTTTAATCACAGGATTTAAAAGAACATCATAATTTCATAAACATTTTAAAAGTCAAATATTTAAAAAAAATCAAACATTTTATTTTTAAAAGGTTTTACACAATACATTAAATTTTTTTTTTTTGGAATGCTTCAGTTCCAATTAAGATAAGCACTTCAGATAAGATGTACACTAGTACATCTCATTGTTAAGTGTCATTTATATTGACCATAAGACAAATTTTATGTTATGGTTCTTATCTTGATTGGAATCAAAACTTGTAAAAAAGTGTTTGTTTTTAGAGTATAGTGTAACACATTTCTTACCTTAATGGAAAATGTTTGAATTTTAAAATGGATTTTAAAAATTTGTTGTTTTAAATTATTGCCAATGGTAAAAACATTCCCCCCAAAAAACTTTTCCTTTTAAATAAAAATGTATTTGCATGTGATTATTGAAAAAGGAAATAAAATTTTAAAACAAGATAAAGGTAATCACATTTTAAAAGCAAGAAAATATTTAACATTTTGTCACAAATGTTGCATTTACTGTGAATATGAAAAAAGAAACAGAAAATTTTTAAATTACCTTATATACTCGTGTATAAGTTGAGGAATTTTTATTAAAAATTTGAGAGTTAAAAATGGAAAAAGGAGAGTTTAGTCTTATGCACGAGGTAATGAAAAAACAGTCTTATATACGAGGTAATGAAAAAAATAGTCTTATACACGAGGTTTATACTGTTCTTACCACAAAAAATAGAAGATCATCATTGAATTCTGCAAGTCTTAACTAATCACCTATGAGTTTCAGTTGGATTGAGAGATAAACGCAGAAAATGGTCATTTCTGCATGATTGACAAATAAAGCTCAACCTTTGTAATTGTTTCCTTTCAGCATTTTTATCTTTTTTTAAAATAGAGCTCAAGCTTGAGAAAGCTTCTAGATATTTCTCCCAAAAGCCCTAAAATACAAAAAAATACTATATTTTAGCAGTCTAAGAAATTATTTACCCTTGTAAATAAGGCTTGGATAGGTCGAATACATGTCGATTCAATCATTGACGTAACCTTCATAATCTCAGAAGCTTTGAATTGAACATATGTTAAAATTGAAAAAAACGTAATTTACTTGCATATTTTTGTTTTCCCCAAAACAATTTTTAGTCCGAGATACAGGGTGCCAAAGATGGCTTCCCAGGCACCATTTCCCACTTGCAATTTTCGATAGAATTTTTAGTGCTCTATCCCTGGAACAAGGCAAGCTATTTTATTGCGTTTTTTAAATTTTTATTTATAGCATAATATTTTTCTGTTTAAAAAGATATACTGCATTTTGAAATATGTATTTATTTACTTTATTTTTTGCTACAACTTCCTAAAAAATTTTTTAATCGAAAATATTTTTTTCTCCAAAATGCCAATCCCAAAAATTTTGATTATTTTACTGTTAATCAGTACCATTGAGTACTACCTTCACTGTAAAGAAGAACTTCCACTTTTGAGTTTAACAAGTTTTAGAAACATATAAAAAATTCAGAGAATTTTCCAGGAACTGTATATTAACAGTTCCAGTAAAAGTCTCTAAATTTTGTTTATTTTCATCGTATGTAGCCAACTACATATCCTAAAGAAGTTAGAAATTGCACGTTAAATCTGGCAAAGTTGGTGTGTTCGTATTATAACTAGTTGTATAAACGTTTAGATCTTAATGCAGTAAGTGCTCCACTTTTAGGCAAACAGGCATTAATACAAAATTTATTATGTTTCTATATGTTAAATTCAGCAATACAGAAGTTATATGAATCCATCTTAAAAAGAATGTAATCACCAAAGTAACCTAGAATCATTACCTATCGTGGGATATCATTGAATTAATTACGTATGATCTTATTTAAAAGTCAAGGCTGTTTTTTTAGTCATCAGCCCTGAGCTTTCTGCTGAACCGATTTTGATAATTATTATTTTTTTTTTTAATGAAAGCTGTTGATTTGTACATGTGGCCATTCTAACTATTTTTTAATTTATTTCCATTTTTGTATTTTATTTTTAATTTTAAAAGCTTTTTTATCAAATTTGTTCAAAACAGTGGCAATAAAATTTAGCTTTTATCTCTATAATAAAAATCTGTTTTGCTTTATCAATTTCCACCAACCATAAGCTTGATTTTATCGGTGAATGTGTCATCGCATTTAAAAGAGAAGAAAAATAATGATTTTCGTAAAATATAATTACCATAATAAAATGTTTGCGTATAATTATGCACTAATTGAGGTACAATACTTATATTATTTACGCAGAAATAATATTAAGTATTCTATAAAAGTAAAATAACAGAAAATAATATATGATAAAAAGTAATATTTAAAGGAAGGGTATTTTGTGGAGAAAATGACGTCATTCAGAAAGCAGATAAATTTACTCTATGAATATAACATGTGTTGTTATAGATGTGACATTGATGATGTCATATTCACTGACTTCCATACCTGCATCAAAATAGATTGAAGTTCCACTATTTATTTATAGGTCGTTGATATGCACAAATGAAAATATTTCTAAAAATACGTCATTTCTATCCATTTATAATAAATATTTAATGAAACTAAAGAGTTTTTAAATAACCGCATAAATCAATCTTTTATTTCGGAAAGGATGAATGTTTCTGATGATGTACGTGATGTCATATTGGAAAGAAAGGATTAAAATCATGGCAAATGGACACCATTATAAACATGTAGTGGGTCTGTTATGCAGTTTAGCAACTCCATGTTTCCATTATAATAAAAAAGTTTTTTATGAAATTGCAATTATGGTGCATTTAATAACTGATATTTAAACGAGAAAATAATGAGTAGTGAAAATATTTTTGAATTCGCCTTCTAAGGTATCTTATCAACCTTTTTAAAAAAAATTGGCATTTATATAATGCTTCAGATTTTGGAAATTGCATTAAAAAAGATTTGTTTCTGGAATGGGACGCACTATAATACCTTCAGAATTATTTTTGTTATACTAGTTTATTTTTTTATTTATGTATCTACATCATGGAAAGATGTAGATGGATGTCGTACACGAATCATGTTGGCGCAATTGCAAAAAAATGGCAAATTTTTGTCTTATATGGTAACCGGTTATTTTGTTTGAACAATTTATTTAAAAAAAATAAAGCAAGAAGTAAATAAATAAGCAATAAATAAACGATTATAAATTATAAGCATAATAATAAATATAAATATCGCAATAAATCGTAAATATTAACACTAATAGTAATATTAAAAAAAAACAAAGTTTTCGCCAAAATATCAGGGGAAGAAAGCCGCGCCAACATGGTGAGTACATGACATATGTACCGAAAGGTGTGCTATACCAATTTTAAGAAATGGGAATTATTTATTTCGCAGGATATCCTATTGTCTATATGAAACTTCTACATACATTGTAAATTTCAATTGCAAGTAGTCAAAATGTCAGAGGTAATTTGGAACATTATGAAAATTTAATAATAGGTGATAACTCTTATACGATTACGATTCTGCTGATTATGAAAATCTGATGTCCCTGAAAAGTGAACACACAAGTCATGTGGAATTATATTGCATAAGTTACCTTTAAACCTAAATGAGACTTCTTTATGATCTCGAAATATCAATACTAAGACAGAATTTGACATTAAGTCTGCAAGAATAATTATATGGGATGAAGCACCGATGGTCAATGCATATGCATTATTGGGTTTGGATAGATTTCTGTGAAACATTATGAACAACAATGATCCTTTCGGAAGAAAATTTATTATTTATTATAATTCTCCTTGTAGGTGACTTAAGACAAATTCTACCAGTGATTCCATATGCTTCAAAACAAAGCATAGTTCAAAACTTGACTAAGTTTTCTAAAATCAAAAATCAAGTGGCATTATTTAATCAAAATTTTAAGTAGTCAAGATTTAAAATATTTAAATTGATAAAAAATATGTAGATTTTTTTGACAGGTGATTGCAATTTTAGGTAGAGCCACGAAGTTTGCTAAAGTTTCAATTTTATAAATATTTATTTATAAAATTGTATTGTATTGAATGTATTTTAATAAATACATTCTTAGTAGTTTCAATTTTAGTTCCAAAAGTCGAGCATTGCTATGAAATTAATTACAAAGTTAGAAACTTAATATCCCAGAATATACAGTATTGTACATTCTGTATATTATATATTGCACTCAATAACTGAAAAACAAAAATTCTTCAATTTTTAACTGAAGTTTTAAATAGCTTACAGAGTAAGTGGTTTGCTTCCACATATTATCACCTTAAAATTCAGAGCTACTGATATTTCACTATGTTATTTGTATGCAGTGTTTAATCTAGACACTTTTTTATAGGAAGAACTTCAGTGGCTTCGGAGGGTATACAATAGAGTTTTGGGAGGGGGGGAATTACACCTTTTTACAATCGAAAACACACAATCTCAAATTTTCCGAGGGGGACAATGCATGGCTCCGGGAGGGAGAGTCCCCCCCCCTAGAGCCACACCCTGACTTCAACACTGTTTGTATGCATTCCCAAGGTCTTTTAAATGGGACCGAAATAATTGTACGAAACATGTATGATAATTGTTAAAAAATTAATCTAGAAATTACTAATGGCAAAATAGTTTGACAAAGACTTTTGATCTCTAAAACCGATTTAATACAACCAGAGACAACTCTTTTCATTTAGAACACGGGTACTACTTGGTTACCCCGTCGACCAAAAAACTATCGCGAAAGAATAACATTAAATGCCAATAATGGTTGATAGTAAATGTCACATTCACTTGCCAAAACACGTTAAGTGTGTTTTTACGTCATCAAACGATTTTTATTTCGATGTTTTATTTGTATTTTTTTATGAATATTATGCTAATGTATCTGTTAAGATAAAAATTATATCAATTTATATAATTTGGCGAAATCGGTCGACGGGATAACCGAGTAGTACTACAAAAGCGTAAATTTCCATTCGTGTTGCGTCTGGTATAATGATTAATAAAGTACTAGGAGAAATAATAGACATTGCTGGAACTTATTTACCCAATCTAGTATTTAACGACGGCCAGTTACATGTCGCTATATCTCGAGTACATTTTCCTTTAAAAATTTGTAAGTGCAAACAGCTCCAAAAAGTAGCACGACAACTAATTGTGTACATAAAAAATACTTTTAAGAAACTGAAAAAGAAAAAAATCTATTGTTCAAACAGCGTGAAAACTAATTTGATACTTATTATTGATAAAACAGATTAAAGTTGATATTTTCGTCTAAATACAGTTTTCTTTTGGTCATAAGTTTTAAGAGTTACTGTACTATATAATATGTTCTCTTCAGTCGAATTTCGATTGGTGCCACTAGTAAGTATAATAATTACTATGATTAAATTTCGAAGATAAAAAAATCAGCACTTTATTTAGAAAAAACAGAATTTTTATCAATGCAAAAAATTGTTATTATTATTATTTGAAATGTAAAAATACATAATGATCATTAGATTATTTAAAAAATATATTTAATAATGAATATATATACACTACTGCAATTATTTACCCCCCTCCCCCCTTCTTTTCACATTATGCAAATTTAAAAACTATTTAAAAATATATGCTCTATTTGTTGCTCTCTACTGGCATTGAATAAATAACAAAGTGTTTTAGTTTTTAAACTTTATTTATAATAAATATCCCCAATCCTATTTGTTTATCTCAATTAACAAATCCTCTTTCTTCAGAATTGATATTTCACCCTCATTTCTCCCAAAATCACAAACAAAGGTATAATTTTGAAAACATTTATTTAGAAAAAATTCAGATCCGTTTATTGTTCTCCAATAAGAATAAATAGACAATCTGACACTTAAATTATCGCTCTAATATCAAATTGTATGAGCTCCTTTCACACACACGTCCTAAATTAAAAATCTCAAAAACTTTATTTTAAAACAATATGCTGCTCTCAGATAAGAATGAAGGAATAAACAGCTTGTAAATTATCCTCCTTTCTCCCAAATTTTCACTTCCTAATCTGTCCTTCCACACAGCATGTGGTTTAACATTTTTAAAGTTATTTTTCTTTAAAAAAAATTAACTCTTTTTTTTATTTTGTAGTTTGATAATTATCTAAAATCTTCATCGAGATTCAAATTTTGCCTTTACCTTTTCTCAACAAACAGAGAAGAGAGGATTTCTAAGAATATGTAAAAAAAAAACAATCATTTTGAACATTTTTTTTTTTTTTTTTTGCAATTTTGCCATTCTCGTATCTGAATCAAATGTACAGGGTTACTATAAAAGAATCATCCACTTTCAAAACCTGATTTATTCAAAATTATTATACTTATAAATATGATTGATATATGAAAATAACCGCAAAATATCCAAGTTTAATGCTCACTCTCTGAATGTTTTAGGTGTGCCGATTGGTCACAAATCTAGGCGATAGTTCAATGCAATCCGCATGTTTGGTAGTGTGATGTAAAGCAGTTATTATTTATATTTTTGCTTTTTGGATGAACGTAGCACTACTATAACATACAAGCACTTCGCATTTACTAAGACGCAGAAATTTTTTTCTTGACTACTTTCATTTTGGGCGAAACAGAACGGATATTGAATTAGTGTTGCCATATTAATTGGTTTATAAACTTGAACTAATGATGCCACGCCACCCTGTGCACAAACTTGAACTAGCGCTTTCATCCAACCTGGTGTACAAACTTGGATATTTTGTGGTTATTTTCATATATCAGTAATATTTATAAGTAAAATACTTTTGAATAAATTAGGTTTTTAAAGTGAATGATTCTTTTATGGTAACCCTGTATATTTTAGATTTTAAAATAATGTATGTACCCGTCTTTACAATATATGTCATCAAGGGTGAGAATAACCAAACAACACAAGATTAAAATCTTTTTGTCCCCCCTCCCTTATCTTATATCTAGAAATTCATCCATTTTTCTGGAGTTGGAGAAAGAAATTTTAATGGGAGCATTAGATCATTATTTATTTACTAGATGGTACCCGTCAAGATTTGACGGTAAACATGTTAAAATATTAATTAGAATAATGTTTAATTTTCTTAATTAGCAACCTGTAAATAAAGTTTTGAAAACTTGATTTATTTGTATGTTATCTATGCGATTCCAACAGATTCAAAGCGTTTCATTGTTCTGTCATTGTCAGTCTAATCTACTCAAGTAATCATCTAAAAGAAATTTAAGCAAAATTTTAAAAATTTTAACCGGGGTTGCTTTTTAGCAGAAGGATAACTAAAATTAATTATTTCTCAGTGTTTTGAAAAAAAAAATAATGCTTAGTATTTTCTAATTTTTTTAATTATATTAAAAGTTTTTACTAATTTTATTTTTATCAGTCTCATTTTAAATCCCTAAACTTAAAATTTCAAGCTACTATTTATAATATATTTGAATTATTTGAATTTTTCATAACATTTTCATACATTATTTAATTATTAAGCCATGAGTATCACAAAGTAGTTCAATTATAATTCTTACATGATTATTTTACTTTTCCCCTGTATTATATTCTTTATTTTAATTTTTTCCCTGAAAATAATTAATACATTTCCTTATATGCATACACATATAAATCTTCCTTGTAATGCTCAAACAAAATATAAAAAAATTGTAGATTAGTTTAAATAAATGAAAAATGCTTTATCTTAAATATTTTAATTTAAGATTGTTAAACTATTTCGAAAATATTTTAGCAGACTTCACAATTTTAAAGAGTCAGACATTACTTCAAAACGGTACTTGGGGTTTTAGTTAAAAATCATTTAATATATGGTCTAAATGATGTATAACATTTATTTATTTATATAATTCACGTATATTACAGTTTACAGATGGATTACTTTTTCTAAGCTTCCACGCACATGACAGGAAAGTGGAAAATTGCAGCTACTACCTACCAGCAAAATAATGTTTAAACATTTACATTTTTTAGAAAATTAGAATATATATATATTTTAAATATTGCTAGATGTTAAATTAAATTTTATGACATTTTTACAATTTTTATTTGTGTGTGTTGTATTCATTGTTGTTTATTTTTTTTAAGAATGCTATTTGTAAAGATTTTCAATAATTATATTCTTACAAATCTGTCTCTAAAGCCCTTAACTGGAAATTGGCTGTTTATAGCTAATAATTATGTTTTAATTACTTGAAATATTTAAAAAATAAAATTGTTACGTTAAAAAATTGTTGTCTTAAATTTTATTTAATTATAAAGCATCAAAATAATAATGATAACAAAAGAATAAAAATCGTATAACTTTCCATTTTGCCGAGCGTTGGAATTGAAGCCTAGTCCTTATCAAAAGCACAGAGCTTTAACTTGTGCCTTAAACCACTGAGCTAACCAGACTTGCTTCGACTTTCCTTTAACTGGAAGCGCTAATAAATTCAACTTCACGCTGAGCAAGTTGCACTTTGAGTTGATCTTAAAGAATTTTTCTCGTAATTGCTGGTTGTCTTATTTAGAACTTAAACATTTTAATTACATAGTTCTGGTAGGTTTTAAAGAAAATGAGTAATGAATAAATCTTTTACATGCTGAAAAATTAAAATGTTAGTGAACGGCTCGAAATACTTAAGCCTAACGTGTTGGAGTAAGTTTCTTTTTCTCGTGGATGGGTTGACCCCGTCTTTGTTATACACGGAGGGGTTTTATACATATAATTCTTGCTACAAAGTAGCAATACAGTATAAAAATAATTTCAAAGTTTATATGTGGGAGAAACAGATTTTTTTTTTTTTTGGATTGGGAGAATAGGTACTTAAATGATTATTTTATTATTGCAACAAGATAGTTACAAATAAAGCAAAGGGGGAAAAGTTTTCAAACCATGTTTACTGAGAGTAGGAAAAGAAAAGGACTTCTGGGAGAAGATTGGGGGAGGAAAATTAGATTATTAATTAAATATTGTTATAACAAATTCACAAATAATGCAGAAAGAGAAATAATTTAAAATTTGATGGTATAAGATGATACGAGGGAAGTGCAAGGGAAGACAATAGACAATCAGAGATTTTAGTGGGTACTAAGTCAGGAGGTTATACCCCTTTCAAAACTAATTTTTTCATGTTAAATATTTATTTAAAAAAATCAGTTTTATCATCAAAGAACTTTATTGTGAGAAATTAGGTTTAACAAAAGTTTTTTTAAAACTTAAATACTATCAGTCATTACAAAATTTTACAGGCTTATAAGTGTAAAAAAAATTCAGATTTCTAACACTTTTCAGATAATATTAAGCAAGATAAAAATGAAATTGAGTTTCCTAAGGCTCCTGGTATAGCTTTTGATGTGTTTATTTACTGGTTTAAATAGGCAAAATTTTGTTGACCGCTCTTCTTTTGTACATTCTGTAATAAATGGAAAGAAATTTTTTTCTGGAATGTTCAACAGTTAGTTAACTGTGATTAACAAATTTTAGCTGCAAGATTTAGCACTTACATAGTTTTTTTGGAATTTATTTTTATATGTCCCACATTAAAATTTTCTCGCCACTATGAATTAACAGATCTTCTTAGAAGCAATTTTTTGAAAGAATATCTTGACACATATCTCTCACATAAAAGGTTTCTCTTCAGTATGAGTTGACATATGGCTGTTTAAATGGCCCTTTTGAGAGAATTTCTTGTTGCATATCTTACAATTAAAAGGTTTCTCACCAGTATGAGTTAACAGATGTGTTCTTAAATAACAGTTTCGAGAGAATTTCTTGTTGCATATCTCACATACAAAAGGTTTCTCACCAGTATGAATTAAGAGATGCCTTCTTAAATTTCTCTGATGGGAGAATTTTTTGTTGCATATTTCACATGCTAAAGTTTTCTGACCAGTATGAATTCAGAGATGCCTGGTTAAATCACTGTTTTTAGAAAATTTCTTGCTACATACCTCACACATGAAAGTTCTCTCACCAGTATGAAGTAACAGATGTGTTCTTAACGAACTGTTTTGAGAGAATTTCTTGTTACATATCTCACACACAAATGGTTTTTCTCCAGAATGAATTAACAGGTGTCTGTTTAAAGAGTCCTTTAGAGAGAAGGGCTTGTTGCATATCTTACACACAAACGATTTCTCACTAGTATGAATTAAGAGATGCCTGCTTAAATGGATCTTTTGAGAGAATTGCTTGTCGCATACCTCACATACAAACGATTTCTCACCAGTATAGATTAACAAATGGCTAGTTAAATGGCTCTTTTGAGAGAATTTCTTGTTGCATACTTCACATACAAAAGACTTTTCACGAGTATGAATTAAAAGATGTTTTCTTAAAGAACTGTTTTGAGAGAATTTCCTGTTGCATACCTCACATAGAAAAGAATATTTCTCATTATTAGGAATTAACAGATGTGTTTTAAACTGTTTTTGGCAAATTTCTTGCTGCATATCTCACATACAAAAGATTTCGCATTAGTATGAATTAAAAGATGCTGCCTTAACTAACTTTTTTTGAGAGAATATTTTATTGCAAAAATCACACAAAAAGACTGTTTTGGAAGAAATTCTTCTTTTATAACTCATAAGGCTGTCAATTAGAAGCTGCGTTTACAAAAAAATATTTTGCTTCACATTTTTTATACTTTGAAGATGTTTTGAGTGATATCTTGTGATAGATTAATGGTTCTATGCATCTGCAATAAAATAAAATTAATTAATATAAGTTTTTACGATTCATTAAAAAACAAATAAAATAAATAAATTTATCACGAAAATTTAAAATTAATGTAGAAAATGAATTGCAATAATATTATCATAGAATTAAAAACTATAGTAGACAGCGAATTATCTGAAGTTTGCGAAACCGAAGGCATGTCAGATACCTTTCCTAACAGTATAAAGATTAAATTATAAATAAAAAAATAGCAACAATTTCCAAATAAATAACTTATTATAAATCAAATATAAAATAAATTCTATAATTTAATATCCTTTAAAGAAATGATGATACATTTTGCAAAAAATAAAAAGATTATGTTTTTAGTGTGGCGATGGAATTTTAATATGTAAATGTGTTTAGCAAGAAGTTATCCGGATTTTAGATTTTGTTTATGTAATGTTAATGTTTATTGCTAAAACATTCTGTATCATTTAATATAATTTGCATTGTATTTAAATAATATATAACCAGTGCCATAGTAAAAGGGACGCCGTGAACTCCCCCTCCACAAGCGAATATCTGAGTTTCTGAATCACGCAATCAACAATACTCAAATTTACTAAGACGGTATCATAATGAATTCGTGAAAAAATCCATTTTAGACAGGTGCTTGTCTTAAGGGGTATATTTCAAAGTTATATTTTTTTCCAAGACTATGAGTTTTTATGTGTTAAGCAAATTTCCAACATAAACATGTTCCTTTTTAACTGTATCCTCAAAAATTATTATAACATATGTATTATAACATCTGTAGTGCATCTTTGAAAACTAGAAATATGTTAAAATGAAATCTATGATAGTGATCTGTATTAAAGTTAAAGAAAGTCATAGTCCGAGAGCCGACCGCACAAAGCTCTAAGTCATCGAACACGAGAAAAAATCCTTTATATTATGGAAGAGTAGTCATATTGGAATATAATGATCCATGTTTGTCGGAAGTGAAGTGGTGCATATGCTAAAAATGAATACCACTATAATAGTGGTTGACTCGTGGACTTAGCATTATGTTTCCCTGCACCCAGTTTTCCTTGTTTTCATGCTTTTGATTGTACGGCAAACACAATGCTAAACCTATGAGTGAGCCACAAGTGGTATTAATTTTTGGCTTATGCACCACTTCACTTCCGACAGACATGGATCATTATATTCCACTATGACTATTTTTCCATAATATAAAGATTTTTTTCTTGTGCTCGATGACTTAGGGTTTTGTGCGGTCGGCTCTTGGACTATCAGGATTACACAAAGACAGAACTATATATTTATAGTTCAAAAAACATTAAATCTATCTAATATGGAATATTAGGCAATTGTGTTTCATTCTTTGCAGGTTTTTCGTGAACACGGAACTATACTCAAATGTAAACATTAGACAGTCCCGAAGAATAAGTATACACATATACCTGCTAAGATGGAAATGGGTTTTGAGGGGACAAACTGTTGCTGACAGTTAAGGGAAAAAGACCAGTTTATACAAATGTAATAAAGGCACACTGATTGAGCTTCGACACTCTTATCTTTGTCCATTTTATAATTTTATATCAAACAATACTGCAACGTATTGTTTGATTGTACCTGTAATTAATAAAAGTAATTCCTTTGTTGAACTGGTTATTTGTGAATTTGTGTTTCCATTTTTGAAATACCTTAAAAATTTGAATATGATTTATCTTCTGTCCTAAGACCTGTTGATGATGTCTTTTCATCTCTAAAACTGTTTTTGTCATTCAGTCAGCAAGAAATAAGAAACTGGTGATTAAATGCTTGTTGATCAATTCAAAAGCGCAGAATTCCTTGCTACAGAAAACTGATGTATATTTTTTAATCTAAAAGATTCCTTGTGAAGTTGGATGTAGAGAAATGTCACATCTCATGATAAACCTAAAGAATATTTCCGCAGATCAATGTTTATTTCTTGCTTAAATTCTTTTATTTCGAGTCTCGTTGAAATTTAAGGAAAAAGCAGAAGGACATTGGAAGGTTTAAATGTTCTCCATGGTTTTTACAAAGTAATGGCAATTTCTGTCATTCAATTTTTCACCCGGAGTTCTTTTTAAATAAATTAATGAATTTTGAAGGGCAGATTTTTTATGTATTTATTTAGCACTGAAATTTTATTTTTATTCATTAACACTCGATCGTGAGCGGTCATTTTGACCGCTAAAATATAAATATATTTCGGTTCGTTCAAATTAGAAATTCCATTATTAAATAAGTTTAAAATATACAAAGAAAAAAAAACATAAAATAGAAAAATTAAACTATTAAAAAAAATAACGGTGTGATTTATTTTTGTAAAAGTTAATTAAAATTTCCAGCTTTTCTAGTGTTTATGCAGTTACAGAACTACGGCAAAATTCGTAATTTTTGTACAAATTCACGATAAACATCAGTAACACTTTTTACAATGATTACACTAACGTGTCCATTTTATAGGATCCCCCCCCCCCCGTTGAAGCATCGAAATGTCTCCTCCCCAGAGCATTAAGGATTTTATGGTTATTAATCGTTTAGAAGTGCTGCCCTTCTCCGGAATTTCAAAGTGCTATATTCAGAGTTGCAAAAATCCCCCCCCCCCCTCCACAGAAAAATGTCTCAATCCTCTGAAATGACCACAATTACGACTTGTGAATACTCAGTTTAAAAATTGCTTACAGAAACTCTACTGATGGAAGGAGAGTTGTGTATGAAGAGGGTGGTGATGAGGTTTTGTTTTTAACAATGAGAAATCCAAAGCTTAAATTGAACTTAATTAACATACCAAACTCCAAGAACTTAATGCTGAACTTCAAGAACACTCTAAAATTTTTTTGAACCATCTAAAATAAATTGCTTTTGAAGTAAAATAACAGGAACTAATATAATTCTTTACACTACCCAATATTTCCAAAAACCGTTAATCAATTATAAAAAAAATTGTTTAAAAAAATTTACATCCTTGAAGTTCATAATCAGGTATCGGTAGAAATTATTGAGGCCAAATATGATTTCAAAAGGTGAAACACTGAAATAAAGAAACCCAGAAGAATCATGGCTATTTTATACAGTTGTAACCAGACTACTTTTTCCAACATAAATTATATTTGTTGAACGTGCTTGTTATATTACTATCTTTTTTAGTCGATATTGAATGTCGTCTTCTTAAATATTAATCAGATGACAATATAATGCAAATAAAAAATTTCTTTAAAATAATGTAAATATAAAAACCAAACAATAATAAATTAAATAAGGGAGAGGGAGGGGGTACATTTGAAATGGGGAACCATTGAACATTCTAAATATTTTCCTTCAAAAGAATTATTTAAAAAAATATAGATAGCAGTACATTACTACTATTTCAAAACAGGAAGTATGCAAAGCTGCAACATTTCGTATGCACAATACTGTCTAAGCGAGGTATGAATTTTTCTCTTTCTTGAATCTAAACTTGAGAAAATAAAGTTGTAAGCTTTTTGTTAACAATTTTGTATGTTAAAAATTTTAATTTATTGTCAATACTTAAAGACGTTAACTTCAATTTATGAGTTTTGTTTTATTCAAATTCTTAAGCCAAATCGAGTAAATAGTTGTGATGTTGAATTCCATGTGATGGGTCACCATCGAATAGAAAATTTGGGCACCATTGAACATTTAAAACTATGAATTAAAGAGTTATAAATGTATCTAAATAGTATTATTTTTTGATATTTTTTATTGCTTAAAAGGATTAATTAAGAATGCCAAAGAACATGGACCTATATTGTTAACCATTCCCTTTCACTGCATACACAAATTACAACGAACTGATATATCAGTGATTGGAAGTTTCAAATCTAAATTGATGCATTCATGAATCTGATTTTGAAGATTTAATTACTGATACCGAAGATCAAGAAAAGAAAAAGATTCTTGTTCTGGAAGATTTGAATCTGAATAATTTCAATTTAGTTTAGTTTCAGATGAAAAGAACTATTTGTCCTTACATTGGTCGGATTTAATTGCAATTGCAGGATAAAACGAATTTAATGTCAGGTTTCTTTGTGAAACAGAGAATGAAAAATTATGTTTTCCAGAGGCATCATATATCAATTTTGTATATTTCAAGAGTATTGTAAAAAAGCTGCCAAAGTGGAAAGACACTCCCTGTTGTTTCAACAATGAGTTTTGACATCAACATTAATGGATATGAATTTCGTTAAATAAAAAAAAATAGTAATTTTAGTAAAGTGTAGCTGTTTAATTTTATTTATATTATTTTATATTTCTGAAATACATTTACTTTTTCATAAAAACTCTTAATCTTTTCATATTTTGTTTAAAGGTGTTCCTGACTTGTCCATAGGTACCCATGCATGAGGCAGATATCTTTCAACTTTCTAAATCCTCACAAAATATTTAATTTATTTGAAAAAATTTTAATTTCTGGCTAATATGATGAAAAAATGCATTGTTTTCATTATGTAATATTTAAACACAATAAATATAATTCAAGTAATAACAGCAATGATTTTCTAAAAAAATATGTTCAAATGTGCCACCCTCTCCCATAAGCTTCCTTTTAAAGAAGCTCCCAAGGCTGTGATATTATGATATTTTAAATAATCTCTATTTGTATGGCTGGCCTTTTGACGGCAAAACAGTATTCAAACACAGTGAAAAAAAAAATTGAAAAACCAGAAAAACGGAAAACGACAGAACAAAAACGGAAAAAATAGCAAAAATAAGGAAGAGTGGAAAAATAAAATTAGAATGGTACTGTATATTTCAATTTTCACTCTTCACACTTTGCACCTTAATGGATTTTTTTGGTACTACGTGGTTAGCCTGTCGACCAAAAGACTATCACCAAATTATAGATTAAATGCCAATAATGGATGATTGTGAAAGTCAGATTCAATGACATTAAACACGATACACATAATTAAAACATCATCAAGAGATTTTTAATTTCACTTTTTTGTGTATTTGTATTAATGTTTTACTAATATATTTATTTTTTCATTATTTAAAATAATAATTATATCAATCTGCATAATTTAGCAATTCTTATAATTTCGTGAAGTTGGTCAATGGGATAATCATGTAATGCTATTATTTTAAAGTTTCTTAATTTAAAAAAATTACAATTAATTAATAATAAATGACGTAATCATAAAAATAAAACTACAAATTTACATTTTTATTTTATTAAAATCAAACATTTAAAGAAAAACATAACTTAAAATCAAACAAAGCATAATATCACTGCATTAGTTTTTTCTTTTATTAACATTATATAGCAAAATAAAAAGTTTGTGGAAATTTCCAAAGAATTTTTTTTTTTTAATAACAGAATGAATCAAAGAAAAATCTGAAAATTTTCTTTCAAATTGGACACAAATTTGCAAATGAGTAACTAGTTCATAAAAATTTCTTTATATGCCACAAAAAGATGAAATAATTCCTAACACTTTGTGAGCTGTAACTGATGCAAGATTAGCAATAAAGTATATATGTGGAAAATGTGATTATTTTATGTCAAGTTTTATAGAAAATGGTAGATAGTCAAGTCCTATTTCTTGCCAATACTTTCAAGCTTTCTCCATTCATAATTTAATTCCACACACTGTATTCTGAGTGCAATAAATATGCGACTAAATGATATGGTAGAATTGTTTGGTTGAACCTGATTTTGACTGTGGCAATATGACTTAAACAAAACAGAATTCTGTGCTACAACAGTGGCGGATTGAAGAAGGGGGATCACTCCCTCCCCCCCCCCCCTTGAGCCCAATTAAGAATCTGCAAAACTACATTAGAGTCAATACAGGAAACTGGTTGGACTAAAAATTGAGAAAGGCACGACCCGACATGAACCGCACCAGCTTAAATTTGTGAGACTAAGACTAGGTCAGATCTTCACACTTTCAGAAACAGGACTGGGTCCGGATCTTATTTTTTTCAGAAGAGTTGGACCACATCATACTTTCTTTCTGCCAGGCAGGACCTCGTTTGGATTTTGTTCTTCTAGAGGTCTGCACAGACCAAACTTTACATGCGCAGACTCCAAAAGCAATTCAGTTTTAGACCTACCCAAATACTCTAAAAGATAAAAATAATCTGATCCATAACAGATGAACAACACAAAATAAAACAAAATCAATCCATATTTGGAGGTAATTACAAAAAGTATCCATAGTAATTATATCAATATATTTAATTTATGTTTAAGTAAAAAAAAATGAATATATAAATATATTGTACTCGTCAATATTCGGACATATAGTTTTACATATGAAAAATAATATGCCCCTTTGAGAAATCCAGACAGAAACCAATCTATATCTGAATCGAACCAGTCAAAATCCAAAAGAAAAAACTAGCGAATCCGAAATGTTTAAGTCAACTGGTACAACAATGAATTAAATCAATTGTAATCCAGAAGTTACATTGGAAATCAAATCGAGACCCAACCCGAATCTGGCACAAACATTTTTGTTCATCCGAAATTGAAATGAGAGAAAATTAATTTGGATATTTTAATGGAATTATAAAATGCAGTTTATAAATGTACATTTAATATCAATGTTACCTTTTATATAGAAAAATGATTTTCTAGTATATATTCTTTAATGCAAAAACTCTAAATATCTGAGACTTCTGAATTTGTCTCTTCTTTGGAAATGTTCGGTATTCACATGACTATGACTAATTCGATTAATAATCTACCACGGTACGTCTAAGAAACATAGTATTTAACACTGCAGAATTTAAATTGAAAAACATTAACAAAAAGGAAGAAGTTGAAAAGGATTTAAATATATATATATTTAAAGAATTATTTGTATTGCGTTAGCTGCTGACTTCAGTGTCATCTTTAATTTCATTGTTTAATCTGAAAAAATGCAAGGAGTTCTTGCATTCACGGATTTTAGGGAGTCTACTGTACTTTCATAAATTGTGAGTAGAGAAAACATATATGATATTTGTATGTTAAATTATTTGTAAAATTAAAACAGCAATAATTTAATGGTATTATGGTAACCTTTTGTTTTGTTCCTAGAAGCAAATGAGAGATCTCAACGTACAGTAGAGGCAAGGGATGGCAAAGGGGGGGGGGGAATGCAAGAAATGTTAAAATTTCATTCATAAAAGAACAGTATTAAAGATAAATTCTTATCTTGTGTCTTACTTGTTTTTTTTTATGTTAATGAAGTTTTTCTTACTTCCTCTGGGTAGCACTGGCAGGACTGTAGTAAACACACATTTTAACAATTGAAGAAATATAAAGTTTGTCATATTTCGAATAATCTATATTTCTTGATAAATGGACACAAATATTAGGAATGTAGAATACATAATATACATAACGATGACAGACATTACTGGCAATGACAACAACAGAAGAAAAAAGAAAAAAATACAAACATAGATGAAAAGTAAATATCAACAAAACCTATTTCTATGCTAATGTGAAAAGCTATCTGGGACAGGAAAGAAAACTGAAATACAAAATGTTAGATTACAATAAAATAAATGTAGTATTTATAACAAAAAATGTTTCTTTCCTTGTTTTCACTGTAGCATTGATTGTAGAGTGAGAAATTGCATTAAATGGATATAATGAGAGCCAATACAGTAAAACACTGGTTATTCGAAAAGCATGGTAGCAAAGCATTCTCAGTTAACTAGGATTCCATAGGAATTTTCGGATAATCGGGGATTTTATAGGAATTTTCGAATGACCAGAAGGCTTATGGTGAAAGCTTATTTTATGAAAGGCTGTGATCATAATTTAGAGCATAGTTGTAATAAACATGTTGTGGTACCTTATTCAAAGTAACCTTATGTAGAAAAACAAAAGAAGATCACAACATGTTTTGTAAAAAGAAAATGTGCGTACCTAATAAAGAACTCAAAAGTAGACAATGGACCAAATAAGTAAGTTTTATTTATTTATTTTTTAAAAAAAACCTTGCTTTTTTAACACTATATCTACCAGTCACCAATAATACCTTCCAAAGTTTTGATTTTTACTTATCTTGCTTTTAATTTTTAAAGCTAATATGTATTAAAACAATTCTTCAATGTATTAAAAATGATCCAAAATTGTTTTCATCTAAAACAAATAAACTAGTAATCATAAATCAAAATATGTCAAAAAAAAGTCATTTGACATCAGTAAAAATAGTATTGATAATAAAAATTTTCACATTTAAAATGGACTTTAAGCAATTTCAAGGTCTTTCAGTTAAGCCAATTTTCAGAAAACTGGGATTCGGATAAATGGGATTCTACTGTATAACAATATTTAGCAAAGATTAAAATTGATTGAGCCAATATGTTATAAAAATTGATACTTGATATATAATACAGCTGTAGACATGGCAAGAAGTATTATAAATTGCCATCATTTATATCTATGTAGCATTCAGCTAAACATTCCTTTTTTCAGAATACAGTAGAGGACCTATTATCCGGAATCATCGGGACCAAGGGCTTTCCGGATTTTAGAATTTTCCGGATTTCGGGTCCGTCCGAAACTCGACTCCCCCCTCCCCCCTCCCCCCTTCCCTCCAAAAAAAGAACACTGAAAATTTAAAAATAACAACAAAAGTATAGCACTGATATCTAGAATATGAATGAAAAGTGTGTTGCATGAAAAGTCTGTGGAAAAAACACTAAGCTACAACTTTGACTCTTGTACTATAGTACAAAGTCAAATATATGGACATCCAAAATTCAGAGCTCTTCAAAATCCGGATGTTTTGCTAACTGGCTTTACATATATATATATAACCGTAAAATACCGTTAATCCGCTCCCCCAAAGGTGACGTAAATCGTAAAATAATTAGAGAGGGGCGCTTACACGGAATTTTTCCGCAATCGTTTCACAAAATTTGCATTTTTTCGCAATATTTTATGAGATTTGCAGGGTTTTATTGCAATATTTGACGAAATTTGCAGGGTTTTATCGCGATATTTGATGAATTTGCAGAGTATTTTCGCGATACCTGAAAAAATTTGCATTTTTTTATGGGGATGAATCATAATGAAATGAATGAATCATGAATGAATTAAGAATTTTGATACTTGAAGCAATACTTGAAAAAATTTGCGTTTAAAAAAAAAAAAAAAAAAAACGTAAATTCTGTCGAAAAAACGCAACAAAAATGTGAATTTCGTAAAAAAAACATGGAATCTAAAAAAAATCTCGATAAAACGCACATTTGATCAAAGATTTATGATTCATTCATTTCATCATGATTCAATTCGTTCTCAATCTTCTTCATTTCCGAATTTCGGAATTCCGGATAATAGGTCCTCTACTGTATTACTGTGTCATCAACAAAAACTCAACTTCTGATAATATCATTATATTTCAAAGATGCACAATAATTGCCATGCAAATCTTACTAAAATACTTTCCTTGTTGTGAAAGATGTAAACAAAAATGCAGTTTCATATTGTTGTGACACACTCTGGACTTTTGATTGAATGTATTGCATTTGTCTTGGAGTAAATTGTTTTTCATGGATTGACTTATTAATTTGTTTTAACAAAAAGGAGAAACCATGAAATTTAAAATTACATAAAGTAAAAATAGTTTTAAAATTATCCTCTTCTTAAAATAACAGAAAGCAAAGAATTCTTTAGTGTAAAATTTATTTGTACAAATTCATTTTTATCAAAAAACAGGAAGATTATTTGGTTTTTATAGTATTATCCAGGGCAAAAGATAAATTGCCATAAAAGGTTATCAAACTTATTTATTATTAAATATGCATAAAATTGTTAAAAAATAGTCAGTAATAAAAAGTAAACTGTATTTACATATTAACGCCACCGCAGCAGAGCTTGTGCTAATGCTCCAATAAAGAGCAATCTTGTTGCTGGCACATAAACAAAATAATGGCGTAAAAAAAGCAAAAAATGTCCTAAAAAGCACTAAAAAACTAAAAAATGGTGTCAAAAATCAGTAAAAAACAAGGCAACAAGGAATCCAAAAGATAACTGCGGTGGCATTAATACGTAAGTACCAAGCAAACAAATAAAAACCATAATAAATGAACATAACAGATAAGTAACAAAAAGCTAAAAAAATATAAATGAACTGTTTAAAAAAAACCTTCATAAAGTATGATAAATAAACTGTATTACATGTTATCATCATTACATTATAGTTCTTATTAGTTGAGCTATTCTATGTAATTGTTTTTTTTAAGGGTTAATATAATTCGTATAATTGAGGTCGTTTTTGATTCTTTTATACTTGGCGAGTTACCATCATTTGAATTAATTGTATTGCTTATTATTTTAGTAATTTTCTGACAAATAAATTGTAAAATTTTCCTTCAAAATCCACCTCTTTAAAGTTCTACTTTCATAATATTTGTTCTAGAATATAAGAAAAATATGTTTTACAAGTTTGAATTAAAAAAAAAAAATATATTAAATAAAAAAGTTTCCTTAAGCAATATCTCAAAGCATAATTTTTACAGTGTATGTTAGTTACTTACCTGATAGTTGCTATTCGACTAGCTAAACATAACTAAGTTTATTTGTGTGCAGAACATTTTAAATGATTATAAATGTCAGCAAAAATGAAAGTTACGACATATAAAATTTTCGGTCATTATACGATCAAATCACAAGTTGTAAAAAATTTAATCGAAAAATAACTAAAAAAATATATCTTACCATCAATTTATTTTAGTAAAGAATATGAATTCAGTAAACTGATTAAAAAAATTAGCGATTGTTACACAGTGCAATCATTACTTACTAAAGTACAGACGCCAACACACTGAATAAATCGCGAAGGAATAAATCATTCATGAATAATGAATCCATAAATAATTCTAATTCACAAAATGAAACACTTATTTATAAAAAAAAAAAAGGAGCAGAAAACATTATTCAAAATTCGTGAATCTAACATTTGAATATTTTCTGCGTTATAAAATTCGACACTATTTGATTTTGAATAACTCACGAAAATGAAGCTTAGATTCTTTGGTAAAGCTTGTTTCGATTAATGGCGGTCTGATAACCTCTACTACAACCCGGCATGAAAAAAAATTCTATCATACTGCCTTTGCAACAGTTATATTCATAAATAATATAAGTAATTAGTCAATTACACTAGAAAAATTTCACCATTATCGATATCATTCATTATGGAATGAATGAATCATTTGCAGTGAATCATCATGTAAAACAACCAAGATTCATTCTTGTGGTGGCGTCTTGTGTCTCGCCCTGTTTATAATATCAGGTAACTTTTAAATAATCAGTTTATTAATCTCACTCCCTTTATTAAAATAAGTTAATGCTAACATAGTTTCTATACTTAATCTTCAACGAAAGTTAATAATCTGCGGTTTGATAACGTGACTAAACAAAATGTCATCTGTAACAACTTTTATTCTGTTGATAGTCATTTAAAGCATTTGTAAAATGTTTTACTTTGAGCTCACAAAATTTTATTTATTTATTTATTTGTAATTAGTTTGATGATTATTGTTGAAATGAAAATTACAAAACAGCAAATTGGCTTGATTTTTTTTAACGTTGAATTTTAAAACATGCTCATTTATGCTGCTTTATTATGTTGCTCATTGACAGAATTTGATTTCACTCTGTTCTGTTGAATGTAAGTATTATTTATATAATTGATCACATACTGAAGTTTATCAAAATTTACTTAAAATATTAAAATAATTTATGAAATTAAGAACTGAATCTGATATTCCAATACCTTTTTAATGTTGTATCCCTTGACAATAAGTGTTGTAATTGCACTAATTATATATAAAGTTATATTTTTTATTTATATTTAAAAATATGGTTCATATTAGGAAGATACATTGTACCAATAATGTTTGCTGATTACAACATTGTATTTTCTTTGCAATACCATCTTTAATCATATATAGGTGCCATATTAAGGGCAGATGCAGAAGTATTTGTTATGCAACACAAATTATTTAATATAATGTAGCTTTTTTTTTTACTGTTGGAACAAACATAGACAATTTATATATGGTGCTATAAATTGTGTCTTGCCTCTAAATCATACACTTTTTTCATTGCATTCATTAAGTAAAATGTCCTGTTGTAAAAGTAATCATGTCATTTGAATAGATGTAGATCATTGTCACATGTGTGCATTCTCACACTCTTGTGATAATAGTGCTAAGTGAAAATATCTGCGACAAATGGGTTCAGTGGCGTAGGAACTTTGTACAAACAGGGGGAGCCGGGACCAGTGGTGTAGTCTTAAAAAAACCAGAGAGTATACTCTTTAAGCAGCAGATATACTCTCAAGATACAGGGTCTATCTTAGAGTGTATATACTGTAGCCTTCATGTGACACAGAGGGTATATGATGTTCTTTAAAAATTCCAGAAGATATACGGCATATACCCCGTATACCCTCCAGTACACCCCTGGCTATGGCATATGGACGCTATTCTCCCTTTTGGTTCGAGGCCATAAAAACCTCCATTTTACCCTGTGGCGTAATTTAGACTTATCATTTCAGAAGGGACTGAGATTTAGCGAAAATTTCAAAGTGGGAATCACAAGAAATGGTAAAAATTCCTCTTTAACACTAGAACTACCGGTGTTTCATGTATACCTAGTTTTACCGCATCCGTCAAATTGACGGATTTTTTATCCCCGCTTTCATTGTAATTTTTGACTTAGTTAATGTAAATAAAAATATATAATTTTACAAAAACATCATTTAATATGATAATTCATTAATTACTAATAAAAATTCAATAAAAAAAACAGTTTTCTATTTGCATTTATAGTACATTTGCTATGCATGAAATAACTATGAGGCATATATTTTACATGTTATCTTAGATAAACACTTGCAATGAACATATTAAATTTAGTTAATGTAAATAAAATATATAATTTAACAAAACAATATTTAATATAATAATTCATTAATGATAAATATAAAGAAACTAAACAAAAACAGTTTCTATTTGCATTTAAAGTATTGTATATTTGATATGCACGAAATAATTATAAGTCATATTTTTCAAGTGTCTCTTATCTTAGATGAACACTTTCCACAAAGATATTTGACTTAGTTAATGTAAATAAAATATAGATATATAATTTAACAAAAATTACATTTAATGTATTAACTCATTAATTATTAATAAAAAACAACCAGTTTCTATTTGCATTTATAGTATAGCACATTTGATACGAAGGAAATAATTATGAGGCACATATCTTACAAGTACTTGTTATCTTAGATAAACACTTACCACAAACATATTTCTTGCATTCACTGCAAGTATAAATCGCTTTGTTTTTGTTGCATAATCGAATTTGGCAAGATTTGCGATCATAAGGAATATTTTGTGAATGTTCTAGAGCACAATCCATTGATTTCCGATCTTGTTTTTGGGAGGAGGCTTCTTTTCTGCAGCACCTATATTCACTGAAGAGTTCTTCGGATAATCGAAATAAAAATTGTTTTCTAGTTATACTTTTATCACAAGTCTCTTTATATAAAATCTACGCATCAATTGCTGCCAAATCCAAAATATTATAAAATACATGCAAGGGCCATCTATGTGACCCTGCTTTTTACGCTATATTTGCGGGCCATTTGGTCTACTCCAAACTTAGTCTCATTGTAAAAAGAAAAAAAATGCAGGAATTTGTTTTAGATTAGAAGCAATTTTTACAGATTTATGTTTTGAGCTAAGAAGTAGTACTTTTTTACAAGGCTTACTTTTGTAAATTGTTCAAATAATATCATTTCATTTGTAGAGTTTTGTGGAGAAAACAGCCATATGTTATCTTTTCTAACTTTAACTATTTTCGGCAATTCTCTTCTATTTGCTCGTATAGTTCCAACAAGACTTGTTTTTTTGGCCAGTAGCTTCTTTACGAGCTGCATACTTGTAAAAAACTTATCCATTGTTGTAATCCTCCCACAATTTACGTAGTTTTTTACAAGATTCAAAACTACAAATTCATTCAAAGGTACTCCTGATGGTCTAAGTTCGTCTTTGCCTAAATAAGGAAAGCCATTTATAATATACTTTTTTTGCATGTCTGCAGCTAACCAAAAATTAATTCCGAATTTGTCTGGTTTTTTAGGCATATATTGCAGGAATCTACATCTTGTCTTTGTGGGAAACAATTGTTCATTTACGCTTATATTCTGATCTGGTTTGCAACAAGCTTAGCTGTTATCAATAAAGAACTTCGAAATTTCGAAAACTAATCCAAATTTGTCAGTTCGTAAGCGAACACTTCTTTCACTTTTTTTTTTGTCAAAACGAATGAATCTCATACATTCTAAAAATCTATTTCTACTCATAGTTTCGCGAAAGAAAGAAGGTCCACATTTTTCTGACCACAAATAGGATAATTTCAAATTTCCCGCTTCATAGGCTCCTCGAGCATGTTGGGAGACAAATGTATCTCCCAGGGGTTGAGTAAAAATTAGCAGAGTTATTTAAAGCAGTGATACAGCGTTAACTGGTTTAAACCCCATTTATGAACCGAGTCAAATTAAATGATAACAACTATTTAAGACAAACACATATTTATTTAAAAGTATTAAAAACAAATAAATTAATCACAGATTATCTTCAATTCATATTTAGAACAAACATAACAAAAACAAGAACACATACCTTATTGCTTGCATGACGTTAAACAAATAATTACTCATTTACTTTTACCAAAAATATATATAAATGATTTAAAGTCAAAATCAATATTACAATACTTAAATGTCCTTTACTGATTGTCCGTAAGAAAAACTTTTAAACTTGATCCAAACTCATACAGTCCTTGGTAAACGATTCAAAGATTACGGCCGTAATGAAACCGGAACGAAAGGCACTATAGCTAAGGAAAAATGTCCAAGGATCAAACAAGCCGTAGAACATCAACCGGAACCAAATCCTTCCATCTCGAAAGTGATCGTCCACACGTCGTCTGAATATCCACTCAATAACACCAAAGAAACAGCCGATATCCCATGGAAAATCAACCTTAGAAGAAACGCAGCTCTGGAACTTTAAAAACGCGAATCACGTGCCGTTCCCTCCATCACATTACTTCATTACTTTCCTGAGTTTAACTTTATCGTATTAAAAAGGCTGCCTCATTATATTTCGATATGAAGTAAACTAACGTAAATAAAAAGACAACAGTACGTAGACAATATCATAGAAAAGGAAAATAACATCCAGGGAAAAACGCCTCTTTATCCAAGCACAGTCATCGGAGGAAACTAGGTGAAAAAAACAAGCATTGAACGACAAGATCCTCGTCTCATATATAGGTCAAGGTTAGTCAGGAAACAGTCTTCTACGCATCCTTCACACTACGCCCCCTACCGGTTACGTCAACTTGCTTCTGGAATGTACTGAAAAGGTAGAGTGGAGTTGTATACACAAATCCTCCCTGTACACAGCTGACGCCATCTCGTGGCGTAAAAAGAAACTACGTAGAAAATCAGACTGAAAGACCGCGAGACGATGTAAACATAAGTGACGTTCAACGTGAAATAAAAAGAAAATACTGCCGGTGGAAAAAGATTTTTGAGGATAATTAATGAAATTAATATAAACTATTATAAAATAAAAAGAGGAATATATGTAATAAAGGTAAGTGAGTTTAAATATTAATTCATGAGGCAGGTAAAGTAAAAATGTGTGTACAGTGGCAAGTACATAGGAGTGCATAATCCTAACAGAGCATACAAAATAGCTACAAACGCATACAATTCTTCAATAGTAATTTTCCAATCGTCCTTCTGTAAAACAATTCTGGCCTCAAGCTCAGTGCAAGTTTTTATGTGCTTCATCCTTCGATTATCAATTATAAGTCTAAATGCTCTTCTAATATTACCAAGCATAATGTTTCCTTTCGTATACTCAGTTGGACCTGAAGTATCCTTGAATATAGTGTGTGATGTGAGTCTACCAACAAACCATTTCTTATTTCTTCCCATTCAGTACCGTTGAGAGCAATTTCTTTTTCCTGTCTTTTTTACGTTTCTGTTTGGCTGTCCGATTCAGTATCTGTACTTATTCGCAATCGCTTTCTACGTTTGTGGTTCATTTCTGGAATTTCATCTTCACTTTCATATTCTTCTTCTTCACTTTCTTCAATATCTCGTACTTCAATTTCATCTCCAGAATTTTCAGTCATTATTATTACTTGAATTAGTGACCGAACAGTCTTCGTTTATACTAGTGAGTTCTTTGTATTATCCGAATAATTTTTTTCTTCCTCGAAATCGTTTCATTTTTGACTAGAATTTACAAAAAATAAATTTTATTTTTTCATAAAAATATATTCATATTTTTTCCGAGGTTGGACTTTACACAGATTACACTATTCACAGACTGCATTTTTCACTAAGAACGTTATCACATTAGAAGTACAACTGATAATGATCACGTCTTTTACATTTACCAGTTACCGATACGTTTGATATGAAGCCTGGAGCGGACTGCGCATGGGCAAAAAAGGCTAGTTCATGTGGAAAATGGGGCAGTCCGCACCATTTTCGGGATGAGTTTGTTAATTGCCAAAGCCGTCAATTTGACGGGTCTTGGTATAAATAGGTATAGGTCATACTGATTACGGAAATTAAAATGGGTGAGAGGAAATTGAATATGAATATTTAAATATTCTTATGTTTCATTAAAAGTCGTATGTTAAAATTTTAGAACTTGCCATAAATTATATAAAAAAATTAAGCATGAAATTTGTAAACCGTCAAAATGACGGTCTTGGTCGTTCTAGTGTTAAACAACATATCAAAGGAAGTAACCCATATCATAACAGGAACGTATTATACAATTAAACCTGCTAAGATGGAATAGAATTCGCCTAGGAAATTTTCGGTTTAGGCAGATTTCCATCTTAACAAGTATAATTCCATGGTTATAACACATTTTTTAAAATATGATACTGAAAATTACTCAAATGTATCTCAATAAATAGTAAATAAAACCAAAGTAAACAGCAAATTTAAAATTATTTAAGAACGTTCTCACTCTACGCCCCCCCCCCCCCACCCGTTTACACACACACATCACCTCCTTCAACACATTCCAGGACTCATTTTGGAGTATACCTTCACGGCATTTTCTAGTACCTGAGTACTGAAGAGCGTTTTTAAATAGATTTCGTATGAAATACTACCTATTGCGGTCGCTTCTGTGTTGGAATTTATGAAAATGTTTTGCAGATCTATACCGATCATGACCCCTAGATCCCCAAACTACCATCAGGAAAAAAGTTTATCTATCTGTCAATATCACTTTTTTTATGGACTCAACAACTTTTGCTCAAATATCATCCAAACTGATATATACATTCAAGGGGCATAAAATCGCAGTAAAGTTCGTTAATGGGCAACATCGGACCAAGGGGGCAGAAATAACTAGGGGTTTTGTGAAAACAGAAAAAAAAACCCAGAACTTCTTAGTTATAATAGATATCAAATCAGTTTAAAGTTTATATTACTTCTAAAAAATGGGCCAAAAGTTTATGCATGACAGATTTTTGATAAAATTAAAATTGGGCTCAAAGGGCGAAAAAAAAGAATTTTTGACAGAAAAATTCATAACTTCGTCAAATTTCAAGATATCAAATCCACTTAAATTTATTATAAATTTTCTTAATATTGTCTAAAACTTTTGTATTTACAAGTTTCTGATAGAAGCAACTCTTATTGCACAAAAAAATTAAAAACGAAAACAAAAAGAAGGGTGGAAGAAGAAAAAAGTCCATAAATTCGTCAATTCTTAAGATATCAAATTCAATTAAATATACTGTACATCTCCTCAATAATATCTACAACTTTTATACTGACAAGTTTTTGATAAGACCAATTTCTATAGAAAAAATAAACTAAGCAAAAATAAAAGTTGAAGGAAAAATCTCAAATCCAAACTGCTTATATTCTGACTCATTTTCAAATTCATTTTGCTCTCAAGCCTATCCAACTTGCAGATTCTCTTATAGGAACTATATAGTGTGACGTATTGGTCAGTTTTTTAAAAAAAGGCAGAATATATTTTAAAAATGCTGTCAAATTGGACATTTTGGACAGAATTTCCCGAAGCGATCGTGATCGTAGAATTGAGGGTGTATTGAAATAACAAATTGCTTATTTTCTGACTTATTTCTAAATTCATTTTTGCTCTCAAACGCATTCAATTGACAGTTTTGGCTGTATAGGAACTATATAATATGCCGTATTGGTCGATTTTTTTTATAAAGTCAAAATATATTTTTAAAAAGGCTGCCAAAGTGGGCATTTGAGCCTTATTTCGCTTAAGATTATTCTGATAAAACCAGTACTTGCAGAAAAATGAAATTAACAACTCTTCAAAAGCGGCCAAATAAAGTTGTTTAACTGGGTTTATCTGTAATGATATTTTATTTTTTGTTGTTCTATAGGCCAAGCCGACAGGGATGTTTACTTTCTCATAAATGGGATACATTTGGAATCCCCGATGATGACTTTTCCGAGGAATATCAATCAACTGACTGACAAATTTAATAGGATTTTCTAAATTCTTTTTTTTTTTTTTTGATAAATTGTGGTTGACTTAAAGCTTTTTGTATATCCGAGATTCAGAATCACTCAATTAGATTTATAATTCACTTTTAATGTCAAGGAAGTGTATTTCTAATCAAAACGTTATACAGCCATAGAATCATCTTTTTGTCAATATTTTGTAATACTGTGGAAATAATATAACCATAATGGTGCTACAACAAGCTAAATAACAATTTTATAACTTAAGATTTGCATAAAAAATAATAAAAATAAAGGTTCAAGGCTGTATATCTTATACTGAGAAGATGTCTCGTACATAAATAGTTTCGCATTTGCTTCCAGTTAATAATCCATAAACAAAAAGACCCTATTGTCTCTTTCGGTTCGAGGCTATAAAAATCGAAATTTTACCAATTTTGATATCTCAGGAATACAGTCCAAGGTGGAGAAGGGTATCATTTCGTTCATAATTTCATTCATTTCGTAGGATTATTTCATACTGTTGAACTTTTCACAAACAGCAGTATATCAAAAGCAGCAAATCAAAATATCACTAAAATATCAATAAAGCATATCAAAATATCACTAAAATATCAATAAAGCATATCAAAATATCACTAACTCTTTAACCCAACTAAGATAATTTTTATTAGATATACTTGAGGTACAAAAACTTAATTTATAGATGTAATTCCGAATAACATACTCAAATTTAATCCATTTACCAAAAGTTAAAGTTCTTTCAGTTATTTTGCTTGCAAATTCTTTACAATTACCTTCTATAAATAAATTTAATTTATTAATTTATTATAAATATGCAGTAGCATCAAATGGAATTTCTGTTGACCCATTGTATTTCAGAGGTTTGTTTGAAGCCGCTGATGAGCACTGAAAGATCTCTCAGTTGTTGCTACTGATCATCAGGGTCTGACTAAAGCAGGAGCATACGGGGCAATTACCCCAGGTCCCCCAAGGACAGATATCAGTTTTCTGTTAAAGCAATGTCAAGTGATAAAAAAGGACCAAAAAAGACAAAACTTCTTTTAAGTTTTAAAGAGCTTGCTTCTCTTACTTCCTCTGTTTCCGTACCCCATGCCCTCTTACAGCCTCACATTTATCCTTACATTCCTGTAACCAAAAAAAAAAAAAAAAAAAAAAAAAAAAAGAAAAAAAAAATATATACAGTTTCTTAAAGTTATCTTTCTTCTGCTATTTTGTATGTAGATGTAAATAGTACTTAGTACGAAATTTATGTACACATATTTGGTCTAGGAATTAATTCGTGCGGTTTTTAATAAAAAAATTAAAAGTTTATTTCAAAAGCAAAATACGTTGACAAAAAATATTGTCCATCGCTACCCACTGCTTTTTCCCATCTTTCAGGTAATTTACGAATTCCGTGTCCAAAGAAGTTCTCACTTTTCGAGGCGATCAAATCAGAGATCCATTTTTCTATATTTTCTGAAGAAGTGAACCGCTGTCCAATCAAATCATTATTCATGCAATTAAATCATTATTCATGCAATCAAACAAATAGTAGTCTAAAGGAACATTGTCTGGTGAATATGGAGGGTGGGGTAACACGTCATATCCGACATTCTCCAAATATGTTTTGACCAGTTTTGCGACAGGTGGTCGGGCGTTATCATGTTGAAAAATAAGTTTATTATGTCTGTTATCTCATTCTGGTCGTTTTCTGGCCCGAACGTATTTCAAACGCATCAACTGAAGTCGATAATGTTCTTCTTTAATAGTTTCACCAGATTTCAGAAGCTCTTGTACACCACATCGTTCATATCCAACCATATATACAGCATAACATTTGCACAGTGAATATTTCGTTTCAGTTGCGATGGACCTGGTTCACCTGGCATTACCCAGGCTTTTTTTGGTTCAGAATTCTCGTAATAAATCCATTTCTCATAACCAGTAACAATTCGATGCAAAAATCCCTTATTTTTCTGTCATTTTGCAAATGTTTTTCGTCTTTTAAAGTCTCTTTCTTTCAATTTACATGGAACCCAATGTGACATCTTTTGAATCATTCTCATTGCTTTGAGGCGTTTGGAAATTGTTGTTTGATCAACCTCTAATGATTTTGCAAGTTCTTCCTGCGTTTGTAACGAATCCTGATCGAGCAATGTTGTGAATTATTCACTTTCAAATATTTTTTATTGTCCATGTCATTTTTGGTTTTCCAAGCCGCAATCACTACTTTTAAAGCGTGTAAACCCCTTCTGACACGTTCGTTCAGCTAGAGCATGGTCACCATGAACTTCCACCAAAATACAATAATTCGGTAGCACTTTTCTTCATGTTAAAGTAATAAAGAAGAATTCCCCGCACAAGCACTTTATCAGGCACAAAATTTTCAGTTGGATAAAAATTGTTGTTTACGCTTAAACCAAGTGACATTTACTAAGCTAGTAGCGCAAAAACAGTAGTTTTAAATGCATGTTTCAACAAAGAAAACTATGCGATAATAAGCTAGTTACACCATCTCATGTAAAACCGCACGAATTAATTCCTAGACCAAATACAATAGGTATGAGTTTCAGTTTTAATCACTTTAGTATAAAAAGTAAAATTTTAAGATAGAAGGTGCCCCCCCTAAAGATGTTTACTCCACAAGTTGGGGGGCAACTTGTGGGGTAATTCCAACCCCCGACTCACACAGTGTGTGTGTGTGGGGGGGGGGGACTGTCTAAGTCAGGCCCTGCTGCTGGTGTTGGAATCGGCAAAATAAATTCTGCCAAAAGGTAAACTTTAGAAAATAATTAATTCACTGATTCCTCTCATGACATCATTTTAATTCCAATCACAATGCATTTCTCTCAGTTCTGTCCGAGATTAGTATTAGAAAAAGTAGAGATTTTTTAATTCAATAATCTATCATTAATAGATGGTGCGAGAATTTTTCCCGGGGGAGCTGAGCCCATCTGAAATATTCCAGGGGGAGCCGCAGCTCCCCCAGCTCCCCCGGTTCCTACGCCTATGAATGGATTATTCTGATTGTGTTTGTGCCAAAATGACCATTTTGTATTCCCCTTCTGCACCCAAATTTAGTTTCTTTGTGGCAGGCCCTGATTACCAAATATGCACAAGAAGCAGGTGCTTCCCTTAGGAAATTTTAAATGGGCCAGCAATTGAAAAAAATTGGGGGCTCCAAATTTTATATTACTAATATAATTTCATTGTAAAATTCTAATTTTTTAAAAACTATCTATCTTATAATAATATATTAAAAAGTGTTTCATAAAAATACCTTTCGCAAAAAAAAAAAAAAAAAAAAAAAAAAAAAAAAATTCATGTAATAGATCAGCTTTAACCATCTGATCACAATTCTTCAATTATCCATAATTTAGATGTATATCTATTTTGTATACAGAGTTTAAGTAATGCTGAATTTGTCTTATATTAGCATTATAAAATATTGATAGTTTTTTGCCAAATTTGAGAGAAGTATTTTAAAATATTCATATTTTATGTTGTGCATACATTCTGAATTCAACCTTTTTATTCAACTTACATTTTTACGCTCATACCATGCAAAAACCTTTTTGCACATTTTTCTCAATTGTATCCAGTTTTTATGTTAGAGGATCATAAAAAAAAGTTGGTTGATGAAATATACGTGAATACAACTGAGCCACTCTTAGGATTAGTTTTTGAAAAAATTGGTAAGATTCCGGATATGCTGAAATTAGTAAACTCTTCTTAACTGAAAGGGGGCCGTAAAATAACAATGTGCTTCACATAGCTTCAGAGGTTAACCGTTTATGCACTGATGGTACTTTAAAGTGCCATTGACAAAAACTTTATGTAAAACTTATTTAGTCTGTCTATTAATGAAAGTTTTTTATTCTTTAAAAAAAAAAGTCTTCCGATCAAATTTTGATAGAATAGAGAAACAGTCAAAGCTAAATATTTTCAAAAAGTGGTAGTTTTATTATTCATTTATTATTATTATTATAATTTTTTTTGAATAAAATTATATGAAACATATTCAACTGCAAATGTGTTTCCATTTATTGAAAGGATCATAATGCATTTAAACTCATTGTTTTTTTAAGAATTGCGATTTTTTCAAAAGAGTAATTTTGGTTAATTAATTTGATTATTTTTATAAGTATTTCATTAAAAAATTATAATTACAAATATACTTAATTTGTTTTAATTAAAAAAAAGTCTAAATTCCACATTAGTATGATGGAAAAATTTCAGTATACTTTCAGATATTAAAGAAGATAATTATTGAATCAAATTATACAAACTTAGTGGTTTTGACTCATTGATAATTATTGAGTTGAATCAATTTCCTGATAAATAACTCGGTTGATAAAGGGTTAATCAGCCCTGCTTTGTGGCATATTCTTTTATCCCTGAAGAATTTTCTTTTTAATACATATACTTGTAACAGCATTTGTTTTATTTCATCCTATAATGACACAGGAAAATAGAATTCTCCCCTCCCCTCCCCTCCCTACACTGATGTAATTTTTCAGAACATTTTTATAAAACACAGAATCGCCCATGGAATTGCCATGCTGGCATTCTCTTATGTACTGTTATGTATGCAGACTTGAGTGTAAATTTCTTGGAAAACCCCTGAAAGATTTCATCAAATTCAAAAGTTTTGAATAAAATAGAGATGCATTTATTTAATCATATTTTTATTTTATCACTTTTCAGTGATATTTATGTTTTAAATAAAGTTACCATAAAATTCTGAAAACAGCTCTTAACACCTACCCCTCTCCTTCCCAACCTTTGACAACAGGAAATATTGGCAATAGTGGACGAAAATGCATATAAATAAAATTATCAGGAAATTTTCCTCAATAGTAATTTATATTGTTTATATATATTCGCAAAAATTAGTTGTCACATGATAACTAATATTCCATAAATATTTAAAGTCGAAAAACATTCTAAAAAACTTCTAAAATAGACAAAAATGAGAAATTATTCAAATTTTAATTCAAATTCAGGAAAAGAAATTATTTAACTGTAAACAGACAGAAAAGTAATAGAAAGAATAAAAAAGCTAGGGTTTTTTTTTTTTTTTTTTTTTTTTTTTTTTTTTTTTACAATTAAAAAATATGTTTGTTTTCTCTGTTGATAATTGACTAATTTTGTTCAGTTATGTTTAAGCTAGTTGCATTAATGGTAAATTAGGCTGTGTAACAAAATTTTATTATTATGTAATTAGTTGTTCGAAAATTAGATCATCACACAGAAAAAATAGAAGAAAAAAGAGAGAGCAGTCTGTAGTTAGCTTTATCATAATTAGGTCATGCCCTTACACATTGATAGATAAGGTTTTTTTTATGCAGAAAAAAAAAACATGCATATACAGTAGATGACCTTAAATTGGGCTCGCTAAAATTCACTAATAACTTACAGATGTAAACAATGAAACTTTCAGTTCAGATGTAGGGACAAAATTTGAAAAAAAATTTTTCATTGCTATTTAGAGTTTTGAATGCATTTTATATATTGTTTTATATCTTTACAAATAAATTTATCAATACATTAAAGAAAAGTCAACCAACAACTATAATATTATTCCGGTTCATGTATTTTTCCATTTCAAGCCATGGAATAATTTTTGAGATAGATATGCTAATTTATATCAAAATCAAAAATAATGTAAATTTATTTAGAAATAAATCAGATGTAATAGCCAAAAGAGAGTGATTAATAAAAAATTAGTAAAAAAAAAAAAAGATGTGTTAGCCGCTGACTACAGCATTATCACTGTTTACATTTGAAAAAATGTGCGTATTTCTAGCGTTCGCAGATTTAAGGGAGTCTACTGTATTACAAAATTAAATATTTAATAACAATTGTTAATTTTTACTTATGAAAAAACATAAGGGAAAATATCTTAATAGTATATTTAAATTAATTTCTATGACAAAAAAAGTAAGGATAATTAAATATAATATTTCATATAATAAATATATTTTCTATAAATAAATATAATATTCATAGAAATTAATTCCTATGACAAAAGAAAGTAAGGATAATTAAATATAATATTTCAAAACGATATTTTGTAATTAAACGACATTTTTCCTAAATATTTTCTATTTCAGCTTTGTGTTTGAGTTCCAGCATGATTTTTTTTTCCTTCAAATGTCTCATTTCGTATCCAACTGCATTTACTTATTGATTTATGCATATTAATTGTTGATCTAGTCACATTGACATCTAATTATGTTGATACAGTCAAGGATCTATAATCCGTGGACCCATAATCTGCAATTTTCCATAATCCGTGTTACTTTACAAATGTAAACAATGAAATAAACAGTTAAGAAAATTTACAAAACTGTGATCCAAAAATGATTTTTTTTAAACAAATAATAAAAAAAATAATAAAACATGTATTTTTTAAAAATTTACTCTTTTTTTTTAATTAAAAGTAAAAAATTAAACTGTATTATGGAACGCACCTAAGCTTACTGAACGTTCGAAATGCCGACTTTTCATTCGTAGCTATTTCAGTTTGTGTAAGTTCAGAAGAGTAAATAACCAATGAAAACGTTCTACTTTGTGTGTGTCGCATGTCCTAGCAGTAACACAGCACTAACTGAGAACTAGATATTATGGGTTGGGAAGGTTGAATCAATGTAACCAATTATAGTGATAGATTGCCGAGGTTTTGCCAACATCACGAAAGGCAAACGGGAACCTTCAACTACAGGCGAACTCTGATTGATTTCTCAAGTTCTGATCTTTCTGGAAACTAAACTTTAGCTGGGAAGCTGTTTTTTTTTCATTCTATTTACGTTCTTAATTTGGATCCAAGCACAGTTTATGAGTTGATGTTTATGAATTACGGCTCACGTGTCGTCTAGTATTGATTTTACTTTTTACTCTAATGCATATGCAAGGTGCAAAATGAATAATGAAGAGCGTAGTAATGATGCTTCAAGTTCTTCAGCAGCTAAAAGATCCCACATATCGCTCATCTACTTTTTTAATATAACTCTTTTATTTATTAACAGTAACAATAAACTGTATTAAGGAACATATGTAATTATTTTTATTTAAATGCACATGTATATCATTTTATTAAAGTAAAATAACTTTAAAATGCATTTTTTGAGATTACTTATTAAATTGATTACTAGATTTCATATTTATTTTTCCATATTATACTGATTATAAAATTAAAATGCTGTCTAAGAATAATAAAATGACGCATAATCCTATTTACTCGATAATCTGCACAATTCCATAATCCGCACAACCTTTGACCCCAGCTTGTGCAGATTATAGATCTTTGACTGTATTTAAAACGGACATTTTAGTTTTAATTTCGTGCAAAAGCTTCTAAGCATGTTTTGTTAGGAAGTACTTTTTCCTGCATAAGTAAGGAATACAAGTTACTGTTTTCTTTTTATTGACAATAGTTGACAGCATAAAAAAAATATATCGAAACGTGTTCGATGATGTATTGAAAAGTTTTTAAGTATTTGGGTCTATCAAAAATTTAATCAGAAAACGGCATTGCCCAATGATTAGATGATTTTCTACCTGCTTGTTGTACTGCAGCATTTATGTGGTATTTTTACTAATTTCTCTGTTAAAAAATTTATATAAATGATTTGTCTAATTTTTCTTTTAATTCCTAAGATAACAGGGAAATATAAAATTTCCAAGAAAGTTACTAGTTACTGTGAAATTGAGTTAGGCCTAAAGATCACTTTTTACACAACAATTCATTTGAAGGTAAACTTATTTTCTGTTAACGTTTATTTAGTACTTTTAATACTGAGCTGTAAAAATTTGAATTCACTTTTAAAAGGTTTCACTTATTACATTTTAAAGAACAAATAATTAGTTTAATAAATGTCTTTAGCCATTTTTATATTTCATCACTAATTTTCATCAGTTTTACTTATTAAGTATCTTATATTGTGATTAAAAAAACCTTTTCAACAAGTTATTTTTTTTAGTTTTTTACACGATTGCATGTTCAGATTGAGAACTTCAGCTGTAACTCCCTCTATGCATAATAAGCTGAGAGGTAAGTTTTCTCACATCACCTCAAAAATTATTACAAAATATCTAAATCTCAATCGCACTGGTATTGTAAGTTGATATTTTTGTTTTCATAGGTACAGCTGACCAATGCTCCTATATTATGACACATAATTTTAACCAAGCAAAGAAATCACTTTATAAGGTTTTATTTTTCTCCTTTTGTGCATGCTGTAGTTTAAATATGTATTTAAGGTACTGCTTATCCTATCGATCATTTTCGCCACCTTTTACAAATCAAATTTTTCACTAAAGTATATAAATATCCATAATTTTTTTTGTTCCAATAATGAAAAAACAAAGAAATTAGTCCTGTATTTAACCAAAATATTTATTTTGTATTAGAAAAAAAAAAGAATAATCTTTCTTTTTTGTTTTGGTTCCTTAGTATTACTTAAACAGGTTATATTTGACTGTATCAAAAATATTAATAATCTTTATTTTATATTATTTATGTATTTATTTTATTCATTTATTTTGCTTTCTTCATTTTTATTGCATAAAATTAACATTATAAACACTACTACAGTGAAGGATCAAAATCCGCACAACTATAATCCACAATTTTCTATAATTTGTGTTGTTTGACAAAGTAAACAGTGAAAAAAAAACATTTAAATAACTTTACAAATGCCTCATGCAAAAATGATTTTTTAAAACAAATAATAAACAATTGAAAAAAATAGTCATAATAAAACAGCTACTTTTTTAAATGTAACTCTTTTATTTATTAATAGTAAAAAACAAACTGTATTACAGAACTCAAATAATCATTTTTATTTAAATGCACATATGTATCAATTTTTTAATAAAATAATTTTAAAAAGGCATTTTTTGAGATAGCATATTGAATTGATTATTAGATTCCATATTTATTTTTCATTATTATTCTGTTTATGGAATTAAAATGCTGTCTATAAATTATAAAATGTTGCCTAATCCATAATACTCTATAATCCACAATATTCCATAATCTGTACAACCTTTGGCTCTTACTTGTGCCGATTATAGAACTTAAACTATACTTGATTATCCTGTTGACTGAAACAGTATTGCAAAGCTATAAGATTTAGTTTTCATTGAAAACTAAATCTTATAGCTTTGCAATACTAAATGTCCTATTCACTTCACACTAAACAGGTGTGTTTGCTACATTATCAAAGAATTTATAATTAAGCGTTTTATTTATATATTTTTTAATATATTGCTAATTTATTTGTTCTTTTGTCATTTAATAAAATTACAGTAGACTCCCTCAAATCTGCAGCTCTCTAAAATCCACACATAATTTACAAATGTAAACTGTGAAACATTCAGTTCAGACGTTTGGGCAAAATTTGACTTTTTTTTTTTATATCAGTTTTATGTAAATTTTAATTTGTAACTTTCATTAATTTTATTGAATTTGTGTGTTTTCATGAAGGAAGAATAATTTAGGAAAAAAATAAGATATTGTTGATATCACTGATAGTCGCAATCTTTTTATCAAATATATTTATGTATTAATCAAACTTTTTTGGTTATTAAGTCTAGCTAAACCTGAAATAAAACTTCTCTATTTTATGAAATTATGTGAATTGTAATGTACTTTTATGAGGCAAGTTTTATTAAATATTTAGAAAAAAAACATTACATTTAATCTTTATAATGAATATTTAATCATACATTATTAATTAATAGCTTGACCTTTAAAAATTTAATATTTTAACCATATTAAAAATTATCTTTTATTTTTATTTTAGCTTATTACTTATTTTAATATGTTATTATATTGTAAGCCTATATTATAGTTTAAGTTGTGTTACTAATTACATTCGAATTACAGTTAAAAAAAAAACAAAGCAATGACCAGAAATCTGCAAAATTCTAAAATCCTCAAAACCTCTGTTCCCAAGCTGTGCGGATTTGAGAGAATCTATTGTATTGTAAGCCTGTTACTTACGTGTTAACGCCACCGTGGCAGAAGTTGTGCTAATGTGCCAATAAAGAGCGATCTTATTGTTCGCATGCGAAAAAAAAAAAAAAAAAGAAAAAAATGGTGTCAAAAAATAAACAAAAAAAGCACTAAAAAAGTTCTTAAACACTAAAAAATGGCATTGAAATGAGTAAAAAAAAAGTAGGTACTAAAAAGCATGAACAACAAGATTGTTCTTTATTGGCGCATTAATGCAACTTCTGCTGCAGTGGTATTAATACGTAAGTCCCGTAAGGTTTCATAATGCTTTCGATTTCATTGTTAACTACATTCAAATTACTGTTTAAAAATGTAAACTAATCAATGACTAGAAATCTGCAAAACCTCTGGTCCCCAAGCTGTGTGGATTTGAGGGAATCTACTGTACTGCATTTTTTTTTTTTTTTTTCAAGCCTATACTTAATGTTTATATGCATTTTATCATTGCACTTGTCTACATTTTTGGACTGTTTGTTAGTTTCTGTCTGTCTGTTCTGCAATAACTGGCATAAAAAGTATATGATTACCTTTAAATTAACTAAGCACGTTCATGTAATACCCAGATTTATCTGCATAGATTTTTGTTAATGTTTAGTTCATTTGTTTGGAAAATATTGAGCATTTTATTTTGTACCATAATGTTTTCCTATGGCAATTCAAACAATTTTCAATTTTTTATTTGTTGAAAGAAAATGGTTCTTTTGATTAATGGATTTAAATGATAAGTTATGAATACTAAAACTTCCCAATATGGGTCTGAAATTATTCCTATTATTTTGAAATTTCATTTATGCATTTGTTAGATATTTAAATCTGTTTCTGTAAATGTTGTTAATTTTTTATGCATGTGTTCCAACAGTATAAAACATTTGTTTTAGATTTTTTTTTAAATTTAAAATATACATATTTCATTTATTCTTTTTTTTATTTGTTACCTAGCAACAAGCACTATTGCTAATAATATTATAAATATGCATAATATATGAGTGTAATATTTGACTAAAAAAGAAATGGCATAATGGATAAATGGATAAATTAATTGTACAAGGATACAAACAAATTTGATGTCCTATATCGAAAATAAAATTGATATGCTTTGATATTGAAATAAAATTAACTTATTTATATGATTAATTTTTATTTATTATCACATAAATAGAACCTTATTAGGTTTGAGTGAATTCTGGCCAAAAGGCTTTTATCCTTTTTGAATTTCAAATTTTGATTGCAGACATTTAAGAGGGTTGTGAGCCAAAATTCAACAACTTGATTGGAAAATGTATTGCTAATATTGTCTTTTAAAATGCACATATTTCAATGAACAGTGTTGATTTCAGGGAGTGGCCCAGGGCATATCACTTTTTCCAATGAGCAATGACCCCCCCCCCCCCCAGAAAATTTGAGATTTTGTGTTTTCAATGGTCAAAAAGTGCAATTTTCTCCCCACCCCGGAACTTTATAATGTCCTTCCTGGAGCCACAGAAATCCCTCCTGTGTGCAGGGCCATAGCTAGAAATGAACAGTAGGGTGGGCTTAAGAGAATGTAGGGGGAGCTCATAAATTTTTTTCTCTTTATCTTACGCAGAAAGATAAATTAGTGCATATTCACACTATAGGTACTATGTTTCTTATTAAACTATTGTAATAACTTCATTTTATGATAAGAAAATTACATAATGATGAAAGTTTTGAGTGTATAACTGGTGCAAAATTAAACATCATGTTAACTTCATATGTACAAATAAGATGAGTGAGTGTTGAATCACTTATATTAGATACAATATAGTAACTCTGCAAAACTGTGGAAGTGTCTCAAAATCAAATTAGATTTTTGAACAGAATCTCATTTGTATTGTTGAAACAAATTTATTGAGTGACCTTGGAATCTTTTCCAGGGGGGGGTCAAAATATTTTAGGGGGGCTGAGCCGCCCATAGCGCCCCCTTAGCTATGGCCCTGCCTGTGTGTCTGAATTCAACACTGTCAATGAACATATGCTTTTTGAATCTTTATGATGCGCATAAGTTATCATTTAAATTTGACAATGTAGATAGTGAATTGGGAAGTTTTAACATGTATGAGGTAGAAGAAGAAATTTTCGAATTATCTCACCCGATTATCTTTGATTTTATCTTTGACTTTTGAAGGAAAATAAAAATAATATAACCAATAGAGAAATCGATTAAAAGATTTATAGTATCAATTATATCGAATTGGCGATAGTATCAATAAAATCGATTTGAAAAAAACAAGATTGCCCATCGCTATTGCGATACATTTTTCCAAGATCCTGTAGCTAAGCGAGTTAGTTTTAAAATATTTTTACTTGTTACGCTTATGACAGAAAACAACAACAGCAAGAAAAACCCAACTCTACATTGAAGTATTTATACGTTCATGTAGCTTTCAAGTACGGAGTCATGGTAGTACAATATCTCAGGTAGGAGAACGCCATATATCAGTTTCGATCAAGAGAGAAATTCGAATGATCTTGCCGCAGCGCCATCTATTATCATCATTTGAAGTTAGAAACGAAATCCTCCTTTTTCAACACCTTTTTTTTTATTCTAATGTTAGGATTATTTTTAAATCATTATTATTATTTTTTTAATCATAAAACAAATTATTCTATAGTATTTAAATTACTCATAATACATTTTCTAAACGGAAAACAACTTCCTTTTTATCAGCTGTATTATTTAAAAGGAACAAAAAATATTAATTTTTGTTCATAACAAGTGTAAAATACATTTCCCCCCCCCCTTTTAATTTTACTATATTCATATTATTTCAAGTAAGATTTATTTAAATCAAGAGTATCTAATAAAAATTGTGTCCTAAATTTGACATGTAAAATTTTTACAAATATTTTGTAGATTAACTTTTAAAAAAAATAAATAAATAAATGCTGCAATGTTTTTATTTCTATTTATTATTTTTTTAATTACTCCCCCGCGAAAATAGAGATTCAGTTTGGGAATTTAATAAATATTCGTGTTAAATTTAATAAAGTGCGAATAACCAAAAACTTTTTTTTTAGCTGTATTATTTAAAATGAAAAAAAAAAAAAAAGATTTCTTTCCATACAAATTAATAATATACATTTTTTTTTCTTTTAAATTTTTCTGTGCTTAGGATATTCAAAATAATCATGGGTGTATCTACATAAAAATTGTGTCCTAGATTTGACATGTTATTTTTGCAAATTATATAAATTATAATTTGTTAATTATATAAATTAACTTAATGTTTAATTTTTATCATTTTTATTGTTTTATATTTATTATTTTTTATTTAAAATCCATGAAAGAATACAGTTTGTGAATTTATTAAATATTCATAGTTAATTTGACAAACTGCAAATACTAACTTTTTTAAAACTAAAATAAATGCTCCAATGTTTTATTTGCATTATAAAAGAAAAAAAAGCAGCCATGAAAACTATAATTTAGTTTATGAATTTGTTAAATATTCATAGTAAATTTGACAAATTATTGGTAAGTAAAATCTATTATATTGTTCATCTGCATTATGTAAAGGTTGCACAATATGGATAGAAAATATTAATTCTTACTTAAAACAGTAAATATAAATAGATTTATAAAATAAATTTATTGACAAGTTTTTGTTTTATTTTTTTTAAATCATAATATAAGTTGATGTCTGTGTATTGCACTTAATTTAAACTTATGTGTTTATGTGTATACATCTGAATAAAGGTAACTTAATAAAATGTACGTTGTCTTTATTCACGAAATAATTAAATTAATTCAAGAGAATATTATTTAACACAAGAATTTAGAATATCAAGTGATTTAGGATATCAAATGAATGTAATTTAACACACTATAGTTTATATTTCGAGCAACAGATGGCAGCTCTAACGAAATTTCATATGACTTCACCAGAAGTTATTAAAAAATTACAGATTATTAAATATTTATTTAATATTTAACACAATTAAAAATTGTAATTACAAATTTGGAGTTTAAATTTCACTAAATGCTAGTTGTAATGTACATGTATCAATATTTTATTTATAGAAATGCGGGTAGAAAATTCATTATGAAAAATAAGACATCTTCCATAAGGGAATTAATTTTTTAATTTTTTTCTTTCCCAACTCTTTATTTTGTTTTTCGACTCTCACATAGTCCGTGTCACATCCATACATAAAACATATCCGCGCCACATCAAATTATGATGCAAAAATATGAATTTATGAAGAAAATAATTACACAGTCGTATAGAATGCAATGTTAAAATGATGCATGTAGTGTGCACAGCGCCGCTATGCGGCCACTTCAGCGTTAGTGTCAAGTTTGGTTGAGAGTTGCCATAGGAGAAGTTTCTCCTTCATATATCTCCCCTGTACAGAGTGTTAAAAACCATGCTTGGAAAATGCACAAATTTTTTGAAAGATTCATTCATATGATGATTCATTCATTCTTAATGATTCATAATAACACTGAGTTAAAAAAAAATGTTTGCATAACATGATTTATCATTACGCTCGTGCTCATTTGCATATTCCGTTTATATACTTAACTAAATTGAATATTTTTTTATTTCAATATTTATTATTATTTTTTTCCTTCTAAGAACATTCTCTGAATTTGAAACTTTTATAAGAAAAAATAAAAATTTGAACTGCAGGGATACTTTTTGTCTTATTCACTCGAGCAAATATTTGTAAAAGTGATCAAGGGATTTAGAAGTTTGCTATGATTAAAAAAAAATAATAATCTTTCCATAAAAAGAAATCCCCCCCTTTTTTTGATAGGGGGGGGGTGGTTTGCCAATGTGTTTAAATGAGAGGTGTGGATTCATTTTCTAATGAATTAAATATAACAAAATGGCTGACATTTGTCTGATAAAAAATTCAATATTAAAAATAATAATAAAAATTTTAATGTTTGTATAATTTTTAACTTTGCAACATTTTATAGACATAATTTAGTAAACTTGTGATTTTTTGTAATTTCATGTAAATGTTAAATATAAACAAAATTATTTGTTTAACTACTAAATTGTTTTGAAGACTGTCTTACATGTTTTTGAATAATTTCAGAAAAATCAATTCTAAAAAGGCACCACTATTAATAAATAGGGATCATGTTTCTAACTATTAAACCTTCAGAACAAGAATGAATCGAATCTCTCATTTTTATGCAGTATTTGTTTTGTTTCATTTCTTTTTTAATGATAAACAGCATTTATTTAGTAATAATGACAAAATCCACTATTAGTAGTAAACAGATAAAGTTTTTAATTCACTTCATGTAATAACAAACTGTACTACTTGGTTATTCTGCCAGCCAAATTATTAATGCCAAACTATAACATTAAATGCCAATAATGAATTATTGTAAATATCGCATTCAGTTGACATTAAATAGGTTACATGGTTTAGAATTTTTATTGCAAGAGATCATTTGATTTTTTTTTAAAGAATTGAACTGTAACTTTATTGTAAATTTAGAAAGCAATTATCAGTATTAATTTTATTAAATACAATGTTTCAAATAGTAAGTTATAAATAGAAGCACATGACAGAATGCAGTTTTCAGCTTGTTTTAAAGTCAAAATATATATAATATGAGTTTTAAAACAATCAGTTTTGCTTAAAAGAAGATTAAATTAATAATAAAAAATGGTAATTTAATTTAAAATATTTTAGTACTTTCAAGCCTTAATCAGGATCTTCATCAGAGATTATTTTTATAAACTTAATAAACATAAAATGGGTTATACAATATTCATGCTAAATTTGTCATTAGATTGTCTCTCTATTTTAATTGCCTTTTATGTAAAACTGAGCTTTTTAAAGTCCATATTATATATTTTAGCAAATTATATTTACAATTTAAGTCAAAATCTTACCCGATAAAAATGCACATAACTTTGTTTGCAAAAAGATTTTCTTTCTTCAAGATGTGGGAGAAATTACATTATTTGGATGAGCTTACACAAAAATGACTTTGTTTCGAATCATTTATTGAAAAGCAATTTATTATTATGTATTAAAATGTACAGTTCAAGAAATATTAATTTTCTTCCTAAAACAATTTGTTTTTAACATTGTCGTGTAAAGTTCTAATCGCCATCTTAAAGAAATAATTGAAAATCTGTTTTTTTCTACTTTAAATTGAATTAAAAGAAGTATGATGGATTTTTTTTTAAATTAATTTTATGTCAATGGAATTTATCTCGATAATGGGTTTTTTAGTGTTCAGGCCTCGGAGCGAGTCGCTAAACTCGCTTTTCTCGCTATTTTTCTGCATTTGTCTCTTTTAGTCTATATTTTTCAGATTTAGTCTCTTTTTTCACTTTTTTTTTTATGTTCCTTACCCATCGATCGATCGCAGGAAAAAGATCGTAACTTTCCTCAATTGATAGCGGTAAAACATCGCGAAATTCAACAATTTGTCGTGAGGAAATCTCTGAAAACTTGTCAGTTTGTCGCAGGAAAATCTCGAAATTTGTTAACATTTCGCAGGTAAAAATCGCAAAATTTTTCAGTCGGAAACCGGCGGAAAATCATGGATTATGTTAATCTGTCTTAGGATGAAACCATGAAATTCCGTGGAACTATAGTGAAACTTAGTCGCGGAAAAAAGTATACCAAATTTCTCGGGAGCAGAATCGGCGCAATGCGACGCACGTCACAGACTCTTGGGAAGGTCCACAGGCTATTTTTCAACTGTTAAAAATTTAGCAAAAATTAAAAAATTTCGGTCATAAATCCAAAAATTCGGATATAAAATGTATCGCGAATTTCGACAAACAGTCTTTGAAAAGAAATCTATTTCGTCATAGATCGCGAAAAACACTTTAAAACATCGTGAAAAAACCGGCAAGTTTCTTCAAAACATCGTAAAACGGCAAATTTCTTCAAAAGATCACAAAAAAACGACAGTTTTCGTCAAAAAATCACGAAAAATGGCAGTTTTTGTGAAAAAAATCACGAAAAATGGCAAATTTTCTCAATAAATTGCGAAAAACGGCAAATTTCGTTAAAAAAATCGAAAAAAATGGCAAATTTCTTCAAAAGATCACGAAAAAAACGTCAGTTTTCGTCAAAGAATCACGAAAAAAATAGCAAATTTCTTCAAAAGATCGTGAAAAAAGTAAAATTCTTCAAAAGAATGCGAAAAAACGACAGTTTCGTAAAATGATCACGAAACAACAGTGAATTTCTCCGAAAAATCACGAAAAAACGGCAAATTTCATTAAAAAATCACGGAAAAACGTAACATTTCTTCCTAAAGTTGCAAAAAAAGGCAAACGTCTTCAAAAAATCGCGAAAAAACAGCAGTTTTCGTTTAAAAAAAAATCACGAAAAAACTGCAAATTTCTTCAAGAGATCGCGAAAAGACGGCAAATTTCTTCAAGAGATTGCGAAAAACGGCAAATTTCTTCAAGAGATTGTGAAAAAACGGCAAATTTCTTCAAGAGATCTCAAGAAAATGGCAGTTTTCGTCAATAGATCGTGAAAAAAATGCAAATTTCGTCAAAAGATTGTGAAAAAACCCACAAATTTTGTCAAAGAGGAGCCCCTCCCCCCCCCTCTTTAGGACAATGTATGAGGCGTTAAAAATTCTGAGTATATTTTTCTTTTATGTCTATCACAAATACTTGAAGGTTTGAGTGCAAATAATGTAATGCGAGGGATTGGTCTGCAGACTGTTTAAGTTTTTATATGTGTTGCAGACTGCAGAAAAAAATTCTGCTGCATGGCCAAATTTGTCTCTCTTTTGCAGGGGAAAAAATTCTAAATTTTGTCACGCTATCGTGGAAAATGGTTACGAAATTAGTATATCGTTCGCGGGCAAGAATCTCAAAACTTTTCTGTCGGACACTGAAAAGAAAGTGAATTTGGTCAATCTGTGGCAAGATAAAAACGCGAAATAAAATAATCATTCGAGGGGTAAAAATCATAAACTTCGTCATTCAGTCGCGGGAAGAATATTACGATTTTATCATTTTCGCGAGAAAAAAAGCGTATAATCCGTCAATCACTGGCAAAATCATTGCAAAATCTGTCGATCGATCTTGTGAAAAACAATTGAGAAATTCGTCAGAGGATTGCAGGAAGGAATCTCAAAATTCTTATTTCGGTCGTTACATATACAGGGATCACTTTTTCAACAAACGGCAGAATTTCACGTTTTTTAATTTTTACGAATCTGCGATTTTCATAAAATGATCACTGGCAAAACTGCGATTCGAATTAATTGATCACCGAAAAAAAGACAATTTTCATTAAACAATCACAAAATCAAGCCGCGATTTTCACCAGACGATCCCGAAATAAAATCGTTATTTCCAAACAATCCCGAAATAAACTTGTGATTTCCGCCATACGATTGCGGGAAAAAAAAACTCCCAAGATTTACAACAAACGATCCCGAAATAAGACCGAGCTTTCGTCAAATGATCGTAAAATCGAAAGGGATATTCATAGATGCCAACTTGTGCGGTATGGCCAGTAGTACAATGTACAGAAGAGTACAAAGTACGGATTTTGTTCAAAGTGTACGGTTATACTAATGAACAATACGATTGTACAATTTTGGGCGCGGAAAAAATAATCGCAGAGAAATGCAAATTTCGTGAAAGGATCGCCGAAAAAATTTGCGATTTCTTTACGCGATCGGTAGTCAAAATTTGTGATTTTTTTTTCTGCGATCATTTACCAAAATACATTAAATGATAATTTTTTGGGCCATTGTTTTAGAAATTTGCTTTTTTCTGCGTTTATATGACAAAATTCGTCATATTTTCCGCGATCATTTGCCGAAATTCACGATTTTTTGGCGATCGATTGGCGAAAATCAAAATTCTTTCGCTTTTATTTGCCGAAATTCATCTTTTCCATGATCGGAGAAAAAAATCGCGAATTTTGACAATCGATCATTTTTCAAAATTCGTGGTTTTTTTTTCTTTGCATTCGCGATTTTTTTTCGATTTTTGCAAATGATCGCAGGAAAAAAAATCACGAATTTTGTTAAATAAACACAGAAAAATAGTAAATTTCTGCAAACAATGGCTAAAAAAATTGCGAATTTTGGCAAATGAAAAAAAATCACAAATTTTACTGAAAAAAAAATTGCAAATGTCAGCGAACAATCGTGGAAGAAAAATCGTTTACTTGTAAGCAATAGTGTGGAAAAATCACAATTTTCATATTAATTTGCGGCAATTGGTAGCGGGGGGATCGTTAATTTTGTCAAATGGTCGTGGAAGGAAATGTAGTATGCCAGTTAAATGTGTCCTAAAATATCCAAAAAAGTTTGTGTGAAATATTACTTGGCACTACGCCTGATTTTACTTTTTTCACCAACACCGTTTGATAAATTTCGCCATTCTTTTCCTGAGATAATTTGACAAACTTCACTGTTTTATACTGTAACTGATTTTAGCACATATTAGTGTAACCCATTGACAGGCATCCTTGATATTTTTAAGGCTTTATTCTACGAAATTCGTGATTTTTCTGGTGACTAGTTGATAAATTTCACTATTTATTTCCGTGACCTTCGACAAAATTAGCAATTATTTGTATGATCGCTCTTGGAATTTCACAATCATTTAGTGAATTTCAAGACCCATTTGATGAATTTTACGATGTTTAACACAAGATCCATTTGACTAATATCGTGATTTTTTTTCAAGGCCATCTGATAATTTTCGTGATTTTTTTTATCCTTCCTAAGAACATTTGACTAATTTCGAGAATTTTTTTCCCGAGATCATGCGACAAATTTTGTGATTTGTTTTTTGAGACAATTTGATGAATTTCACTATATTTCCTGGAATTTCATGATTTTGTCCCCGTGGTCGTTTGGTGAATTTCTGATTTTCTTTCATGATGAATTGTTCGATTTGAGATATTTTTCTGCAACCAATCAACAATATTTGCAATTATTTCAAAACCGACTGAAATGCATTGAAAATGTATTCCGCAGATTGTGTTAAATCTTATAGTGCTTGTCTGTATACCAAAAACATTTAAGTGAAAAGAAAAAAATGCTTTTTATTTGGTCTCCTTTTAGTCTCTTTTTTTTAATTTTGGTCTCTGTTAGTCTCTTTTTTTTGCGATTTAGTCTCTTTTCTCTCTTTTTTAAGAGTGACTCAGCGGTCCTAGGCCTGAGTGTTGGATACATACCATAAATCTTTTTTTCTCAACCCTCTAAGTGTTTGGAACATAATATTCCGTACACTTAGCTCCAAGTTTAACTGAAATATAAGCAATATTTAAAGTAATATAATTCTATAAATTTAATGAATTTTCAGTACATTGAAGAATGATCAATATCCTGAAGGGTTACATTCAAATTTGTAATAAAGTTTTTTTTATAATGTTTAAATAGTCATATTTTCTGAGCATTTAAAGCAAAGTGAAGAGATAACAACATAACAGTTTTGCTCATTTGCACGACGCTCGGAGGATTAAAGTGTAACTAATGCATTACGATGTTTGGAGGACAGTAATGAATGTGTGTTTTTTTTAATTTGTACATTTCATAATGCCCTTTCTAAATGGTTCTGCTAACTCGACCCAATGTCATCCTTATGGGTGTGCGGCTGCATAGGACCTCGCGTTTAGAGAGGCCTCGCATCTGGACACAAAATATTTTGTAATAAAAAGAAGGTATTATATAGAGCGGGCGGCGACGACACGAATGACTACGTCATCGAGTTACGGAACGAAATCATGATGTAGGACAAGATTATTCGGTGTAGATTAAGGAATAACTGGTCTGCCTTGGCATTTCTTGGTACGATATAAGTAACAGCGGGCGCCAACTCGCCAGTTTGGCGTCATTATCACATCATCGAGTTACGAGATGAAATTGGTGCCAAATTAAAGGTAAAATAAAGTATTTTAAGATAATTTTGGTCTGCCTGCGCATATCCTGGTACAAACCTCAGCAGACTGAAATTTATAACAAAAAATAACGTTATAATATAACAACTCACAGACTACGTCATCGAATTAGGGGATGAAATCATGATGTAGGACAAGATTATTAGGTGTTGATTAAGGAATGATTGGTGTGTCTCGGCATTTCTTGGTACGATATGAGTAACAGCGGGCGCCAACTCGCCATTTTGCCATCACTTTGGCGCCCGGTTTAATGGAAAATCTTTAATATAAATTACTGATTTTAGTTATGCAAAGATAGTGGTCTTGTCATAAAATATAACCTATGTCGGAGGAAGGACTTTCTCCGTCAATTTGACACCATTATTTTCTGAATTTGGCTCAGTAGGTTCAGAAATTACCCTTACAAACATACAAACAAATGCCACTCCTATATAATAGCTAGGGGATCGAACCCTTGCTCCCTGGATTACAGTATATAGGTAAAAACCATTCTTTTTTATTGATAGTAAAGTAGATAAGTTGTATTTACTGTCCGAAAGGAAAGGACTTCGTAAAATCTTTGAATCCTTTGCCTCATTTTTAGTCATTCTCCATAAGAACAGTTGTGCTCACTCGCCTCCCCAATAGAATAGGCCATTTTCAAAGTTTCATGTTCTCCAGAATAAAACTATAGACTTCTCTTATCTCAGTAAGACACTGCTAATCCCTTTTTTTAAAGTTACAGTCAAAGTTCTGTAATCTGCACATGTTGGGGCTAAAGGTTTTGCAGATTATGGAATATTGTGGATTATTATATAGTACTATGGATTATACGTCATTTTATTATTCATAAACAGCAATTTAATTCTGTAATAAGAAAAATAGGAAAATATAAATATGAAATCTAATAATTAATTTGATATGCTATATCAAAAAATTGATTTTTATAGTAATTTTATTTAAAAATAATATACATGAGCAGTGCTGTAATTGGGCGGGAACGCGTGGGAGCGCCGTTCCCAGAAATATTTGGTTTAAAACTTTTACAGTTCAAAAAAAAAAAGTTTCAAAAAAAAAAAAAAAAAAATCGCGTACGAATGCAATCTATTTTTTTTTTCAAGAAAAATGTTGACTTTTGCTAGTTTTAAGTAGATCTGTTACCACTTATCAAGAAAGGATTTATTTCGAGCAATCAGATGCTTTGAAGCTGTCATGCTGCCACCGCCCTTTGAATATTATGCCTGAGCGCTGACATTAAAATGTCGGCTGCCAAAGATGGATTTTTTAAAAGTGTGCACGATTTCCTAAGTTTTGACTACAGTGTTTTATGAACGATTTCTTAGACTATTTTAATCTTAGAAAAATAAAGCGGAAAAGTTTACAGTTATTGATACCAAAATTGAAGGGACTGTACACACGCTGAAAAAAATCCATCTTTGGCAGCCACTCTTTTTTTGTCAGCGCTGAGGTTTTGTAGTGGTGGCTGAGGTTCTGAACTGACGTCAGTTGTTCTTTTCTTATTGAATGAAAGCAAATTGCATTGCTATAAAAACTTCAATATATTAATTATAACTGTTTTAATTTTTTTTTCAAAAGTCGGCTTTTGGTTAAACGTTTCAAGATGGCTTTTGAGTTAACAAGATCCGGTAACATCCTAATCTATGATGAAAATTTGAGTTCCCACAAATATTTTTTTCCAATTACAGCACTGTACATGAGCATTTAAATAACTATACTTACATATGTTCCATAATACAGTTTGTTTTTTACTGTTTATAAAGTAAAAGAGTTATATTGAAAAAATAGTTGTTTTATTATGATTCTTTTCAAGTTTTTATTATTTACTTGAGTAAAAAAAAAAAATCATTTTTGGATCACAAATTCGTAAATTTTCTGAACTGTATATTTCATTGTTTACATTCGACATTAATGCAAATTATAGAAAATTGTGGATTATGGGTGCATGGATTATCGATTCTTGCCTGTATAAATATATATATATATTTAATTACATAATTAAAAAGAATATTATGTAATTTAAAGTATGATACTAAGTATAGTTTGGAAACACTTGCAAATGTTTTACATTTTATTCAATATTGTTAAATGTTATAGTAAAAAATCTTTTCAAATGTTTAGCTAAATTTATAAGACCACTAACTGTTAAAACCTGTTTTCCCCCTGGACCTGCTTCAATTCTTTATCGATCAATGGTGACATACTTACCACTTAATTTTTATTAAAAACGGATTCATATGCACCATAATTTTCAGTGAAATAATTTGTACTTATGTCGATCTGACGGAAATAGCACTTTTTATTTTAAGACAATTTTGTTAGATTCTGGTGCCATTACCGTAAAATCCCGTTAATCCGCCCTTCCCGATCAAACGCCTCCAATCCACTTTATAAAAAATTTGAAATTTTCAAAAAAATCCCCAGAAAACGCTCTCCACCCCTACCCAAAAAAAATCACTGAAAAAACGCTAATTTCGCCAAAGAATCACGAAAAATAATCGCAAATTTCTTGAAAAGATCGCGAAAAATAATCATGAATTTCGCCGTAGTATCGCCAAAAAACCCACATATCGACGAAAGTATGCAGTAAAAACGCGAATTATGTCAAAAATTCTCTAAAAAAAGACAAATTATATAAAAGACCGCGGAAAAATAGTGAATTTCTCTAAGGAACGCAGATTTTGTCAAAAAAAAATTGTTAGAAAAAACGCAAATATGTCGTATCTATAAATAAACGGTTAAAAAGCGCGAAAAAACGTAAATTCTGTCGAATAAAAGCAGAAAAAGGATAAATTTAAAAATAAAAGGCCAAAAAAGCACGAAATCTATTAAAAAATCTCGAAAAAACGCACATTTCATCAAAGATTCATGATTGATTCATTTCATCATGATTCTCAAAGGCGAGTGAAAATGGTATGAATCATTCATGCGTTTTTTCGAGATTTTTTAATAGATTTCGTGCTTTTTGGCTTTTTTTACAAACTTCTCTTTTTTTCTGCGTTTTTTCAACAGAATTTACGTAAATTTTTTCATATATCAAAATTCATTATTCATTCATTCCATCATGATTCATCCCGTGCTCATCCCTATAAAAAACGCAAATTTTTTCAAGTATCGCGATAAAACTGCAAAATCATCAAATATCGTGATAAAACCCTGCAAATTTCGTCAAATATCGCGATAAAATCCTGCAAATTTCGTCAAATATCGCGATAAAATCCTGCAAATCTCGTCAAATATCGCGAAAAAAACCTGCAGATATCGCGCAAAAAATGCAAATTTTGTGACACGATCGCGATAAAATTCTGCAAACCTCGTCAAATATCGCGAAAAAACCTGCAGATATCTCGCAAAAAATGCAAATTTTTTGAAACGATCGCGGAAAAATCCCGTGTAAGCGCCCCCTCTAATTATTTTACGATTTTTCGTCACGTTTGGGGGGGGGCGGATTAACGGTATTTTAGGTAAACTTTTCAACATTTTAAACAAAAAAGTTACTTGCCTCGTAAAGGTTTAAACGAATACAACCCTATTTCGGAGGAAATTGATTCGCTGTGCTAGTTTGCAAGACAATTTTTTAAAAAGGAATTGAAGAAAAATGATTTTATTAAATTTAGAGTAAACTTTTAAAAAAAATGCATAACTCGAAAGCTGGACAACATAAATGAGCATAAAAAGTAGTCATGAAATTGAGTTGGGGCTGGGATATATGGACATCAAAGAGATAAAAATCTTGTTTGGATATCTTTCGTGAAAACAAGTAAGCGAAACTTTAACAGGTGAGGAAGTAAAATGACAAGCAATCAATGAAAAATATTTTTAGTTTTTATCAATCCGGATGTCAGACAGTCTCAGTATCAGCGATGGCAGTGTCTACTGTAATGCATGGATGCCAGCGCATGTGTAGATGCATCTATGAAAAATTCTCGAGTTCAATCATACCTAAAAATATATATTGTTATAATTTAATGCAATGATTTTGTACTGTTTAAGGAAAAGAAAATTGGAAAATCGGTTTTTAGTTCAGAGTTAAAATTTAGTGCAGTTTATTTAAAAATGTCTTCTTTATTATTTTTCTTTCTGTTTTCAGATTCAGTGGTAGGTAAAACTGTTTTTTCTTAAACTCAGCTAGCCATTCCCTTGGATGAAAATGGCGACAATCTCTTCTTGCTGACGCCTTGAAGAAGTTCCTGTTATCGTCTGAAATCAGGCTTAAATCCATTTGAGAAAATGTCATCGTTTACAGAAGAAAATTCTTCCTCTGGTGAACAGCACTTTGTTCCTCGAAATGGGGATAAAGAAAAACATTCCTCCACAGATACAGTAGACAAAGTTTTTATTTGTGAAATATGTTTCAAAACATTTTCTAAGAACTCTGACCTAAAAAAACACCTCTCGATACATACAGGTGAAAAGCCTTTTGTTTGTGAAATATGCTCCAAAGGATTTTCTGATAATAGTAATCTAAGAAGGCATCTCTTGAGTCATACAGGTGAAAAACCTTTCGTTTGTGAAACATGCTGTAAAGGATTTTCTCGGAGTAGTAGTCTAAGAAAGCATCTCTTGATTCATACTGGTGAAAAACCTTTCGTTTGTGAAATATGTTGCAAAGGATTTTCTGAAAATGGTGATCTAAGATGCCATCTTTTGATACATACAGGTGAAAAACCTTTTGTTTGCGAAATATGCTCTAAACGGTTTTCTCAGAATGGTAATCTAAGAAGCCATCTCTTGACTCATACAGGTGAAAAACCTTTTGGTTGTGAAATATGCTCTAAAGGATTTTCTCACAAAAGTAGACTAAGAAACCATCTCTTGACGCATACAGGTGAAAAACTTTTTGTTTGTGAAATATGCTCCAAAGGATTTTCTGAGAATAGTAGTCTAAGAACACATTATTTGATTCACACTGGAGAAAAACCTTTCGTTTGTGAATTATGCTCCAAAGGATTTTCTCGGAGTACAGATCTAAAAAGACACCTCTTGACGCATACAGATGAAAAACTTTTTGTTTGTGAAATATGCTCCAAGAGATTTTCTCAGAATAGACACTTAAAAAGACATCTAAAAAACATTCATACAGGAGAAAAATAATTTGTTTGTCAAATATGTTCCAAGGGATTTTGAGATGACAATATATTCAGAACCTATTACTTGACGCATACAGGACAATAAACTTTTGATTGTAAAGTATGTTCTAAAGTATTTTTCATTAATAGACATCTAAGAACCCATCTCTTGTGTTTCTAAAATACGTTCCAAAGGATTGTCTAGACATTGTCAACTTGAAAGACATCTCGTGATTGTTTCAGGAGAAAAAGATTTTCTGTGTGTATTATGTTTTCCAAAGGGTTACATGATAATCATAACTTAGAAAACATTTGTCTCATACCAAATCGACAATTCACGAGAATCTCCCATATTTTATTTCCAAAACCGAGTATGATCCCTGTATATGTTATTGCATTTATTATTTTGAAAAAAAAAGAAATAATTGGCCATGATCCAGATTAAATGATTATATTACAGATAATGACAAAAATCTCACTCACATAGCTTTCTGGACACATGCTCAAACAAATGCGGTGGACATCAACAACAACCGACTGTTTCCAAATTGAGTTACAAATCTTCATCTCAATGGTTGTTGCCACTTTACGAAATGAATATAGTATAAAAATTAAAAATATAGTTATGAATTAATAACAACATTTAAAATATTAGAATTAACCTATTTTAACAACTTATATTTCTTTTTATGTTTTATCATTTAGTAATAATTTTTTTATAAATTGCACTTCTTTCATTTCTAAGTGTCTTTTTTGATAATAAAAAATAATTGTTGGCATATTCATTAAACATTTATGTGAAAACATTTTGGTAGTTGCTTTTATTTTTGGTTGTTTCACTGTAAAGTAATATTCCTCTAAATTTAGAAATTAATCCAACTGAAAAGGATACATTGCAATTAAATATGCGATAAAAAGGCTTACTTGTAAACTACTTAACTCAGGTCTAGCGAAAGGCTTTAATGAAGCAACACTTTTAAAAATATAAAAGAAGAGTGTTTAAAATTGTTTTTGTGCAAAAGAAAATCTTACTTATTTAAATTTTCTTTTTCAAAATTTTACCAAGGATTTAGATGAGTGGTTCCCATGGGGCTGCATATAAGCAGACCAAACTGGAATTCATGTATGGAGGGTAATAGAGCTCTACTACTGGCTAATCTGTAATCTGATGTCTAAACTTTGCCTCTCGCTCTTTAATGTCACGTGATTGTGATGTGGTGTCAAAAATGGCATTCAAGGCCTTTGGTACTTTGGTAGCAATTTCAAAATGTTTGAGTAATTATAAACAAAGCTTTAATAAGAGAAACGTACTTTTATTTTGTTAGCTATTTTGCGATGTTTTTTGAATCCTTTACATTTGTTTATCTTATATTTTGAATACTAAGCAAATTCTTGTACTTTATTGTAAAAAAAAAAAGTTTTTTATACTGCTTGCTTTTATTTATGATCTGTAATAGATATTGATAAACAAATACAGATATATTTTTATGCAGTTTATGAAGTTTTATTTATTTAAATGTAGTAAGGTATTTGTACCCTATATGGACAGTGCTCTCAATATGGACACCCCTAATATTTTTAAAAGTAACAATTTTGATAGAGAGATCGCGCTACATATCCATAAAAAAAAAGCAGTTGAAGAGATAATTAAGCCTGGAAAATATAAAAAAGCGCGCTCTTCGCCATTTAAAAGGAAATTTATTGTTTCGTGATGTGCTGATTGTAATTACAGGCAAGTTTAAATTCTTATTAGATATTGTAAAATTACTTTAAATATTGAAAAGTGGGGTGTTTTAGAAAGTTTTTAAAAAACTATTTTCGATTGCTATTGCATAGATTGCTTGAAAACAGTTTCTTTCTTTATTTATTACAAGATTTAATAAAGCTACTTCCGATTTCCAATATGGACATCTTATGTTCACATTGGAAGTACAGCAGGTGAATCTTCAGATTCACAAAAATAGAAATATAAGCAAAACCAACTACATTATTTCATAATATTTTGTAGTAACTGAGGTGCTTAGCATCGATCTTCGAAGAGCCACAGTCGAAAATGCCCCCCTTCTAAAGTGCATGTCCTGAAGATATTGACTATGTCCTACCCTCCCCACAATACTTTAAGATATATTTTTTTACCCCCCTTTCACCTAAAATTCCACAGAAGAGTGGCTCATTCATACCCCCTGTGTAGTAGGTCAATAAGGAGCCCCTCTCCATAATAGGGACTAGTGGTTCCTAATATGGACATTTGTAAATATTTTTGTTTTTATCATTTAAATAAAAACCATAATAGTTACAAGGTCGCTAATTTTAATAATGATAGTCAACAGTCCACGGATCATGGTCACATATTTTTGGAGTCCTATACATGGGGGTGAAAAAAATAAATTTTTCTTAGTGTGTCTATATTAGGCACAGGTACCTTATTATCTTTGTTGCATGCATTTGTTAAGTCGTATATTCACCTTTTAATTTTCTTCATAAAAATGTTTTGCACGTTATTTTTCATGAAGTGAAATTTATTGAGATTAGCTTAAGAAAATTAGTGTCGTTCAGATACCTATTTCAAAACTAAAGCATACCTACAAAATTTATATTTTTAAAAGTGTTTCTATAATGCTCAATCATATTGTTCTTTTAATTTTTTCCCCTTTCTCTCGATACATTTTAGTATGTTACTTTCCCAAATGGTTTTTTGTTATGTGTAATATAAAATAAAAAATCTTTTTACTAAGAAGTTTCCTTCTCTCTCTCTCTTCATCTCAAGTTTTTTCATAAGATATTCAAGTAGTGTATTTAGTGCATAGTGCTATTTATAGAAGTTTACTTTGCATTTGGTTATTTTAAACAAAAACATCAGTATGCAACATGCAATTGCCAATTTTTCAAGTCATATTTTTAATTAGGAATAAATGAAATAAGTACTAAATATAAACAAGCACATTTCAAAATTTGTCTTGCATTATAGAATGCTTTTACCCCTTTTTTTTTTCTAAAAATGTAAAATTGTTGTTTTTGAAAATGACTATCAATCTGAATGTCTTGTTTTGAAAGTATTTATTTATTTATTTATTTTAAGTAGGTGATTCTATTGCCACTTTAAATATATTAATACTTTACAGTTTTAAAAGAGATTGTCATATTGGGCAAATGTCCTTTCCTCATATCTAAGTTGCAACAATTTCAAAAGTGTCATTTTTAAGCACATTTTAAAAAGAAATTTACATTAACAAAATAACAAATCGTTCTGTCTCTGTATATGCATCTGTGATGGCTAGCAAAAACTACTGCACATATGACGCTCAATTTTTTTTGTGAAGATTGTCCAAGGCCTCCCCTAATATACCTAACCCTACGAATTTTAAAATTCGAATAATTAGTTGAGCAATTAATTAAAATTCCTAAATTAGAAGAATGGAAAAGTACTCCTAATTCAATAGAAGCATAGATTTTTATCAAACTGCAGAATATTTCTTCGAAAACTGGAGGAGAGGGAAAAGATTTAATCTACCATGGCGATAAATGTATTCGGCTTTTGCTGTTACTTGGTTATCCTGTCGACCAATTTCGCCAAATTATCCATTGTGACATAATTTTAATTTTAAATAACCAAAAATAAAAATCACTTTAAGGCATTTTAGACACGTGTTTAGTATTTAATGTTACTAAATGTGCCATTCACGATTATGCATTATTGGCATTTAATCATATAGTTCGGCGATGGTTTTTTAGTCGATAGAATAACCAAGTAGTACCCGGCTTTTTTATAAACGGTAGTATTTTAAATTCTACTGAGCCTAAAAACTCAAAAATTAGACAGCTAAATGCAGAAAAATTCACCTTCAGAAATTCTGATAATTATTTTCCTATTCCTATAAATAGTTCAAAAATTTATTAAAAATACATTTATAAAATCATTTTATTTCCATTCAAGAAAACAGATTTTTAAGTAGTTTTTCATAACATGAGCAAATGTTCAATGCAGACAGCTGGGCACTGGTGGGTATTGGTAATTACAGACGGCCTGTAATTTTTTTCAAGTATTAAATTTATAAAACAGACATGCTACTTTTCTGCAGAAACGCGGAATTCCGCTTTTCGGGAGTGAATTTTATTATTCCTGGGATCGATGCAAATATGCATTAAAATTTGTTGACATTTTTATCGGTGAGGGGGGGGGAGTTCGTAACGAAAGAAGTAAACAAAAACGAGAGTACAAAGAGTGCCAAATTAAGCAAATTTCTTCGAAAGATTGCAGAAAAATGCGCAAATATCCCCAAAGGATCTCAAAATATAAACTAAATTCATCAAACTGTTGCGGAAAAAATACTATTTTCTTCAGAGGATCGCGGGAGATAACGGTATTTTTGTGAACAGGTCACGGAAAAATACTCGAATTTTATCGAAAGATCGCGGAAAATGCTTGAATTTTGTAGGATAATTCATGGAAAAATATGCGAATTTTGTCGGAAGATCGGAGAAAATACACGCATTTTGTCAAAAGCAGAAAATAGGCGTGAAAAATGTGAGAACTTTGGCGAAAGACCGAGAAAAATAAGCAAATTTTTTCAGAAGATCGCAGAAAATACGCGAATTTTCCTGAAAGATTGGGGGAAATATGCGAATTTTGTAGAAAGATCGGAAAATTACGCAAATTCTGACGAAATATCGGGGAAAATTGCGAAATTTGATGAAATATGGTGGAAAATACGTACATTTTGACGGAAGATCGTGTATAATACGCAAATTTTGACAAATAATCGCAAAAAATACGTGAATTTTTTTAAAAAATCGAGGAAAATATGCGAATTTTCCCAAAAAATTGGAGGAAATATGTGAATTTTCTCAGAAAATAGGCATATTTTAGGGAAAAAGTTTGAGAAAAATCGTGAATTTCGCTAAAAGGTCATGGATAAATGCAAATTTCATTGAAAAAACTGCGGAAAAAGTGCGCTTTTCGTCAAATGGTCGAGGAAAAATGCTAATTTTGTTAAAAAATTGCAGAAAGACGCAAATTTTATCAAAACGCTGCGAGAAGATACAAATTTCGCCAAAAGTCCATGAGTGAAAGTTCAGTATTTTTCTTGTTGAGCCTGTTAAATGTCTGATAAATGTAATTTTTATTCATCTAGAACAACTTTTTTTTGTTGTTGTTGATTTCAAATATGTCATTTTCTTTACAGTCACTGAATTACAATCTTAAATATTAATTCGTTACTTGGATGACTTGCTCTATTTAAAATCAAGTTTTTTGAAACAACAAATGAATTTTATAATAAGATACTTTGGTATGCTGCCAATTTTTTAAGAATACACCATTTAGAGATTTTAAAGCTGTACATCGAGCAATATCTTTAAACACTGTTTAAATATCTTAAATATATAAAAATCAAAGTTTTTTTTTTTTTTTTAAATAAAGTCAATTTTTAAAAAAAGGAAAAGAAATGCTGAAACACAAAATGATTAAAATGTAAAAAAAAAAATCATTTTGGGCTTTTAGATAAATTATAACCTTTAGTAAATATTTTAAAGAGTCTGGAGCATAAAATAAGGGGCATGAGAATTTTTTAAGGGGAACAGTAACTTATTTAAAATTGTACCGTTTTCTATAATTTCAAATGCAAACTTTTCGCTAAGCCCTGGGATAAGTATTACTTATTTAATATAAAATTTTCGGATAGCTTATTACACATTCTACAGATTTTAAAAAGTATGGGACGTCAAAATATGGGTTAGAGGTGGGGGGGGGGGCAATAATTATTTTAGGAAAGGTTTTAAAATATTTAAAACCGTGCTATTTTAGATGCAGGTTTTTCAGAGCCCTGTGATGTAATACTTATTTAATATAAAATTTTATAAATGTACTTATCCATATTTTCGAATAATTTCATCAAATATCTGACTTAAGTCCAGAATTCTTCGGTAAGAGTAAAGATCAATGTTCTGTAGAAATTCATTCAGACTGAGTTCGGGCCATGATTTTAGCTATTATATTGGGCTGGGTCGGGCCACTAAATTTTTTCTACAGGCCAGGCCGGGCCGGGCTCGGGCCGAAATTTTAACTTTAATAACGGGCCAGGCCGATTTTAATTTCAGCCCGTGCAGACCTAGCTCGCATGTATTAAGATTTTTGCTTAACTAACAAGTTTTTATAATCTTTTAACATTAGACGGCATTTATCGGACTTTGTTTGCTCTGAAACAAATTATTATTAGGCTTTATGAGGTAAGCTTTCTCTATTTCAATTAATTATTTTAAGTTTAAAGAGGGGGGGGGGCAAAACTGGTGCCTTAAATTTGCTATGTGTACCAGTTTGGCATTATGTTCCACTTTTAGACACAAGACTAATTATAGTGGAAATTTTAGCAATATATTTAGAAAGATTTTATGACTTATAACTTTAAAAAGTTCAGTAAAATTGCAGCATATTTTAATGATTTTCTTGTAATTTCAAAAAAAAAAAAAGTTGCATAATTTTTGCAACATGTCAGAGGTATGGATTTAGAAATTTCAAATATTGTGAAAATCTTTACTAGAAAAAGAATTTCATTTTACTGAGTTTAAAAAAGGCAATTATGTGCTCTTAAAAAATGGGCTAGTCTGAACACTTTATGATAAGAAGTAAATTTAAACTGTATTGCCATCACTAGAAGATAGCTAAGTTTTGGAATACCCCATCACAAGTTTAGCACTTTTTAAAATTCTACATTGGGCATCATTTTTTTTTCTAATAATGTTAAATCTCAAGTAGTAGGTCTAAGTTCTAGGGTTGAGCTATTTATAATGGCTGATTATCTACACAAGGGATATGTGTCCCAAAAGAAAAGATTAAGTAAATTAATCACTCTGTGAGGAGTCTGATTGATTAGGGACTTTCTAAGACACCTATATTTCTCCAAGGAAATTTAAAGTTCGAAGAAAACCTCTGAAAACTCAGAGTGATTATTCCAACTGGCAGTTGAGTGGTAGTAATTAAAGTTAAAATTCAATTGAAAAGTGGATTTTAGAGATTGTCAGAATACTGTTTCCTATAAAAAGGAACAATTTTAAGATTTTAATTATAAGATTGTTGAAACAATCAAGATATCTTAAAAAATTTCTAGGATTAGCATTTGCAAGCATGTTTTTCAGCATGATTCAAGTAGCCCATTAAAATTGATGGAATGAGGTGGAAAATACTGTTTTTTCTGATATTGTATTCGAAATTCTATACAAATAAAATGTGTCTTAGAACTTTTTTTATAACTCAAAACTAAATTTCTTGTTTTTTATCTGTCCCTCATATTGTAAATGCAAATAAATAGGAATTGGATTTGTTAACACTTCTCATATTTTAAAATTAATTTTTTTATATTTAAAAAAAACTGTATTGGACATTTTAAATTTACATGAGTATGCTTTATTGAATAATATGTCCAGATTTAAATTATCATTAAGCAATCAAGACTTTGATATATATATATATTTTCAGTAATTAATATAGAAATTTATCATTTCTGAAAGAAATAAAAATATAAAATACAATAGTTAAGTGATTTTTAGCATTTATATAGATAATTTTTTTAATACAGTTGGTTACTTTGAGATATTGTTATGGTAATTTGTAAAAGTTCTTTCTGTTTAAAAATCTCTTCATAATCATAGTAGCAGTTAAAGCTCACCTAGTACTAAAGACAAAACTTAATATGTTCATTAGAGACCTAAACTAAATTGATTTTAAAACAATTTCTAGCTTTACCCTGATTAATTCAGAATAACACCCCCCCCCCCCTTCCTTTCCGTGCACAACCTCTGGAACTATTATTTTTGTGACATTATTTTTCTTGAGATATCTAAAAGTTTAATTGTTAAACAATGTGATGTAACTATAAACAGATAACATTTTCTTTAATAAATTGAACTTTGTATTGACATTAATATGAAGAAAATGTTATTAATCAGAAAAATTAATAAAATCTCAAATTCTTATGTAATAAATATTTCAGTACAAATTAGATTTAAAAAATGTATATATCCTTTATAGTAAATATATATATGTTAAAAGTAAATTTTCACCACAATCTAACATTTGCATTTATAAGTTCGATTTTTTTTAAATCTTAAATTTGTAATTCATAAGACAATATTATTGTTTTAACATTCATCTTTAAACCATTCTATGTTTATCATTTTAACAACAGATGGCGCTGTCCTATTTTATTTTTAAAATAGCACCACAGGGCGTCGGCCGTTTAAACGATGTTTTGCTTATGTTGTTGTTTATAGTTGTGTTATTGACATTTGTTGAGTCTACTACAAAAGCGCGAAACGCATTGACTTTTCCAGGGTAGTTACCTCGATCACGTGACTCCGTGATCTCGATAGATTATGGTAACCTGGGTTGCAAGCTGCTACCATTTATCCTTTTTAGGCGCAAAAGTGTTTCATGTTTATGTAAAATAATAGGCTAAATTCGTTTAGTTGCAAATCGACTGTTTGATTCGAATATAAATAAACTAAGCCGCGATGCGTTTGAATTTGTTTATCTTATTTGTTCTCTATTTTGTTTTGTTTTTAATCTCCTTTTACCGTTAATAAGGCAATTTTAAATACAGTTGAAAGACAAGTAACATTTCCTCACAAGGATTAATTTTACGGCATTTATTATTACTTTGTTGTTTTTTACATGTAGTTTTTTAGATTACTTAAAATAGAGATATGTTTTTGTCCATGTTCATATTGACACAATCTAATAGAAAAAAGTAACTCTTATCAAATAATATTAATAGTTTATTATCAAAAACTTGTTGATTTGGTACTCTCTGTGTAAAGCAGGAATATTAGTAGAGGAGAGTGGGTAGGAATTCGACAGTTTTTACAAAGGTAAAGTAAAATCAATTTTGTTTGTCACAATAACAACAATTTCAATTTATCGAATGCAGAATAAAACACTTTCTAACGTCCTTGAACAGTATAAAAAAAATATTTACAGAAGCAATTTTGTATTTAAAGAAATTGCAAATTTCAAAATGTGCACCATACACTTCCCCAATTACAGGTAGGTATGGAACATATAAAGTAATGTATGGTAAGGCACAAATAGTTTAGTGGTGGCTAGATATATATAATCTAACAAAGATTGTAAGTTTACAATGTCTATGCAACAATGTGAAATTTCAGTATCTTCATCACTAGAAGGAAAATTCAGGATTGTTATTATAAAATCATGTGTTCAATTTATTTATAGTTTTGAAGTAAATGAATATATTTTCAATGTTATAATTAATGTACTACCCTCTAAAAATATTTTCATATCAGTAATTTACACTTATCTTATTGAAAAGAAGGTAAGAAATCAGTCTTATCCCATTCCTCTCTCTAACTTCTTTTATGTTAAACTTCTTGTATAAACAAAAAAGCTGATTTTAGACCAGGGTTGGCAAGTTTTTGACATGCGACAGTTTTTGACGGTTTTAACCATGGTTTAAACCGTCATGTCAAAAACCTCCTTGTCAAAAATGTCTAAAACTGTCAAAAACCTATATTTATATGTAAATAAAAATATTTATTTACATATATACATATCTACCTATATTTATATTTAATAAGTAAAATTTATTTGCTTTTAATAAGGAAAATATTTCGAAATATGTTGTAGGAAAAATAAATTTAAATTTTTGAAAAACATATTTTGAATAGTAAACAAAATCTCAGACTTTGGAAAACTTATCCTTTGTAATATTATTTATTAAATTTTAATGTGTTATTCAAAATATGCAGGGATTATATTATGAAGAAATTTCATTATAACTTAACTTAGTGTATAGTTTAAAATAATATAAAAGATTAGACAAGTTCCGTAATTGAATAGAAACAGAAAATTGTTCAAAACTGGTTATGTGCTACCATATGCTACTTGGGGCAAATGAATTGCATTATTGAACTAAATTTCTACTTCGATAATCTCATTTGGATTGATTTAGATTATATAATCTAATTAATTGGAAATATTTAATGAATGTTTTATTTTTTAAAATTATGTATTTTATAAGATAATAATAAAAAAAAAACTACATAATATTTTGTGTTTTAGAAGTATTTTGTAGATTTTTTCTGTTTTGACTTTTGCAATTGTTAGCTGGTTTTTCAAAAAAAATCAGTAATTCTGAATTTTAAATTATCAGTCATTTTTTGAATTTATAACTAACATAAAGATAATAAAAAACATCTGAGTATCTATTTACAATATTCAGCCTATTTATTTACTATGCTGAAAAATTAGCTTATACAAATACTTATGAGTTTCTTATTTCCTCTTTTTCTGAATGCTATAAAATTTTGTTAAATATCTTAAGTATTCAGTTGTTGAATAATTACTTCTCATCTTACCTTGCTTTCAAAATAAGCATTATTTGTATTCTTAATACTATTAGTGTGTGTGTTGTGGAGCAGGTTAGAGATAAAAATGGTTTATAATGTGTAATAATCATACATATAATAAATTATATGCATCAGTGGCGTAGCTATGTTTGGCGCCCGTCTATGGCGCCCGGGGCCAGCAAGAAATTTTGCGCCCTCACCCCAATATAGATATATAACAATTTCTCTCAATTTGGCGCCCCTAGGCCTCGGCGTCCGGGGCGGACGCCCCCCTTGCCCCCCCTTAGCTACGCCACTGATATGCATTATATTTAAATTCAAATTAACCTATTAGATATTATGTATACAATCAGCTCTGTGAGAAGGGGGGGGGACAGTTGCCCCGTGCATGGAAATTTAGGAGGCACTATCCAAATTTATACTACAAACGTTATTTTTTGGCCTGTCACAAGAAAAAGTTGCGTAGAGGGGCACCAAATTCTAACTTTGCCCCTGTCACAATTTTCTCTTTACATGCTTCTGTATATAATGCGTATAGCATTAAAAAAAAATTTAACACATGTATCAAGTTTTACACTTTTGAAAATCCTGCATTTATAACACTTAACTTGTTAACACTTGTAAATAATAACTATGACAAAATGCATACTAAATAACTTTAGATTTTTTTCAATATTAAAATAACAATAAATAAACAAGATATTTAAACATAATTTTTGTGCAAATATTTCTGCATGCCCATTTCAAGATAAATTTCTAAGATTTGAAATCTATCATTTTTACCTTAATTTTTATTAATTAGAAATATTTAAAAACCTGCTAATTACCCACAATGTAATTAAATTTCAGCATAATGTATAGCAACTGTTGCTAATTTAAAAATTTAACAACAAATTCTAGTGCATCACGGCAGATTGTAACTCTATGGGTTTTCGACAGGTTTTTGACGGTTTAATCCGGTTTAAACCGTCGTCATGTCAAAAAACCCTTTTTGACGTCAAAAACCCAACCCTGTTTTAGACGTCATTTAAATTATAGATAAGATGCAACACAATGTTCAGTAAGTAGGGAAACTAGGTAATACATCTATTTATAAACAAGTCATTAATATTTAGAAAGCATAAAAAATATATGAGGCAAATTTACTTTGGATTCTTGAAATAATCTTTTTCTTTATACAATTGCAAGCTCCTGCAGACCAGATACTTTTTTCAATTGAAGATTGATTAGTAAACCACTGTATCATCTAATGTGTGACTGATGAAATGTTTAGAATGATACATAAAGAAAAAACTTCCTGTTTCATTCTACCCCACACTATCTTTATTAAACATAATATACAAAATCTTGATATTTATTTGATACACTAACTGTCATCTGTCGTTTCTGAAAATAAAAAGAATATTGATTGTTAATTATGAGATTTTCTTTTCTATTTTTAAAGCAGCACAAGGAGTTAAGTTGTAAAAGTTATTTTTAAAAATAAATATTGTTTCCATATTCTGGTTATGTTTATTTTTAATAAACTAGTTGAAGTTTGCATATAACCCATATTACTTTTATTTCAGTTTTTTAAATTGGACTGTTTGTCTCAATTGTATTCTAAATAGGGATGCACCGAATATTCAGTATTCGGCTTATTCGGCCATGTTACCGAATATTAAACTATGCGCTTGAGCCGAATATGAAACTATTCGGCCTGCCGTATATCAAAGTATTCGGCCAAATTCAATACTTAATAAAAACTTTTCACTATTTCTACTTTTAACTGTCAATTTTTTAATTTATATTTAAAATAATTAGAAACAGAATCATTTTTAAATAAAATAGAATGTTTTTACATTATTTATTTGCTGTTTGTAAAGTACAACTTAAGAAAATTAACCATGAGAAGGATCAAAATGGTGATTTATTAGGATTCTCTTTAGGAATAAATTATGTGCTGATACAAATTTCTAAATTTTGTTTAGTAAATAATCTATTTCTTGCTTTTTCCCAAATAAAAGTCCTTTAAAAGAAAAAAAAAACTTTTGAGATTAGTAACAGCTATCAAGGCAGGCAATTTTTTTTCATGAAATCATAATCATAATCAACTTATTGAGTCATAAGTGCATTGTATTTCATCTCACCCTAGGTCAAAACTTGTGTGTTCGTTTATTACATTAACAATAAATAAGATAACATATTTTTAACTCACATGCTTTGATTTCTGTAAAATATGATATGATGGGAAGGGTGGAAAATACCATCATTCATAAGAAAAGAACTATGAGCCAAACATACCTTTATTCAGAATTAAGCTGAAAGTATTTGTACTTTATGTTGAAAAAAAGTCTGCCTTGAGTTATTTAATTTATAGACAATTATCAGACTGTAAAATTTTTCTTCGGCCATTTTTTCATTATTTGATTTTAAAATGTTTATTTTGATTCATAGAAAATTTTATTAAAGTTTCATAACTGCGCTTCTTAAATAACTCAAGGCAGATTTTTTTCAATACTAAATGCTCTTATAAAAAGCTCTTGTTTATCAAAATGTAAGTTTCTTTTATTAAATATTATGTAAAACTATTTTTAAAAGTAACATTTTAATACCTTTAAATTTTAGAACATAAAAAGTATTTGGAAAGCCGAATATTCGGTATTCGGCCGAATAGTTAATTATTCGGCTGGCCGAATATTCGGTATTCGGCCCAACAATTACTATTCGGCTAGCCGAATATTCGGTATTCAGTTCACCTCTCGGCCGAATATTCGGCATTCGGTATTCAGCCAAAATCACTATTCGGTGCATCCCTAATTCTAAAGAACTTTTTCTACTCAGAAATTATCACTTATATATATGTTAGAGGTTTCAATATTTGTAATCTGGGATCTACAAACTGTAAAAAATATGCTGTAGCCTGCGAAAAATTCTTTGCATCCAGTAAAAAAAAAAATATTTGCCATGGAATTAGCCTTCAGGTTTATTGTTATTTAAGAAAAAATAAATAAATAAAAATGTATGAAGATATATATAATATAACTATGTACATATTTCCTAACCTTCACCTAGTATGATGAGAAAAAACAGCATATGCATTTTAGACCTAAACTGAAAGGATTAAGACAATTTCCAATTTTCCACTAATTAATTTTGAGTTTAATCCTCTGACCGTGGGGCTAAAATTTTTAAACAAAATTGTAACCTTAATATTCAAGCAGGGTTGGAAAAAAACCAGGTTTTTTTGAAAAAAACCAAAAAAACCGGTTTTTTTGGTTTAAACCAGGTTTTTTTTTAAAACATCCTTTTTTATTACATACATATGCATATTTATTGCTAAAAATAGACAATGTTGAATTATAAGTAGTATAAATGCATTTGAAAATAATTTAAATTAAATAATTATAGTTAATTATGTAGAAAATAGAAAAAAAATAATATTTTAATTTAAATAGTTATTAGCAAAGTCTTATGTTCAAACAATATGCTACTCTACACAGTAAAACATTGATGCTTTGAAAATCTTTATAAATAATCTTTTTATTACTTATAAGAAACATTTGATGTAGTTTGTGAATATAATATTCTTTTCTACAATTAAAAAAATAATAATAAATTTGAGATTGATCTTGGGGGGGTTTTGTGTTTTGAGAGACAATTTGAAATCAACATTTATGGTCATTAGATTTAGCAGATAACTGAGGGAAAAAAATAATTTGAAACTAGCACCCAATTTTTGAATACTCATTCAACTTCATATTTGGATTTTAATTCTTAAAGATAATCTCCCCAATAGGAAAAAAAAAATTCTTTTATAGTTTCACTAAAATCTTAAACATCATCCAGTTATAGCTCCATATTCAAAATCATTGTGCATGTTATGATAGATTGCTTTAAATAATCTGCATTTTTTAAATGAAAATATTTTATACCAAATACAGAATACCCATTTTTAATCCATTTTACCTTTGATCAATTCACATATTCTAATATTTTTCTTTAGAGTAATGGAATATGGTCATCAATGCATACTCAATTTCATCCTATACATAAAAAAAACCCTAGAATCACTAAATTTAATACGTTTTGCTGAAATAAAGTGTTAAACATAGAAAATATTTATATCCACTAATTTGTAAGTCTTGAATTGTAAATAAAATTGAGAAAATATCATTAGATTTTTTTGAAAAAAACCAATTGGTTTTTTTGAGAAAAAAACCAGTTGGTTTAAACCGTGGTTTAAACCATGGTTAAAACCAATTGGTTTAAACCGTGCCAACCCTGTATTCAAGTATAGTTATTATTCAAACTTTTATCAAGTATATAAATTTTAAGTATAGGTATTCATTTTATTCAGAATTTTATGCTCTACAACATTTGTACTGACAATATTTTTTGAAAGAATTAGTGATTTCAAGATAGTGTTATGTTATTAAAAAAAAAAAAGGAAAAGTGTTTTTTTTTTTTTTTTTTTAATTATTATTATAAATATATGCATATTTCCTAATGCTCACGTAGTACGATGGGGAAAACATAGTATATTCATTTTAGACCTAAACTGAAGGAATTAAAACAATTTCCAGCTTTCTCTTAATTAATTCAGAATTTGGCTTTTTTTTCCTTCTCCTACCATTGGGCTGTATTGTGCAACAAATATTTTGACTTAATTGAAAGCCTAAATAATTTAATTTTTAAATTACACTTACAAAATGTAATAACATGAAAACTTTTATATAGGTAGCTTCTTTTAAATTATGTGGTTAATAAAAATAACCATAATAATGTGGTTAATATCAATAATGTTGTTAAAAATAAAAATGTCAGTTTATTATTATTTTTTTTTAATGTATGTGATGCTGCTTTACATATTTTACAATATGGCAAACAAAAAAATCAGAACGTAGAAAATATTGTTTTTTAAGGGCACAGTAAAAAGGGGCTCATAGGGCTTAATCTCCCACCCCCCGCCTGCCCATGCAAACACACACAGATTTAAATAAAAAAACTATTAAGTTACAGAAGTTGTTATATATATATATATATATATATATATATATATTGTCTGTCTTAAATGCTTGCTTATTCATATCCAGTTCTCATAGTATTTTTTGGTTAGCCAGGCACCAGTGTTATTGTATATAATACATGCATATATATGTGTATATTTTTATATATATAAAGGAGACAGGTACACAGTGGTCCACTTTTTTCAGTTTACTTTTTTTTTATGGTAAATTCAACCTGCCTGAACATTCTTTAGTATTTTTATATGCATTAGAATTTTTTTCAAACATAGCTTCAAATACATTTTGAAATACCAAGTGTCCTGAAAAGGACTGAACGATTTTAAAAATCAATAATTTGTAAACTTTTACAGATATTTAAAAAATTCTTGCACGAGAATCATCCAAAAGGTCAAAGGTTTTTTTCCTGCGATTCTGGATTTTAGTTCGAATTACAAACAATAGATGGCACTAAGAGCGTTAGGTGCGGTGTTGAGGTGGATATTGACGTCACTTGGTACTGAAGCAAAATAAGAAGTTTAAGGCTGTGGAGTAGGTCTCGTTTGACAATGCAATCTTGCTCTTAGGGCCCGATTTTGAACTTTTGTTTATTTTTTTTTTATTGAACAATATACATTTGACCTGTGCACTCGACATGAAGCCCGATTTTGGACTTGGTCGATCAATGAAATGTGTTGTTGTCATGGAAATAATAAATCCTTTTATATAATAGCAACGATTGGAAACTAGAAATGAATTTAATGAGCAACATACGAGTTTTGCAGACGATTTTACATTTAAGAAAGCCATATTTTCTCGGATTAAATTACTTTTTATCATCTAATTTAAAGACTACTTTGTGCATCATATTTTAAAATAAAGTGAAACGATTTAGTAGTTTATTTTGTTATTGTTGTTAAAAATTAATCCATTTTGCTATTTAAAAAAAAATTGTTTGTTTTAAAGAAGTTCTTTAGTAGAGTTTTGTGTATGTTGTAAAAAAATTGCGGAAATGGTTTATTCTTTAGAACAAAGAATATTCATAGTATAAACATTGAAAATTTGATGCAATAGCTGTTGCACTCTTTTGTAAAAATACCCAAATGCAAAATTTATTAGAATTATGTATATTAAATTCATGGTAATAGGGAAATAATACTACCTCCACCTTAAATGAGCCATAATCATAATGACAACCTAGAATCATCACCTAACATTGGATATCATTGAATTAGTCACACAGAATAGGTTTTAATAGAATGAAGAAAACATTTATTAATATCCTTTTAAGCTTTGATTCGCTTTTCATAAAACTTTAAATGAGTAACGAAAATTCTGCAACGAGTATATATATTATAATTCAAAGCATTCTGTTGGGTAGTTTTTGCGCTATTATGTGCGGACAGATAAAAGAACATTCCAGATGACGAATGTAGGAGCTACATATATAATTATCCTCACAGAACATAATGTAATGGCATAGTTCTGAGTGTCTGTGTAAATGAATCATGAAATATGTATAGTTTGTTTACAATACCCAACCGGCATAATAAATCTTATTAACATATATCACGTACAGATCAATTCAATTATTTCAACGCAAGTTAGAGTTTGGAAAGACAGACAGGCAGACGGCTAACTAAAAAGAAATCATAAACATTTTTAACTATGTTGGAAAGTGTTAAAAACACATGTTTAAATTTTACATTTAGCAATTTATTTAAATAGGCGAAAGCAAATTTGAACTCTTTTGTATAGCCCTGTATTTTTCCTACTATCTTTAAATACACGCCATTTATCTAGCTAAAATCTATTTAAAACCGAAACATGCTTTAAACTAATGAAATCACACTTCCAGAGATTACCATCCAGAGCCGGCTATTAATCCGATTTTTGAGTGACTCTGTATATCATTTCATTTCTATTCTTTAAACATATCGTAATATACTTAAAGTTGTTCAACGTAAAAAATGCATAACTCATTTACAAACCACCTTTAATATATTTACTTACACACTTAGTAAGGAGTGCGAATTCTTTTGTGTAGCCCTGTATATGATTTGCATCAATTATACACACAGAGTAACATGCAAAAATGTAGTGAAACTTTTAAAAAATCATACCAAAACTTAAAACTTCAAGCAATTATCATTAGCGTACAGCATTTTTGATGCAGCATAGTTTCTGAAATCTTTTGTGTGTCCCTGTAAATATTTCATATTTTCTATTACACAGTAAGAAATTCGTAGTAAACCTAAGTAACTTATAACAATTTTATTATATGTGTAACAAAATTAAAATATGCCGCAAAGTATGTTCCCTTCTATACTGTTATGTTACATAATTATTTTGTGTGGCCCTGTAAATGAATAAAAACTATTCTTTGTGCAGCATATTATACATCATTTGTATTTCAATTTAATTCATAAATGCATGTTAATTTCATTATGTTCGGATGGGTGTAATATCATCAAAAAGCACTTGAAACTTTTTCCCCGTCGGCCATAATGTAACAGAATACTTTTGACTGTCCAAGTATTGAAAATACACATCCGGTATTCATAAAATTTGAAATAGCTGGATAAAATTTTTCAATAAATATGTATTTAAAATTTCAAACGACTCGACAGAGTTATTTTTTCACTGTTATATGCGGACAGACAGACGGACGGACGCACCAGAGACGAGTATAGGTGATATGCATTTATATAATTACTAATGTATCTAAAAAACAGCTAAATTTAAAAGCGCATGCCGAAATTGAAAACGCATTTCCAGCAGTTATTACTTAAAGACAGTACAGTAACCGGTTTCTTTTTGTGTGCCCCTGTAAATGAACCTTAAATGCTATAAATACCAAATACTCTATTCTATCATAATCATCTTATACTGAAATTCAGTGATTTATATCAGTTTCAATACATTTGAAATAGTGTATTTCATTAATATACACTGCAAGTGATTTTCCCCCATAGATTATGATGTGATGTAATCTTTTGGGCGTACCTGTAAATTAACTGTTAATCCCACATACTTAAAATACAACACAGGACATGACTAGGTGACATAAAAAAGGTTTAAAAGATACCCAGATAAATAAATAGATAAATAAGATATCCTGTTCTCAAAAGTACTTACATTCATGGAATGTAAAAAAAAAAAAAAATAATAATAATAAATAAAAGTCGGTAATTCGAACGTTGTTGTTTCACGCATTTCGATTTCAAAGGAGTCGTACCCATGAAAATAATATTTTTCTCTATTATTGTGCTGACGCCAGCAAAATCAAAATTATACGGATTGCATTCAAATTCGGACGGTAAAAGCAAAAGTTCATTTTTGAATAAGATCCACTCCATAGCTTTAACCTCCTTATTTTGCTTCAGTGCCAAGTGACGTCAATATCCGTCTCAATACAGTACCTGGCGCTCTCAGCGCCATCTATTGTTTGTAATTCGAATTAAAATCCAGAATCGCAGGAAAAAAACTTTTGACATTTTAGATGACTCTCGTGCAAGAATTTTTTAAATATCTGTAAAAGTTCGCAAGTTATTGATTTTTAAAATCGTTCAGTCCTTTTTAGGACACCCGGTATATATATATATTTGTATACATACAAAAAGTAGAAAAGTGTGCCCCAGAAGTAGGACACAATGGTCTGTTATTAAGAATTATTCAAAATACACTAAATTTCTGTATTAATTTAAATCCTCTTTATTTCCTGCTTTCCTCCAAAATAACATATAATGCAAATTTTTAAGTAACATTTCCAAAATTATTAAACAAAACAAAAAAATTATTAAAAAAAACACCATTATATTTCTTAAATAATAATAAATTAATATACATAATTAATTGCAAATAAAGTGAAAATCTTAAATAAAATAAAGTCATTATCTTGAAAATTTGAAAATGAGACTCCAAAATACTTATAAACCTGAAATTCTTTTAAATCGGGGGGTTATTTTATAATAACATCAATATAAGCAACAGATTAATAGCCATAAAGTTTTGCTTCCGAATTTCTTTCATGTTATATTTAAAATGAGTAATAAAATTTTAAAACCTGGCAGAAATTGTTTAAGTAATAACAGACTAATTAGGATCCTTGTATCTATATTATAAAGGCCAAATGTATCTGTGCGTAACGCATACATCATTTTGTGCATGACAACACTTTCATATTTTAAATGAAATTTCGGTATTGCAATTTTTGCTAGTAAAATTTATTAACTTTTAAATATCGTACATTTTTAGTTTTTACACCATTGTGTAGGGAAAAAAATGTAATTTTAAATGAAATTTGTTTGAAAGCTGTATCTTAATTTGTTTCTGAAATATATTAATTTTTTTGTAGCTTTTAATACTGCTTTTCTAATCGTGGCAACAGGAGTACTCCATTTCTATTAAAAGCAAAGAAAACAAGTTGGAAATTGCATGTGAAGTGTAGCAAATAAGGTGCGTTCGTACGATAACGAAGTTTTAAAAATATTCAGATCTTGCTGATCTATACAATGTACTTCGGATACAGTGTCTTTGTGTTCCTGTAAATATTCAGGAAGTAATTTTTATTACACCTCAGAAACATATAAGATATTCATAAAATGTGAAATAGTTTAATATAATTAAAACACGCCCCAAATAATGTTTCTCCGTATAGCATTAAATAGTGGAATACTTTTGTGTGGCCCTGTAATTTAATAATAAATATTCTTTGTATCGCAGATTGTACAGAATGTATATTTTAATATATATATACTTCATAGGTTCATGTCAATTTCATTATGTTCAAATGAGTGTAAAACCATTAAAAAATGCATTTGAAACTTCCATTGACTGTAATGTAACGGAATCCTTTTGATTGTCCTTGTAATTGATCTATGCACCCGATTTTCATAAAATTTGAAATGACTCGACAAAATTATGTAATAATTATGTATTTTAAATTTCAAACGATTTGGTTAGGTAGTTTTTGCGTTGTTACATGTGGACAGACAGACTGAACGATAACTATAGGTGTTACATATTTACATAATTACAAACGCACCTAAAAAGGGAAAAAATCTATTGTTGTACCTTTATGTTGCCGATTTCTCATTAAAAGAAAAAAAAATTTAAATTTAAATTTTTGATTTCATTTACAAAATTTGATTTACACGTGAAAGAATATTATCAAAAGTTTAATATCTGTTTCATCTAATAGCATCAAAATGATTAAATTTAAACGTCATTTTTTAAAAAAAGTGAATACAGATGCAGAATGTGCATTTGTAAATTTTGATATGGTGAAAATGATGCCGGTTTAGGTTTCATGGGAAAAAATTCTATGATTGAGTCAAAGTTGAAGAAATTTTGTTTTGTTTTTTTAATTTTGGAATATTAGCATAAGAACCTTATTTGATAACTTTATCATAATAACATATCTTTAACATATCTAGCATAAGAACCTTAATTGTTAATTTTATTATTTTTTACTGCTTACATGTACGATTAAAGTTTAATTTTAACAAATTCTACTACTGCGTTTTATAGAAATAGTACTTTGTTAATTTGATGATAAATATCATTTGTTTGAGAGTTAGACACACTAATATAAAATGCATTTTTTACTGTAACTTATTTTGTAGGTTTATTATAACTCGATGAAACAGTTCCTTCTTAAGCATTTTCTTTCTTCAAAATTTGACAGGTTCTACCTTGTTGTTTATAAAGGCAATAAATACAAACCAAAATATTTCTTATGTTAAATAGACATTTTTCTTTGTTGACTTTATTTTACATGGAATAATTACTTTAAAACAGTATTTCTTTGTAGAGAATAAACATTTATTAAATATTTTGAAAATTCTACATTAGAGTAACTGAGTGGATTTGGACTACTGTACACCAGCAGTGGATGGTCCACTGTGTGTCTTGTTGAAGTTCAATACATTCTCACAAAGATGTTATTTAAAGCTTTTTTTAACCAAATGAACTTTAACCCTCTGGATCCCAAACCGCCCGAGATATTTTAATTCGTATATTTCAGTTCCCACCAGAAAATTGAAACTACAATATTTGCTTTAATCAATAACAGAACATTCCGTATTTAAATAAAACGAAATTAGCCATTGAATTTTTCTGGTGTGAAATGAACTACATAATTTCTAGAACGTGTTTTAGCATGGGAATTAAAGGGTTAATATTATCTTACCTTTACAAAAAAGCTATTTTCTCTTATTAACAATTAATTAATAATAAAGAAAAGTGTGATGATGAAAATTTTAGGGGAGTTACCTTCATAGTCTTAGAAGTTTTTGAATTGAACATATCTTAAAATTCAGAAAAAAAAGTGAGATACTTGTATGGTTTTGTTTTGCCCAAAAAAATTCCTAGCCTGAGATACAGGGTGCCAAAGATCGTATCTTGGGCATTGTTTCCCATTCGTGATTTTCGTAGAAATTTCTCTGGAATGGTGCAAGATATATATATATTTATTTAAGATAATATTTTTTTGTTTAAAAAGATATATTCCATTTTGAAATATACATTTTTTTTTCTTTGCTACAGCCTTCTAAAAAAACCCTTTTTTTATCAAAAATGCCAATCCCAAATTTTTTTTTTTTTTTTTACTATTACTTAATACCAGTAAATACTATTTTCACCGTAAAGAAGAACTTCCACTTTTGAGTTTAACAAGTTTTAGAAATATTTCAAGAATTATACAGGAACTGTATATTAACCGTTCCAGTAAAATTCTGATTTTTTTTTTTAAATCATATGTAGCCTATTGCATATGCTAAACAAGTTAGAAATTCCAGTTAAATGAGCTATTCGTACTATAACTAGTTTTATAAATATTTAGATCTTGGTACATTAAGTGTTATACTCTTGGGCAAACAGGCATGAATATAAATTTTTTTATGTTTCTATATATTAAATTCAGCAATAGGAAAACCATCTTAAAAAGAAAGTAATCACCAGGGCAACCTTGAATCATTACATATCATGGGATATCATTTAATTAATTATGTATGATATAATTTAATAGAAATGAGAAATCTTTTATTAAAATCATTGTAATGGACATATTTCTATTGCACAAACTTTGAACTGTAAGAAAGAAAAAATTTTATTTGTCCAACCAAGATCTCTGAAACAACAGCAAACTATTCAGATGCACAATTTATAAAAAGAAATATTTGTGGCCTTTGTATATGACTGTTGCATGTGAATTGCAGAGGTCATAGATATCAGTTGCGAGTTGAATGAGATTGATGGGTCATTCCACACGAATTTAACCAATGGGTGTTGCATCATAGTCACAAACTTTTTTTTTTATATTTATCATAGACAGACATAGTAGTGAAACCCTCAAATCTGAAATTTAAAAGTAATTTTCGCAATATTGGCTGAGATATAGCCATTTGAAAACTGACCATTTTGGCTAAATGGTGGCCATCTTGGAATCTTATCCTTGTCTAAAAGAGACCATAACTTGACAACCAAGGGCTCAAATTTTATATATCTGGTATCAATTTGAAGCTATTTGTACAAAGAATGCAAATTTCACATCAAAACAATAATAAATTTTTATTTATTTACTTTTTATTACATTCAAACTGAAAATATCACCCAAAAAATGGCTGACTGTAATGGCCCATAAAAAAAATGAATCATCATGAATTTTTCTGAAACTTGGTAAAAACATTGCTCCATCTGTGGGCTTTAAATAATAAAAAAATTGGAGAGGTAAAATCTGTTGTTTAAAAATAAATGATTTTTTACACATAAGTGTCATTAACTAAATAATGATCATTTTAGAATCTGTGACTATTGCTAATTTAAAAAATAATGGTTAAAATAAAATTTTCTAACATTTAAATTAATATATTGTGAGTTTATTATATAATTCAATGAAATATCAATTTGCAGCTATTTATACTAAATATTCATATATTAAAATACAAGTAAATTTTCATCTCTACAATGCTTTTTATTTCATTTAAAATATGATAATATAATTCTCAAAACATATTTACATAACTATTAAATACCTTATTAAAATATAATGGACTACATTTAAAAAAAGAAAAAAAAAAAGCCACATAGTATTTTACTCTGAAATATTGGAGAAATACTAGCTGTAAATCACAGTTAAATTGAATTCATTCAATTGTGTGATTTAAATAAAATAAAAAAAATATAAATTATATTTATAAATTTGACCACATAAATTTCATTTTTTTAAGTGGAAAAAATGTCTTAAATAGGTTCTATGTATTGGGGAGAGTGGGGAGAAATGGGACGTTTTTCCAAAAATTAGAAAATCTTTTTTTTTTTTTTTTTTTTTTTTTTTTTTTTTTTTTTTTTTTTAACACAAAAACAAAAAATTTTGATTTTTTGAATACAAAATAAAATATTTTCTAATGTTCTTGAACAATATAGCTAAACAATTTTATAATTAAAGAAATTATAAATTTCAAAATGTGTCCCATACCTCTGCACTAAGATGAAGGAATGAGACAACTATAAAACAATGTATTAAAGGAAACAAAATATTCTAGTGTTGGCTATATTTACTATCTAACAAAGATTATAGGTTGATAATGTTTGTGCTACAACATCAAATTCTAGTATCTTCATCACTGGAAGGATGATTCAGAATTGTTAGAGATATTGTTCAAGAACATTAGAAAGTATTTTATTTTGTATTCAAAAAATCAAAATCAAATTTTTGTTTTTGTGTAAAAAAATGATTTTCTAATTTTTGTAAATAATGTTCTATTTCTCCCCACTCTCCCCTATACATAGAACTTATTTAAGACATTTTTTTCCACTTAAAAAATGAAATTTATGTGGTCAGATTTATATATATATAATTTAATTTTTTTATTTTATTTAAATCTCACAATTGAATGAATTCAACTGTGATTTACAGCTAGTATTTCTCCAATATTTCAGGGGAAAATATTATGTGGCTTTTTTTTTAATGTAGTCCATTATAGTAAGGTATTTAATATTTATGTAAATATGTTTTGAGAATTATATTCTCATATTTTAAATGAAATAAAAAGTATTGTAGAAATGAAAATTTACTTGTATTTTAATATATGAATATTTAGTATAAATAGCTGCAAATTGATACTTCTTCATTGAATTATACAATAAACACACAATATATTAATTTAAATGTTAGAAAATTTTATTTTAAACAATATTTTTTAAATTAGCAATAGTTACAGATTCTAAAATGATCATTATTTAGTTAATGACACCTTATGTGTAAAAAATTATTTATTTTTAAACAACAGATTTTACCTCTCCAATTTTTTTATTATTTAAAGCCCACAGATGGAACAATGTTTTTACCAAGTTTCAGAAAAATTCGCGATGATTCATTTTTTTTATGGGCCATTACAGTCAGCCATTTTTTGGGTGGTATTTCCAGTTTGATCGTAATAAAAAGTAAATGAATGGAAAATTATTATTGTTTTGATGTGAAATTTGTATTCTTTGTACAAATACTAGCTTCAAATTGGTACCAGATATATAAAATTTGAACCTTTTGGTTGTCAAGTTATGGTCTCTTTTAGACAAGGATAAGATTCCAAGATGGCCGCCATTTAGCAAAAATGGTCAGTTTTCAAATGGCTATATCTCAGCCAATATTGCGAAAATTACTTTTAAATTTCAGATTTGAGGTCTATGTCTGTCTATGATAAAAAATTTTAAAAAAATCTGTGACTATGATGCAACACGTTTTCTTTAAATTGGTTGATTTCACGTGGAATGACCCTGTTCTGAACCTTATGCTCCCATATGGACCTACAAGATAGTAACACCACCACAAGTGTTCACTTCCTATTCACAATGTTTTTAAGGATTGTAGAAGCCCTAGTCCCTATTGGTTAAATTGGAAGGCATCACTCAATATCAAAGGAAGATACTAATGCTGTTTCTATACTTCCTTATTGTGAAATTTATTTAAAAGTTATTTTGCTTCATTAGTATGTTTTCATAAAATTCGGTTTCTAAATACAATCATTAAAAAATTTTTATATGTTACTTTTTTATGGGATATGCATAACTTACATTTTAGGTATTTTGATATATTTCTGTTATTTATATTTAAATTTGAATTCATATTGAGAAATGAGAGACTATGAGAATGCTTAAAAATTGTTGTGAGATTAATATAACATTCAAAAAACTGGAATTTGTACCCTATCTAAAAATCCATGTTCAGTCTTACGCAGAGCCGTGCCTAGCAAAGGCGAGGCTGGGTGCGAGAACTTTTGCGAGGCCTTTTCTTCTAGTCTCATATCGAATCAGGGCCGTAACTAGGGGGATGCCAGGGGGTCGGGGGCACGTTCCAAAAATCTAAATGAAATTCTGTTAAAGAAAATCGAATTTATTTTTGAGGCCCATGTTTTGCAGAAGTACTAAATTGTAGCATTTGTTCAAAAAGTACAAATTAGTATTTCACTTGCACATCCTTTTTGATATATGAAGCAAGAGGATGTATAACTTTGCACTAACTGTACAGCTGAATTTTTCATTCTGCATTCTATTTTTTCTTAGCATAAAATGAAGTTATTACAAACTGTTTAATAAGAAACATAGTGCTTAAAATGTGTTTGTTAGTGCATTTGTCAGATGGAGAGAGAGTCAGAGAGATTAGCCCCTCTCCTTGCATTTTCTTGGACTCCCAGAATATGTGGAACAAAATTGGAAAATTTTATTCCAAATATTCTGTAACAATGCCGCAGCATGTTCACAAAACTAAACTAAGGAAACTAAATGACTACAAGGAATATTTTATGCTTTTGAATTTCCGCGCTTAACTTTTGATTGATAAAAGTTTAACATTTTATGAAATTAAAAATTAAAAAATATATAAAATTAAAAAAAAATATGAAATTTTAAAAAATGTTTAGATTTTTTAAAAATTCAAATTTTCCCCCTTTTTATTTTACCCTAGCGCGAGGCCTTTCTAGACGCGAGGCCCTGTACTGCCGCACCTTTTGCACACCCCTAAGGACGGCTCTGGTCTTACGAAATAAAACAGTAATTTGAAAATTTAAAAGTAATACTAATTGACAAAAATATCAATTTTTAAAAAAATGATAAGGATTTGAAATTTTAACTTATATGAAATTTATTAAAATTTTAATTAAATATGCACCTATTTCTATTTATTTATTTATTTTCAAAATGCCTTTTAGTTGAACTCTAGCTGATCTACCCAGCATTGCCAAGGCGCATGATATTATTCTGTTTTCAAATGTGTTACTTGTTATCCAAATGACCCTTAAATAAAATTAAAATTTGATGGTTTTATATCTTTAGATCCATTTTGTCACGATTTATATTTTTAAATGGAAAAAATTGCGAAAAGATATTGAATTGAATATTGTATGATATTTTACTTTCTACTTAATTTGATATTTGGGGTCTATGCGTACCGAAAGTGAAAGACACCACGACAGAACACTCGAGTTTTCACTGATTTCGTAAAAAAAATCACACATTTTATTTTGTAAAAAATAATTCTCTCGACTGCAATGCTTCAAAATTTTTGTAAGTGATGTAAATCTGGTTTATTGAAATGTTCTAAAAAGTTTGTGTTAATATTAATACTGACATTTAGTTACTTTTAGCATAGAATGAAGTGATTTGTGCTTACCGACGCATTTGAAAAAGTTAAATCTCATATTTTTTTTTTTTTTTTTTTTTTTTTTTAGAGCGGATTACATTATAGATTATAAGAAAGTTTTAACTTTAAGAATATATTTTTGATTTGTCAGTACTTATAAAATATCCAACAGAGAGTCAAAACTGCAATGAAACTATCAAGTTTTTATTGAGTTGTCAAAATTTTCAAATATTTTATTTTGTAAAAAATATTTCTACCCTCCCGCATGTTAAGAATTTTTTTAGGGAGTGTAAATCTAGTCTATTGAGATGCTTTTAAAAGGTTGTATTAAAATATGTCCGTTTAGATATTTTTTGTAAAAAAAAAAAAAAAAAAATGTCGATGACTCGTAAAGTGGCTCCCTTTTGTACATGTATTTGAAAGGGTTAAAAATTATATTTATAAAAACCAATTACATCAACAATTAAAAGAAAGTTACAACTTTAAGAGCATATTACTGGTTTGTTTAAATCTCTAAAATTGCTCTAAATAGGGCATTGACATAAGGGTGGAAAATGACCCTTATTTTTTTTTATTTTAATATTTTTTTTTTTTTTTCAAAATTACAACATTTTTTCAAATTGGTTATAGCATTTGAGACCTAAAAGTCAGGGATGTAGTGGAGGGTACAAGGGGGCATACGCCGTATACCTTTCTTGATTTTTTAAAGGAGAACCATATACCCTCTATTTCTCCAAAAAGTTTATAGTATTACACAGGCTAGGGTATACCCTCTGCCTTGAGCGTATACCCTCTAATTAGAGCATATAGTCTCTGTTATTTTTACGACTATACCCCTACAAAAGAACGACCTTTCGAAATATGTCTTTCAAGTTTAGCTGTGCCAAGCAGTTTGGTTCATTTAGACGGGAAAATGTTCCTTCCCTGCAATTCCTTGAATTCCTTTCTTGAAATTTTTTTTTTTTTTTTCGGTGTGCAAATGTGTTTGTGCGCATGTGCAAGTTTTTTCGTTACCTGATCATAAATAAACTGATTTTTTAAAGAGAGTGAAATGTGCTTCGTAATTAATATCTCGGAAACTAGTAAAAAAAAAATAAAATTTTGAGATTCATGTACTACAGTAGAGACCTTGGACTAACTTCACAAAAATTTGAGCCTCATATGTGCCGTAGATTTTGCTAACCATCACAGATGCACGCACATACACAGAACGATTTGTTCTTTTATTATTATAGATTGTAATGCAGTGAGTTCACCATTTAAAGTATATTTTTAAGCTAAACAAAGGTGTTTAAAAGGCAAACTATTCCCTTAACATGTACGCTGCTGCAGACACGCCAGCACGTGATAAGGCGCCAACGTTAAGGGGCCACTACACGCCAGTGCGTGTTGTGTGGTGATGTCCAATAGCCAGTCACGCGCTGGCGCGGGAAAATCTTTCACTGATTATTTGTTATAAAAAGTAAATCGGCATCTGGGAAAAACCCACTTCTACAGTGCGGCATTAACTATCATCACATCTTCACGTAAGCGGCAGCGAACATGTTAATCACATGACCAGGTAAGGGAATACATTAGAGAGACACAAAAGGTGTAAAATAACTAGTAGAAATATTTGTTGTACATGGTTGCTGAGTAAATCTTTCATTGTTAAAGAATCCAAACCTCAGAACATATGATAGTTTTTATGTTACTCATACATGATTTTTATATTAATTTTCAAACTGGTTATTTTACATCAAAATCTCATTATTTCTAAACATAAAATTTTCTACAACAGCTAAAAAGTTATAGGAACACAGGAATTTTTCGTATTCTCAAACTGATTATTATTTCTTTGCATAAATCTGAATGAGCTTTATACTCTTAATAAATAGGTCATTTAGGAAAATGCCAATTATATTAAAAAAGATTGGCTACCCGCGAACGAAAAAAATATTGGTCCAGCCCAACCCGGAAGAAAAGTTGAAAATTCGGCCCGGACCGAGTGAATTTCTACTGAACATTGATCTTTACTCTTATGAAAGAATTCAGACCAAAAAAACTTATCTTAGTCTTTTTTTTTTTTTTTTTTTTTTTTCATGTTCATAACCTCCATTTATGCAGAAGTGCCGTAAGCTGCGATATTTATGCTTTTAATGAACCTTTGTTTGTTTTATCATGTAAATGTTTCAGTCATTAGTATTATTAATCCATATTTCATGTAATGGAAACATAAAAATGGTATATGGTAAAAGTAAAATCTTCTAAGGCGGAATCGCACGGAAAAGAAAAAAATATGTTTCCTTCTTAGCAGATGTAAATGTTTAACATATTATCTCGTGTACTATTGTATTCATTTTGCATGGACGAACAGTTGAAAAGAAAACTGCAGTTTAAAAAAAATTTCTGTCATAATCATGTTTTTTTTAAGCTATTGCATGGCTTTTATCGCGGGCTTTGAGCACGGCGACCGAATCTAGATATTCCTTAACGAGAAAAAACCTAACACTGGCTAACGTCGTTTCAGTTCGCAGACTTCAGCAGACATTGACATGGTATTTTTTTTACACGGAGCTTCGATAAATACTATTTATAAAATTTGAAACATGTTCATTGTATATTTTGGGGAAGGTTACCCCCCTCCCCACACGGGGAGAACTCGTGTGATACATCCTTCTAAAGCCCTGTGACTATTCATGTGAATGCATTCCCTCCCCCTGCCGGCAAATCTTTCAAAATTTTGCCTGATGTGAATTTTTTTAAATGTTGATGACACCCATCGTGTGCTATATTTTTAGAAAAAATTGACCATTTATAATTTTTTATGCATTCAATGCCCCCTCCATCTTACCCAGGGGGGTACTTTTCTAAATTTCTTAAACACCTGTCATGTGACATATCTTTGGAAAGGCCTTAAACTGCTTATTCATATTTTGTACGTCCGGTGTGCAATCCCCGCCTCTGCCCCCCAGGGGGCATTTTCTAAATTTGTATATACACCCATCGTGTGGCATATTGTTTAAAAGAACTGTAACTGCTCATTCCAGTTATGCATGTTTGGAACACCGCACCCCACTTTGCCCCCTCCCCCAAAGGAGAACTTTTTTAATTATTATCCAAACCCCTCGTGTTGCATATCTTTAGAAAGGTCTGAAACTGCCTTTTCCTATTATGCATGTCTTGTGTGTCCCCCTCTGCTCTGCTCTGCTCCCCGAGGAGGCACACATTTTTAATTTCTTTACAACACTAGTCGTGTGACACATTAATTGAGAGGTCTGCAAATGCTTATTCATATTATGGATGTCTTGTGTGTCACCCCCCACTCTGCCCCCCAGGGGAGGCACATTTTTAATTTCTTTACAACACCAGTCGTGTGACACATCATTTGAAAGGTCTGCAACTGCTTATTCATATTATGGATGTCTTGTGTGTCACCCCTCACTCTGCCCCCCCAGGGGGGCACATTTTTAATTTCTTTACAACATCAGTCGTGTGACACACCATTTGAAAGATCTGCAACTGCTTATTTATATTATGGATGTGGGTCACTCCCCAAGGGTCGGCACATTTTTAATTTCTTTACAACACCAGTCGTGTGACACATCATTTGAAAGGTCTGCAACTGCTTATTCATATTATGCATGTCTTGTGTGTCACCCCCAGGGGAGCACATTTAAGTTATTGCATAGCTTTTATCGCGGCGACCGAATCTAGAAATTCCGTAACGAGGAAAAAAAACTAACACTCCGGCTAATGCCGTTTCAGTTCGACAGACTTCGGCACTTCAGCAGACTTCTCATTTATTCAATAAAAGAAAAAAATTTGTTTTCTTATCGGTCATCACGCTCAAAAAGTGTAACTTGAATTAATATCAAAGACCAAAAAAAAAAAAAAACTGCATAAATAAAATATAAATAAATAATTATAATTGCATAAGTTGATAAAAAATGCTATGCAATAGCTTTACCGCGGCAGTCCTTAAGTGCCACACGTTTCTTTTTTTTTGTGTGTGTTTAACTCTATTTTAATAAGCCTAGTAAGCTACAATTCTTTAAAAAGAATAAATTCTAATGTTTAGTTGTAGAATAATGAAGACTTAACAGTATATGCCTTTTTTGCAAAAATTTTTGGGCTAAGCCAAATTTTACTGATTTATGAACAGACTTGGCCATGTCGAGAAAAGAATTTCCATACGGAATAATTCAACAAGAACTGATTATTTTGCTCCATGAGGACTAGGATGAGTGAAATCAGTCTCGGCTTCGTACAGAAAAAATACCTTAGTCCCGGACATGAAAAAAATTAAGTTCCGAGCCCGGCCCGAAAATATAATTGACTAGGCCCGGCCCGATAAAGGTTAGTGACTAGGCTCGGCCCGAGTCTTCAGAAGGCTCGAGTCCCGGCCAGACCGAATGCCGTTAATGGAAATCAGGCCGTGCAGATCTTTACTACAGGTCTCCTTTAATCACGTGACGTTCAAAACCACCAATGCAAATTCACAAAACAATCATCACGGGACTTTAGCGGTCTAAGGTAAAAGGCACTGTGGCAGCCTGTTTTTTTTTTTTTTTTTTTTTTTTTTTTTTTTTTTTTTTTTCGTTAATCTCGAGAAAATACACTAAATATAAGTTATCGACTTTGATAAGAATAGTTTTATTAATGCATTCTACCTTTCAGAGTTAAAAGTTCGGTAAAATGAACAGAATCTTCTAAATATATTTCAGAAGATTCTAGTCATTTGGTATCTGGTAAAAACAGTTTTAAATTTTGAAGTTATGGAAGCTTTAGATTTGAGTCCCTTTATAAAATTTCGTCATCTTATAAAATTAGACCAAAAGGTATAAAGAAAGACTGCCCAAATGATGAATCTTGATTAATATCCTGATAAGATCTCAGATCTAAGCGCAGTCAACGACATCAAGTCAGTTCATGAGTTTTAAAACGTCACATGGAGTAGATCATCTGTATATTACGATTGGCACAAAACGATGGGCCGCCACTTTGTATCAATCATCGTGCAAAGATGATTATTTCAAGTGACGTTTTGAATGTGATAAACTTGCCTCATGTATCGTTAGTCACGGTCTAAGATGCTTGGAAGGTTGGGGAGTTAATAACATTTGATTGATAGAGAGTAATTTGGACAAAAACTTGGACAACTTAAGTTCGCCAAATTTTTGTCCAAAATGATTACGTCAAGGCAACACTAGATACCGGGCTTTCTCATTGTTATCATGGCATCACAAAAGGTGGCTGGCCGCTATCAACAACATACAGCAATGGACCTTATGCACATGACGTCACACGCCAAAGCTGGCGGTATGCTAACCTGTTATTCTAATCACTGCACCACCAGAAAGCCTGAATGCGCAGGCGCAAGCATCGCTAGCAGACTCCTTCAGCCTTTTTGGATAGATTTTAACGGGAAAATTACAAATTTTGAGAATTTTCTTGCAACCAGAACAACAATTTTGAATTTATATTACAATATATTAAATATATGCTGCTACAACAAAAATTTCTTTTCCGGTATTCCTAACAAACAATCATTAATAACTCACACTCCATAGACTGGTATGCTAAACACCGCCAGTACATACCGCAGAAGCCGAATTTTAGTCTCGATCTCAGGCTGCGTGCATAAAGTCCTTTGATATTAAACGATGGATTGTCTTTTTTGTAGCAATCACTGACAGCGGCTAGCCACCTTTTGTGACATCATGATAAACAATGAGCAAGTCCGGTATTTAGTGTAATCCTGCTTACATCCTGTCACCTACTTGAAAAGCTTGCCGTCATTCTCAAGCTGAAGATTGCTTGATTGTCTAACTCGTTCAAACGAGTATCACTACGTTCTGTACATGTGGGTTTTTACATTTTGGACAAAAAAGTCAATCTAGGTTTTGTGCCAATCGGCTTTACACATAAATAGCAAAAACCACGTCTCTGTAGGTATGCTTTATAGGCCTATTCCGTAAAGAGGCCCTAGTCAACCCATTTACCACTACTTTTTTTGTCGTTAGGATAGTACGGCCTACCTTTGATTGCTTTCCTGGCTGACTTTTGTCTGCGTTTAGCGATTTTAATCAGTTTTTGGAATCTAGAGCGGGATGACTTCGCTCATTTGGACTGGAACAAAATACACTGGTGATTACTGTATGGTGAGACTCACACATGGTGAGTACTGCTTCTACCAATTAAAAACTAGCCATTGTACAATATGTTGCCCGATTCTAAACTATCGAAAAAGACAGGCTTGACCAATGACACACAAGGCCATTTCATGGCTTTTAAAAGTCCTTTACATGATGATTGGTCAAAGTGGCGAGTCCATCGTTTTGAGTCAATGGACCTTATGCACGCAGCCTGAGATCGAGGCTAAAATTCGTCTGCTGGCGGTATTTAGCATAGCAATCTGTGGAGTGTGAGTTATTAATGCTTGTTTGTTAAAAATACCGGAAAAGAATTCTTTGTTGTGGCAGCGTATACCTAATATATTGTAATATAAATTCAAAATTGTTGTTCTGCTTGCAAGAAAATTCTCTATATTTGTAAATTTCTCGTTAAAATGTATCCAGAAAGGCTGAAGTCGTCTGCTAGCGATGTTTGCGCATGCGCATTCTGGCATTTTGGCGGTGCAGTGATTAGAATAACAGGTTAGCATACCGCCAGCTCTGGCATCTGACGTCACGTGCATAAGGTCCATTACCGTGTACAGATGATCCACTCTGTGTGACGTTTAAAAACCACTCTCTATGTAATCCTGTGGAGAGAGGGAGTCGCTGGAGAAGTACGCGACTCTCTTGTGTCGGAGCGTCTTTGACGCGTGGAACGAAGCGAGTTGCTAGTAAGAGCCAATCAAATGCTTGGAAATCCAAATGATGGTAAAGCCTCTTTTCGAACAGCCAATGAAATGCTTAGAAAACGAAAAAACGCAGGCGATTTTTGTCGCTTGGAATTTTTACTTGTAATAGCACTTTCATATCGTTAGTCACGGTTTCATGCATATGACTTTTTTTCAGACCATTTGAGTCACGTGATGCTCGAATACAGGAGCATGATAAAAGCAGCGTGTGACTCTAGCGGTCTAATCAGGGTAAGATAAGGAAAGGGCATGTTTACAAACAAACACTTTCGTCAACCAATCTACCATTACATTTTTTTTCAAAGCAATCATTGCAGAAATCGTCTTGGCAACATAAGCCAATCGTATCATCGCCTACCACAGAGCTGCCAAATTTAGACCAATCAAATTCCCGGAGTTCATCCGTACAGTATCAGTCTTTAAAGAACGGACAGGTTTTTCTCGCTTATCCACAGTAATGGACCTTATGCACGCTACCTGAGGTCGAGGCTAAAATTCGTCTGCTGGCGGTATTTAGCATAGCAGTCTATGGAGTGTGAGTTATTAATGCTTGTTTATTAGAAATACTGGAAAAGAATTCTTTGTTGAAGCAGCATGTACTTAATATATTATAATATAAATACAAAATTATTGTTCTGCTTGCAAGAAAATTCTCTAAATTTGTAAATTTTTCGTTAAAATGTATCCAGAAAGGCTGAAGTCATCTGCTAGCGATGTTTGCGCCTGCGCATTCAGGCATTCTGGCGGTGCAGTGACTAGAATAACAGGTTAGCATACCGCCAGCTCTGGCGTGTGACGTCACGTGCATAAGGTCCATTCGTCCACAGTGACGTCAGCTGCCCTTTCCTTATTAGATACCGAGTTTGCTCATTCATTATTATGACGTCACATACGTAACTGGCTGTGATTAGAACTCCTATAATAGAATATTATAGAAGGCTATTATAGAAGCCTTAGCTGTGATCAAGGAGGCACACAGTGGATTCATAATGTCATATGCATGGAGATAGAATAGTAGAAGGAGAACAGAGAAGATAGGCTTTTCCCAACTGAACTTAGCCCCAAAGTATTGCTCGGTGCATGGCGTGGCGCTAGTGATGCTGCACTGACTTTCGATCACATGACCTGTTTGACTGGTCTCTCGACTAGTCTGCTAGCAGGACGTAGGGGGCGCTAGATTTCATCTGCTCCCAAACCGCCGGAAATGCCAACTAGACTCGGAAGGACTTTAGGGACAAAAGTGGAAGCGCCGTCTTTGTTCTCCTTCGACTATATCTATTTTCATGGTCATATGGATATGGAGTGGATCGTTTCATGACGATTGATGAAAAGCGGCGTGCATTTTGAGCCAATCGCTGTATGTCATTAAGATTTACAAGTATTCGACTAGAAAGATTTATCATTGTGTTTTCCTGCTCACCGTCTACCATGTTTACATTTGGACGTAAGAAAACACAAAGATAAACCTTCTAGTTAACCATTAGAATCGGATTTTAAGGTGTTTTTCCACCTAGGTAATGACATTGCAGACCAATTGCATTTTATTATGCGAATCGAATTTCAACAAATTCTGGAATTACAGCTTTCAACTCGATGAGGTGATTGTCTGTGCTGCCACATCCCGGTCTATTACGATAAACGTCATTTGTAGGATATAGCCTCATCCATCGAATATCCTAAAATATTCCATCATTATTCTAAGAACATCCCGTGCGAACCAAAAAGAGACATCACGTCCTGTGAACACAATTTCAAAGAATAATAGGCCGAGACGGCAGCACAAACAATCACTTCATCGAGTTCACGGTTGAAATTCCAGAATTAATTAAAACTGGATTCGCTTATTAAAGCGCAAATGTTCTGCCAAGTCATATTTTTGTGGAAAACACTATTTTAGTGCTCGTACATTTACCATCTTGTTTTCATACTTTTGTAAAGCTGGAAAACAGAATGGTAAATCTAGGAGTCAACCGCTAAAATCGGATTATCAGGTGTTTTCCACCAAGCTATGATTTGGTAGATAGATTGCGTTTTAATATGCGAATCGAGTTTCAGCCGTGAACTCACCTAGGTCTATCGCTACCGGGTCTTTAACAGACAAGAAAGAAAAGAATAGAATTGTGCATCCATTACTCATCCATCATGCGGCATTCATACGATCAGTAGCGGGCATTTTATATAAAAAGTGAAAATATTTTTAAAATGAGGAGAGGAAAGGACTATTGTTTCACCCTGCTTTTCCTAAGTGAAGCCTCGGATTTCTTTTAACTTATTTTAAAATATGTAGTGATAAGGCCAGATCCAGCACTTCATTTAGAGGGGGAGTATAATTTAACTTAATTAACATTTTTTATATTGAAGCAGGGTTCCCACAAAACATGACGGGCAAGTTCCTTCACTTTCCATGACCAAATCTCAAAAAATTCAGACTTTCCCTGACCAAATTTCAAAAATGTCTAAAACACGGGAACACAATAAAATTTGCTACTTATTTTCCCAATCCTTTGTCAAAACTAATGTTTTTTTCTTTTCCTTTGATTATTCTTCAAACTTAGTTTTTTTTTTCTTTTGCGACTCTTTGATGAATTTTGAGATTTTTTCCAGATTACTTGATGACTTTCGAGTCATTTTTCATTTTTTTTCCTAAGATTTTTGCATGACTTTTTAGAAAATTTTTGTAAATTCCCTGACTTTTCAGATATATTTTGAAATTTCCATGACTTTCCCCAACTACTTTGAAATTCCATGACTTTCAAGATTTTCCCTGACGCTGGGGAACCCTGTGAAGACTGATTCCATATCTAAAATGACTACTTTTATTATACTTCTGTGAAATCCTTTTCATTCATAAATACAAAACAATTTCATTAATATTCGTAAAAATATAAAATTTACACACATTTTTCAAATACCAAGAAATTGAAGAATATCAAATTTTCTTATAACGGCAAAGATTTATTCAGAAACTGGGCATTTTAAGAAAATACTTAGGACTTGACAGTTACAGAAATGTCGTCATGTGAGAGCCATCAGCCGTCACGACGGAAAATTTAATTTAAAAAGCCCACATTTTGCGAAGATTTTCCGAAAGATTATTTTACTTAATAAATGAAAAACGCTAATCAATTACATTTGTTTTAAGTGCACTTGCAAAAATTTTGCATTTGAGATTAAGGAAAATTTTATTGATGTGTCAAAAATGACCTACTTTAGATTTTCATTGCTGAATAAGAGGTAAATTTGACATTTAAAAGATGTCCATTAGACGTTTTCTTTGTTGAGAGGGGGGGGGGAGAGACATGACCCCTCCCCCCCTCCCTTGAATCGGCCACTGAAACATTTCTGTAAAAAATAGTGGTAGTCCAATAAACTTTTGTTCTAGACTACTTTGTACAATAGAAATGCTGCAGTGTACATCACCTTCCCCCCTCATTTTTTAAATCTATCTCAAATTTCTTTTTATTTAAACAATATTTTATTATATTTCTTTCGATATGATTATGTTTCATATTATTTTACCCAAACATAGAAATAATTCTATATGAATAAATTATAATGAAAATTTTTAAAGATAGAAAACCAACGAATATAAATGCACAAATAAAGTATGAGAAGGTAGCAAATAGCTATTTCGAATCTACTAACGAGATTCTTCATCAGTGCAAAACTCAGTGAGCTAAAAGTAGCAAAACTGAGCAAAGAGACAGAGAGACGCAGGCTTATATACCCGCTATGGGAACAATCCCGCCTAAAGAAAAGCAACCAATGAGAAGAAAGCAGCCAAAACCAACTGAGTGGACAAGTAACGACATCTATCGGAGAACAAGCAAAACAAAAACTAAAAAGCGAGTGAAAAAAAAAAAAAAAAAAAATGTATTAAATTAAAGATTTCCAAATACTTGGAAAATAAGGAGTACTAGATAAGTCATTGACTAAGGAGTGAGAATTTTTTATGATGTGGTAAGCTTCCCAAAAATCAAGATCAAGAATAGAAGGACATTTATGGATGATGGTGGCTGAAGAAAAGTTAAACATATGTTGATTATTTGCTATTTTAATATAATGAAAATATTTATTTGAAATAACCTTGATAAATGAATGTAAGAAAAATACTAGTCCATTTCAAGTGAAAAATCGAAGTGGTGATGCAGCTGACTGAAACAAACATATCTTGTACAGGAATGTATGATGGGATATGAAATAGTTTTGGTGAAAAACAAGAAATGAGGAATATAAACAAGTGTGTTATAGACATAGCATTAACAATCAGTGCTCAAATGTGCCACTGATAGTGTGTATCAAGTGACTGGCATACCTTTTAGTAGATTCAAAGTATTTCACGAACATTTGCAGAAATGACAAACTTTTGCCATGAGGTCTTCAAAGTCAACTGGTTTCTCATAGACAAAAAGTGCCAAGTTTAGGTTACTACTACTGGAAGGGGGGGAGGGTGATTCTGCATTAATATATCTAAAATTAATGACACATTTTCTGAAATATTACAGCAAGTACGGGGATCCCTTCCAGTGCTGAATTCAGGGGGTGGCATCCCCCCCCCCAGAAAATTTGTGTTTTTGATGGTTAAAAAATGCAATTTTCCCTGCTAACTCCATAATGCCCTACCGGAAAAAAAATGGTAATTCAACACTGATCTCTTCACAGTGCCTAATTATTTTTATACAAAATAGAATCAACACTGTTATTGATTTGTTCTAATGAAGGATGAGCACATATGGCTGATGCACAAACAAAGCCATATTATATATTCAAAATTCGTTTTTTAAATTTATTTAATTTTTCCCTGCTAAAAACTAGTATTTTAAAAAAAAGCTATTTCTTATTCAAGTGTATTCGTTATCACCACGTAAATATTTTTATTGCTATTTTATTAGATAAACTATTATTTCTTATAAATTTATTTACATAATCTAAAAATCAAACATGCAATTTCAGATATCTGTCATCTACTATAATCCTTAAAAAGTCCCTAAATTACATTTAACATCTGCCTGCAAATTGATATTTGTCATTAATTATACAATTAGATTTTATGTAAGTAACAATAGCTTTACATTTTTGTTTTACTTTTTAATCTATTCCAAATGTAAACCCTTCTTGGCATTATCTTGCTTAAATTTTAATATTCCTTGCAATCTTAAGGATATTTTGAATTGACATATTGGCTTAACACAGTTGTATGCTTGTCGTTTAATAATTTATGCAGATTGAGACTCCTTTCCTGATCGCCTTTCTGTCAACATATAGTTTTGAGGCAATTTATTATGGAGATCATTATTGTTATAGCTCCTCTTGAATAAAAGTTCTTTTCTGGTAATTTGAATGTCCTGCAATCTTTAACCTGGTGTTATTGATGATGCAATGTATTACTTACGTATCTTTATGATCACAAGGGCCAGTCATTCATTACGGGATACATTCCTGCAAGATGGATTTGGGTAAACCCTATTTTTCATTTCATGTGCTTCTTCTGTGAACATTTGATGAAATTCACACCTTTTCGCAATCTTTTGACAAGTTTGTTATGTGATTTATTTTTCTTTTTACAAAATCAGTGTTAGTTACATGATCTTTTGGCAAAATCAGCACCTTTTTATTTTTTTATACTCAACCCATTAATGAAATTCACTTTTTTTACTTATCTTTTTGACTAAATATGTACTTTTTCCCAAGATCTTTTGCCGAAATTTACACGATCCTTTGACTAAATTTCTCATTTTTTTCAGCTGAAAAAAATGCTGTGCATTTTTTCCGCTGTGTCTTCAATATTTTCAGGAATTTGAAACTCCCGAGCATGATGGACCTCTGCCTCTCTTTCGCGTCGAACTTGTTCTGATAAGGGAATTTGCCGCCCGAATTCTATCCTGCGACTCTCGGCTTTGCCGCGCTAACCACCTTATTTGAAGTTCATTATTCAAGCGTCGTCTTCTTGCAATGGGACTTTCGTCTTCGCACATTGCATTTAAAAAATAACGATGTAAAACTTCAATTTGTTAGCCAAAACTTAAAAGAAAACACTTTATACGATCGAAAACAAACGTCAACACAGTGAGGAGTAAATATCCACACGTGAAACGTGATGTGACAAAGGAGTCATTCTCAAGAATCATTCACGGCAGAAAAAAAATTAAAGCAACCCAAATATAAAAAAATTTAACAATATTACATTAAAACGCACCTTCGCTTTCCTTAAATAAACAGTTTTAGTTAAATACTGTTTTTGAAATCCTGAAAAGATTTCAAAGTGCATTAAAATGTAATGACGTCATTTACAGCTCCTACTGTAAATCTGACCAATGAGAACGCTCCGTTACGACTGTAGAACATTTTCATTGGTCAGAAAATAGATAGCCTTTAAATTGGAGGTAACTTTTCACAATATTTTTTATGGGTTTGAAATTTGTCATTCTTGAATGGCAACAGCATTAACTTGCTTAGATTGTTTGTTTATCTCGTAATTGCTGGTTGTTTTATTTAGAACTTAAACATTATAGTTAGGTAGTTTTTGTAGGTATAATTAGATAGTTTTTGTAGGTTTTAAAGAAAATGAGTGATGAATAAATCTTTTATATGTATATTTCCATAAGTTGAACGATTAAAAAATTTGTGAACGGCTCGGAATACTTAAGACTAACGTGGACGCCGAAATGCAATAAGTTTCTTTTTTCGTGGATCGGTGAAACCCGGAAACGTTATACACGGAGGGGTTTTATATATAATTAATTATTTTTATTACATCTACTAACTATTTTTTTTTTTTTTTTTAGAATATAATATTTTAACATAAAGTAAAGGAAAATAATGATAAAATTTTCAGTCATATCTTAAATATGAAAGAATTACATAGACATTATTGCTAAGTTCATAAAAAAAAAAAAACTTTTAAGGTAGATTAGGTATATTTTCCTTTCTCTTTAAATTTCAATAGCTTGAATTAATAACATACAATATCAGAGTTTATTAAAATTTATATGCCAGCAGATTCCATCTTATTTTAACATTTATGAGATTCAGTTGAATTCTTTAATTATTTTTTACAGTAAATGCATTGAAAGTTTTATATTAAGCACATAAAAAACATTAAAATCATTTCGCAACTTGATAATCTTTACAAAATACTGAAAACTTCTTAACTAAATCTATTTATATCCTCTATTCCAATAATATGAATGAAATTTTTCTAAATATTGACACAATTATTTTACTCACTGCTTTAGCTTGCATCAATTTAAGCAATAAAATTTGAGGCACATACATTTTACATCACCGTTAATAAAAGAAAATGCACTGTAAAATAACATCAGCAACAAATATATTTAATATTTAATGCATTTTATTTACATTTTCAGACTTTTTTTTACATAACATTTACATTCTTATACATGTTGTAACTATGTCCTTTAATACTTTGTGTGCCCTTGATATGTTTCTTTCTTAACAGCATCTGAAACAAATAATTTGTAAAACATTAAAATTCAGACTAAAATATCATCATTGCTAGAGGAATTAAACATTTTATGTAAAAGAAAACAAGAGAAGTTTTAATTTCTAACTTGGTACTTTCATGTTAGCCAGGCACAGATGATAAATTGACAAAAATTCCTCTTACAGCCGTAATTCATATTGAACTCATTTAATTTTAAATATAAACCATAAACATATTTCTTTTAAAATACATAACCTTCATTAATTTACATACACACATTTCACTAAATTCAAATACAATACAAAAAAATTCTCATATTTTTAAAGAAGTTTTGTTTTATCAAAACAAAAAGCACTAAAGGAAAGACCACAAAGCAAAACATTTAATTTCATGATCAAAGCATTATTTCCTTATGTAAAAAAGAAAAAATAGTTATTCACAAAAATAAAACATTTGAATGGACTTGCACCTAACGAACATAAAAGTTCCTAATATTTTTACTTAAAGGGACACAGCACCTTTGAAACCATCTGTTCAATTTTTAATAATATTGTACTACATGCGGTAGCACAATACTTTAATATTAAAAACTAAATAAACCAATAATAATTTTTAAAAATCTCATAAAACAGCCTATTTTACTAAAATTAATTTTTTTTTCTAACTTTTTAAAAATCTGTACTATTTTTACAAATATTTTTATTTCAGCTTTGATTTTTTTCCCCCAGACTCATTGAAATATACTAAATAAAACTGTGTATGGATTTTAGGTAGATTTCGTAAGAGATACTGCCTATTGCAGTCATTATCATGCAGCGCCTTCTGAAGAATTTCTGCATAATTTTTCATTATATGACAATGATGACGAAAATCATCTCCATCTAAAAAGTTTCTATATATAACATATTTGTGTGCATGTGTGTACTTAATTTTGTCCACACAGGATAAAGTCGCAATTATGCACAAATCATCTTCAAACTCATCAAATAGACTTCGGAAAAGAACATTATTTTATATTAAGAACTCTGTAAATTACAATAAAAAAAAAAAAAAAAAAAAAAAAAAAAAAAAAAAAAAACTTGAAAAAGATTGGGACTGTTTTTATAAAAACTTAATTTCTCTATGAGTGTAAATGCTATCCACATAAAAATGAACAGTTTATTACAATAAGCCGCTTAATCATAATTTACAGTTTGAACACTTTTGCTAGATTAGTTTTGACAGGGTTGTCCAAAAAATATTTGTTCTTTTCAATTTGTTGACAGTTCCCTATGGAGCTTTGTGAAAAAATCTTCGCAGATATGTATGACCTGTACTATTATCAGGGTTGCAAAAAAGCTGGCTAAAATTATAAAAAAAAAAAAGCCAGGCCGGCAGCTTTTGTTGGTTTTAACCAGCTTTTTTTGGTCAAAATAGGCCTCTTTTGGCCATAAATGGCCTTTAATAATAATCTGTCTTTTATACTGTGAAGCATTTTAATTATAAGCTACACATCTTTAAGTGTCTTTTAACCAGAATGATATTTAATTTTCTTTGAGTTAAATAAATTTATTTATTAAAATGAAAAATTGCGATTTTAATTATGATTCATTATGAGAAATTGGGTTTTAACCCAATATACTCCGATATATATATATATCAGAGTATATACTGTATAGTACAGGGTGGTCATAAAAAAACTTTGCCGATATACGGAGCTCTACCGGACAGTCTGCTCAACCGATCGAGGTGAAATTTCAGATATAGCTATTCAGAGGTATGAGCTCGAGATTCTGTGAACGGCAACAAAATGGCACTCATGGTTACGGTTATAGTTACAGAAACTCGGAAATTTCCAATGGTAACACCCATTTTTTTCATCGCAAAATGCTCAGCGCATGCGAAAACCCTAAAGAGCGTTGGAACCGTACGTGTATCGCAAGAAACGGACATGTTATGCACACACAAAAAACCGTTCTGGGAATCCTCCCCCCCCCCACATAAAAAAACTCGATTGGGGCGCAAGGAGGAAATTTGCATATGACACAGAGTCAGTACACTAATCTCTGATTGCAAAACAGATCGGAGAAATTAAAACTTTTATTTTGATTACACATTTTCCACATGGGTGCCATCACCATTAATTGCCTGTGATGACACCCATGTGGAAAATGTGTAATCAAAATAAAAGTTTTAGTTTCTCCGATCTGTTTTGCAATCAGAGATTAGTGTACTGACTGTGTCATATGCAAATTTCCTCCTTGCGCCCCAATCGAGTTTTTTTATGGGGGGGGGAGGATTCCCAGAACGGTTTTTTGTGTGTGCATAACATGTCCGTTTCTTGCGATACATGTACGGTTCCAACGCTCTTTAGGGTTTTCGCATGCGCTGAAAAAAAAAAATGGGTGTTGCCATTGGAAATTTTCGTAACATAAAAGATTGCTATTATTAAAATTCTATAACTAGCTTTCTTTGAATACTCTTTTATTTGACTTCATATTTTGATTTTAATTCTTCAAGATAATTTCCACAATCAAGAAAAATTTCTTTTACAGCTTGAGTAAAATCTTAAAGATCATTATGTTATATTATTAAATGGGTTTAAATAAGCTGCATTTTTTTAAAAATTAAATATTTCATTCTAAATATTGAATAATCTATTGTATCTTTTTTGATCATTTCATATGTTTGAAGCTTATTCTTTAAAGCAATAAGTATGTTTACCAATGCATACTAATTTTAATCTTATACATAAAAAATGAAGTAAACCCACTATATTGCTTATTGTTGAAATAAAGTATTATAAGTAAAAATTATTTATATCCAATAATCTGAACCATGTAAATAGAGAAAATGCCATCAGATTTCTTCTAAACAGGGCTGGCAAGTTTCTGCCGGGGTGGTTAAAACCGGCATGGCAGAAACTAGTTTCTGCCAGAAGGTGGCAAAAACTGGCAGAAACTGAGATATAATACTAACTTTAATCTGCAATGATTCATAATTCACACATGCATTTAATGTATAAAGAATTTAGTTAAAAAATAAAATAAAGATTATGAATGTTATTCCAAGTAGCAAAAAGTTTCAAAAAGATCATATAAATACACTTATTTTTATATAATACTTTTCTGTCACTTGAAAAACCAATTTTCATAATGGTAATCTGATGCTGTGTACAAGTTTAACTATTGTTTTTATGGTTGAATTTCTATTTAAAAGTTAAAAAAAAAAAAATTACAAAAAATTCTGCGATATTTTACCATCACTTTTCAGAGTATTTCAAAATAAATAATATACTGCAATAACTAAAAAATTATCTATTACTATATACAAAGAGAAATGGTTCTTGTGAAAATAAATAAGTAAATAATTGTAGTACAAAAATAACAGGAAAAAAAATAATGAAATATCTTATACAATTATTTTACAATATTGAAAGAACAAATTTATTTTTGCGGAAAAGTAAATACTAAGAGCATTTCATAATATAGGATTAATTTTGCTAACCTTTCTTAACCTAGATTGCTTTTTGATTTGTTCTGAATGAAAGAAAAGTTCAAAAATATTCTTTCAAGACCAGCATTACTTGCTTTGCTGGTAATGTCATTATTGAGGATGTAAAATTTGAAAATTTCTCTTTTTTACCAGTATTTGTTTTTAAAGGTGACCACCTACAGAAGCCAAGACATTTTCTAGGACTTTCTTGGGGAAATATGTTATTGGGAAAGGCATCGATTTTGCTAGAAAAGGTTTTTTATGGCAAAAAATTTATATTAATATCAAAAAACAATTTTCTTGCCCACTCTTTATGATCAAATATCAGTTTGATTCCATATAGTTAGGATGAAGTAAATAAGCTAGCATAATATCTAGCACTGCATTAAATGAGATTTGAATCTTGTATTTGTGAGTTTCCATATTTCCTTCATTAAATAATGTTAAGCAAATTTTATGATAACAGTTGTAATAGAACAGTCCTTTTTTTTACTTTTATCTAAAGCAACTGCAATAGACTTTAACATTTGTAACAAGTATTTAACTTCTTTATAATAAATCATGTTATTTATTTACAATTTTAACAACTGCTATGTCTTTAATATCATTTTCATGATTGTTAGTTGTCTGCAAATAATATGGCCGATTCTTCATGAAAGATTTTAAACTATCTAATTTTCATACAATTTCTTTTATTTTTTAATTGAAATTATTCATAATATTTTATTTGTTATTTATCCTGAATAAAATGTATATGAGCAATTTAATACACTACTAAAAAAGTCTCAGAATATGTCATGAAATGAGTTGATGCCAGTTTCTGCCGGTTAAAAACAGTAATAACCACTTTCTGCCAGTGACATGGCAGAAACCACTTTCTGCCTGCAAAAAGACAGCCCTGCTTCTAAACAGTTGTTTTAAAGTGTAAACCATGCCAACTCTGCTTTTTATCTTAGCTTCAAAATTCTTTGTTTACATCTGAGAAGTTATGAACTACAGAGATTGTTATTGTTATTATTCAAAAGAAAAATCTAAAGAAAACATACCAATTTGAGAATCTAATTTCTTGAATATTTCTTATTTAGAATTTGCTTTGCCTTGATTGCTCGATATTGTTTGCAGTATCTTTTATAATCTCCCTTTATCCATGTTGGGACTCTTTGGATCCTAGAATTTGTGCATAAATAAATTAAAAGGAAAAAAAGAAGCAAATCAATTATATTTCAAAATAAAATTTAATAATTTACATAAGTACTGGAAGCAAATTTAATTTCTCAATATTATTTAAATTTTTTCTCTTATTTTAATTTTTCAATATTATTTAAAAATTTTCTCCCCTTTTAAATTGCTTAAAAGGCATAATAGCCAACAGAGTGAAAAAGAGTCAAAGCTGGGATTCAAACCCAGGCCTTCAGTTTAGGGCATCAACATTCTACCAACTAAACTACTTAGAACGATACCCAGTTTGCCACTTCTCACTATCATATGTTGGCAAGGCTATAACCGCATCACAAGAAGGAATATTTTCCTAGGAGCCATCAGCTCTTGGGCAAACAAAAAATTAAGGAGAATCCAGCATTGATAAAATTTAATAATCTACATAATTACTGAAAATGTTTTTCTGTAGAAGTTTCACATACCTTGCATTCAATATTATTTCAAATTTTAATTGCTTAAAAGGCTTATAATAGCCAACAGAGTGAAAAAGTATCCAAGCCGGAATACAGTGATATAATGGTGATAATGATAGCGAAAAATGGCAGCAGGGTATTATTCTGTTTAGTTGATAGAACATCTGTGCATTAAACTGATGGCCTTGGTTCAAGTCCCAGCTTGGACATTTTTTTACTGTTGGCTGTTACACCTTTTAAACAATTAAAATTTGAAATTATAAAATTTAATATTAAAGGACAACATGTAGCATTACATATCTTTTATTACCTTTATTTAGACCTAAGAAATACAAAGAAAGTAATAACAAATTTAATAATCCATAATAATAATAGCAATAGAATGGTAATCACTATGAAAATTATAGAAAAAATCTGCTATCAAAACTAATCTTTACCATAGATCAACAGTTCCCAAACTATGAGTCACAGCAGCTATTTTAGTAGGTCACGAAAACAATCTAGGTTTGTCACAAAAATATATCTTTCATTCCAACTGTTAAAAAAATTGGCACTTCTAGATTATCCTGTCGACCAAAAAATTTTCGCCAAACTATAAGATTAAATGGCAATAATGGATGATCGTGAATGTCACATTCAATGACATTAAATGCGATTCACGTGTTTAAAACGTCATTAAATGATTTTTATTTCGACTTAATATTTTTTATTAATATTCTACTAATTATTTGTTTTTTTGTTATTTAAAATAAAAATTATGTCAACATGTATAATTTGGCTATTAGTTTGGCGAAATTGGTCGACAGGATAACCTAGAAGTACCAAGAAATTTAACAATTTCAGCAGCAAATAATATTTTAATAGAAATTTCTTAATTTCTATATGAAGAAATAAGAGCAAAATATCCAGAAACATCTAAATGAGCTTTGAATTCTTTGATGTAGTTCAACACAACATACTTGTGTGAACATGCTTTTTTTTTTTTTTACTTGGCTGTTTTTGAAAAAAAAAGTGTAGAAAAAACTGTGTGTTGAAAGTGATTAAGATTGAAATTAACAAGTTTTAAGCCTAATATAGATGGTTTAATCAGTAAATGCCAGTACCAGAAAATGCACAGATTATAAATTTATGTTTAGATAGAAATTAAATGTATTTTTAATTATCTTTCTAGTTTGTGTATTGTGTTAATTATTATTACACTTACACACATTGGAGTTATGAATTGTTTTTGTTGATAGTGCATCATCCTTCATACGAAAATTTGCCTTTTTCATACGGTAGGATACCCGATAGCTTATAGAGGTCATACAATAATTGCCATACTGACATTGACATACACTCTTATATTCGGTGGGTCGTAAATTTTTTTTTTACTTAAAAGTGGGTCCCGTGCCAATAAAGTTTGGGAACCGCTGTCATAGACTGTAAATGCAATTCTAAAAATCTGTAAGGAGCTAGTGAAATAAACACATAAAATTAATAGTGTTTGTATAAAGGAAAAGAGGAAAAAAAAAAACTTCATTTGCATGTAACTAAAATATAATATAAATCTTAAACAATTTACAGTCAGATGATAAAGTTTTGCAAGATATTAACATATATATATGCATAAGCTAAGCAATTATGTTAGCAGAGATGATTTCATTTTTTATTTTGTCAAGCAAAAGTACACATACAATATATATATATATATATACAGGACTTGAAATTCAATTTTCCAGAGGAGGGGAGTCTCCCTTCCAACATTTATAAATGGAGGGGAGTTAAGCTGTTTGGGAGGGAGAAAAAAATCTTTAAAACCTACTGTTATTTTATGTGCTATTTAAAGAATTACCGTATATACTTGCGTATAAGTCGAGAAATTTTAGACAAAAAAAGAACCTCAAAGTGGAGGGGTCGACTTATATGCGAGACCTAAAAAAAAATCTATAAAAAAAAATATCTGAAAATAGTTTGCTAGCACCTAAAAAAAGGAGATGGGCAAAATCACCCAATATAAGGAATGATACATTCGAAGTTGTTCCGAAAAACGGAACGAATCCGAGAAAAAATGGAACGATAAAAGGAACGAGTCCAAGAAAAAAAGGAAAAATCCGAGAAAATGGAATGAGTCCAAGAAAAAATGGAATGAATCCGATTTTTCTTCGTCATTCCCCGATTTTGATTTATGACATAAAGCATAATTTTTCGGACGACACATTTCGGAACGAAACTGATGGATCGTCCTTTTCAGAGTTATTTCATTTAGGAACGAGTCCGAGGATTCGTTCTTTTCGGAATGATTCAGAGGAGTCCGTCTTTTTTGGAAGGTTTCCGAGGAATCGATTCTTTTCAAAGTCGTTTCATTTCGGAAAGAGTCTGAGGAATTGGTCCTTTTCGGTGTCATTTCATTTTGGAACGAGTACGAGGAATCAGTCCTTTTCGGAGACGTTTCATTTAGGAATGAATCCGAGTCCATATCCTTTTCGGGGGAAAGTCAAACGTTTCCCCCTTTTGGAGGGAAGTCGACTTATACGCGGGTTTTCAATTTTTTCTTATTTTTAACACCATAAGTTAGGGGGTCGACTTATATGCGAGTATATACGGTAGACGAATACAGACATGACAAAATACCACTGAAGCAATTTTTATCAACAACTCAGAATAATTATGCAAAATGTGTTTTTTATTTCTAAAAAAAGTGTAAGTCAAGATTTTATATAGTCTATTTAGTTTTTAAAGGGACAAATTCCCTCCTAGTGCTAATTACTTTTTTTCAGGTCTAGTAAACTCTGTTTTTGGTTCAGGCTGATTTTAGGTTGAATGTAACTTGCTGCAACTTGGGTTCGGTTAATCTAATTTTTCAAAAGCTAGTTCAGCATATATTATTTCCGATTATACCTATAACAATAAAAAGATATGGTTGTGTGTGTGTTGTTTTCCAATGAGACGGCTGCATTTTTGTCCGAGATCCTCTGACCCGCGACCCTCTTTTTTTTTTTTTTTTGTGATGAAATTTGCATTTTTTAGCATCCTTTTGACTAGATTCGCATTTATTCGGCAACCCTCTGAAAAAATTACTTGTTTTTGCGATTCTTCAAAAAAATTTCCGTTTTTGTAGCAGCCTTTTGACTAAATGAACGTTTATTAACGACCCTTTGATGAAATTCACATTTTTTCTGCTGTGCATTATAAAAATTTGTCAAAAAAAAAAAAAAAAACCTGTTGGAAAATGCAAATCGCAAAAAAATTGCAAATTTTGTCAAAGGATCACGAAAAATCCACAAATTTTGTGAAAGGACTGAAAAATCCACAAATTTCGTAAATTTTATCAAAAAATCTAAAAAATCCGATAACTTTGTCCAAAGATCACAAAAAATCCGATAATTTTGTCAGAGGCTGCGAAAAAAAACCCACAAAAGTGAGTCAAAAGTAAATCCCCCCCCCCTCTCACACAACAACTTTTCAGAAAATTTGCTGTGAATTTCAAGAACGTTTTTACCCAGAATCGCCCCTGAAAAGCCCTTTGACAAATTTGGCGTTTTCTCTTTTAAAGAAATTAACGTTTTTTTCCCCCTCAATTATCGGCAAAATTTGCTTTTTTTTTTTTTTTTTACAATTTTTAATGAAATTTAACTTTATTTCGAGATTCTTTCGTGAAATTCACTTTTTTAAAATCTGGGTTCATAGTGGCGTGCAAAGAGAAAACTGCACTCGAGGCAAAGTTTCAATTTAGTGTTCTTTTTCTTCTTACAGGCCGAAAATAATATTGGTAATAGAAAATCGGCGCCCCTGAATTGCTGCGTCCGGGGTGACTGTTCCCCCCTTTCACACAGCACTGTTTATATGGCAATCTTTTCACAAACTCACATTCATTCCGCGATTCTTTCACGAAATTCACATTTATTCCGCGATTATTTCACGAAATTCGTGTTTATACCACGATCCTTTCACAAAATTCGTGTTTATTCCACTTTTTTTTTAAACGAAATTAGTGTTTTATCGTGATTTTTTAAGGAAACTCGAACTTTTTTCGCGATTCTTTGAGAAAATTGGCGTTTCTATCGCAATATTCTAACAAAATCTTCTGCATTTCCATTTTCTGTGAACAATTGATGAAATTGATTGTGAAAATATGCAATGCAGCTCGATTCAAAAGCTATGAAAAATGCTTCTTAGCCCTGAAATTTGGGCATAATTATCCGAATTTCCGAGTGGATAAACGATGTTTCATAATTTCTGGGATCGAATGAGTTAATTCTTAGGAAAATTCGAAACGAAATTACTTAGTTCTCGCGACCGGAAAATCGCGCAAAACTTATCATTCGATCGCGGAGGGGGGGGGGGGATATTGCGAAAATTGACGATTGGTTGTGGAAAAATATCGTGAATTCCAACGATTTTTCGCAGTAAAAAACTCGTAAAACATGTCATTCAGTCGCACGAAAATATCACAAAATTCACATAAAGATCGTGAGAGATAATTGCAATTTCAAAATGCAAAATTTTTTGGAAAATTCGTGATTTTTTTTTTGGACGGGAGACTCCCGCCTACGATATTCTTTTGGGCAGGATTTCAAAATTTCAGACGCGAATCCCGCCCTGATATATATATATATATATATTACAGATTACTTTAATTTCAAAATACAGTAGAGCCTCAATCCATTCTTTTTCAAGAGGTGCGGAAGAAAAAACGATAAATGTGGGAAAATGATGAATGTGGATTAACTTCAAAAGACAAAAAAAAAAAAAAAAAAAAAAAAAAAAAAAAAACTTTGTTTATGCAATACTAATGCATGCAATGTATACCTACAATATACTAACTTGTTGCTTACTAAACTGTAAAGGAAATAAATCAAAGTTATAGAAAATTTATGTTTATTTTTAAAAAATCAATAGGTTGATTTTTCCTTCATTTTTTTTAAATCAAAAATAAATTTTAAAGATATACAACATTTTTCTGTAATTTCATTATGCATACATAAAAGTTCATACAGTTTCAAATGCTGTAACTGCATCAGACAGACAGGGACAGCCTTGCAAGTTTTTGTGTCCAGGGCACTTTAAAATTTTCATGCCCCTTTTGGTTGATTGATTTATTGATTCTAGTCAAAAAATTCAGTTTTCCAAAAATTGAAATATCAGTTACAAAGCACAACTTATTCCCATTAAAAGTCAAGTTTTTGATGCTCAGGGAACAAAAAAGCTTGCACATGTGCACAAACACATTTACACACAGAAACGATGGAAGGAATACTTTTCTAAATTTATTTCTATTTTTGGATCATTTTGTTTAAATCCAAATCAACCAAACCGCTCGGCCCAATTAAACTTGAAAAAAACATATATTTTTAAAAATAGGTTTCAAATGCAATAACCAATTCGAGAAAATGTTGCAGTTAATCCTTTGAAAAAAAAGTACTACTAGGTTATCCCGTTGACCATTTTTGCCAAATTATAAAATTCGTCAAACTAATAGCCAAGTTATATTTCTTGACATAATTTTTATTTTTAATTATGTAAGAACAAATAAATTGGTAACACATTAATAAAAATACATTTAAAAAGTGAATTTAAAACCACTTTATGACGTTTTTAACATGTGTATCGTGTTTAGTGTGTCATTCACAATCATCCATTATTGGCATTTAATCTTATAATTTGGCGATAGATTTTTGGTCGACGGGATAACCTAGAAGTACCAAAAAAATTTTCAAAAAGGGTCATTTTTCCAAAAAATGTTCTTTTCTATACAAAAAAGTAATTTTCTATGTGAAAAAGTTATTTTCTTTTGTTTTATTTCAATGAAGAATTAAAACAGTGTATACTTTATTTTTGACAGAGGTGCTCATTTTGCCAAACAACTACCCTGTAACATCCTACACTTTCTAGACATGACATCAGTTACTTAAGATTATAAAAAATAAAATAAAAAAACATAAAAAATTAAAAGGGCGATGGGAAGAAATCATTCTAAATTATGATTTCTATGGACTTATAGCATAGAAACTTAAAACTTGACAAGGCTGTTTATTTTATAAAACAAATATACGAACAGAAGTTAGAAAAAATATATATATATATGCGATAAAGGTGCAGGAACAAATAAAGTTCTAAAATTATAAATTTCTGAAGATGATAGAAACAGCAAATTTGCTTTCATAATTACTTATAACATATCAATGTTTTCTAAGGAAGATCTACTTAATTGTTTTTCATTTGACTTCTATAGAAATTTGAAATGGGCGTTGCTTCTAAAATGCAAATGCGTACAGTGAGGTTTTTTTTTTTTTTTTTTTTTTATGAAAATTTAAAAAAGTGAAATGAGCAGAAATTGTTTTGTAAACATTCTAAATTTGCTGCTTTGTCGAATTGTTAGGGAAAGAAACTGAAATTTCAACATAGATTTTACTTTTTAATGATATATTCCTGCACAGAATAGAAATTTTAAAAGGTATAAAAGCAAAAACCATTCTTGAATTAAATTTTATTTTTATGCTACAGGGTTAGGAACTGATGGAAATTACACCCCACAAAATATATATATATATTTAGAAATTTTAAAGTATGCAGGAACAAAGTTCGTTCAAAAATTTTTATTTCCCCAATATAGTTGTAACAAAAGCTTGGAATTTTGCATGGCGGTTAATTTTAAGATGTAAATGATTGCTAAGAACAGTTTTCGCAAAATTCGAAACTTCAAATGAAAAATCAAGAATACTATTCATTACGATTCAGTTTTTTATTCTTCTCACTGACTTAAATTTTGCTTTAGCACAATATAAACATACAGTTTTATCAAACTGTGATTTAATTAGCCATTTTTAAATTAACAGTAACAATATGTAATTTCATATTATAAAAATAGGCACACAAATAACACTTGATATTTCAAAAATTAATACGCAGACAAAACCGCGGATTCTGCTGGTATTAAATTAATTCATTAATAACAGAAAATATAGACAACAATTTTCTTAAAAAAAGTACATAACATTAAAAGAAATGAAAAGCTAAAGCAAAGCAATAAATTAAATTGTATATTACGAAAAATAGCAAATAGCATGTACAGGTTCGATAAAAAAATAAAAATAAATAATAAAACATATAAATACGGGAAACGCAAAGCAATCAAATAAATATGTTATTATTTATTCTTACTTGAAATAATGAGCTCTAGGAATGATTAATTTATTAAATAAATAAACAAAATCATAGTGACCCAACGACATGCATTTCCGTAGAACAAGAACGAATGTTGTATGTATAACGCCAACGATACACAACTTTGATTTTTTGCTAGCCAAGACGAAAATATCGCCAAGGTAGTGACCTACGTCATCGTGACGTAGTGATGACGTAGGTCACTACCCTCTGGTCCTCCGTTTCGCGTAGGGCTCCTATAACACGCGGAATTTTCGCCTCACCATCTGCGCGATAAGGCGCCAAATCAGGCAACCGTTTTGGCAACTTAATGGAGGCGTGATTCAGCCCGATATATAGGAGCCATAGTTTCGCGCTATTCTGTAAATCCCGGTTACAGGATGCATTTTCGCCGTTCCTAACCGATATTGCAAAAATGCAAACTGCGCCTGCGTGTGGACTTGGATTGAAATTCTCTCTCTACCGAGGTTGCTGTAAGGCGTCAAACTGAATTGGCGATTACTTTTTGGCGTTCGAAAATGTGATACAGATAATCTGAATTGGTAATCAACAACAAAAAATTTATTATTATTAGATTTACAGAAGCATTTTAAGAAATGACATTTTCTCTCTATGAATCTAGTGACTTAAATCTCCAATATTAATTTATAATATATTTTAAATCCGTTTCCGGTTTAATCAAATTAAGTTACTTAAATGGTTTATTGAAGTATTTTCTACTTTATAATATTTATTTTATTTTATTTTTTTTATTTTTTTTATCAAGTATTAATTTATTGTAATTAAATATTATCAAGTATTAATATTGTTGTTGTATCAATGCAAATAAAAAAGGTAATATATTCACAATAAATATTATTTATATTAGATAAATAAATTTATATCTTATTTATAATATTAAAATATATGTTAGAGATATATTTTATAATACATATTATGAAATATAAAATAATAATAATTTATGAATTATCTTATCTAGCGATTAAATTTTTTATTAATCGTTCAATAATTTTTAAAGTATTTTGCAAAAAAATATAAGCAGATTTGCAGTATTTAAAAAAATAAATGTATATATGCATATTATCATTAAATAATTTGCTTGAATATTTATTTTTTATAATATTTTAATATTTACTTATTATCAACATTAAATATTATCAAATATTTTCATTATAAATAAAACAGGTGTGATTAATAATAAATATTATCTTCTTTATTATTTAAAGAAGATAATATTTTATAAATAAATAACATAAATTATCATTAATTTTCAATGAAATATTGATATATAAAATTTCATTTATTGAAATATATGGATAATATTACATTACTATTATAATAATAATTTGATCTAATTATTAAAGTATTATTATAATTATCAATAATAAGTTAGCAAGTATGATAATTTGTAATCATCTGTATCTATATTATCTATAAATTACCGACGCATTTAATTTTATAATATAACAGCAATAATTATTTATAATTATTAATTGTAAACTACAAAAATTTATCAAATATTCTATTATTTTATATTCAAATATGCTATAATTATTTATAAATTGAATAAAATTATGTAATGTTACACTATCAATAAATAATTTGATAGTAAAATATCAAATCTAATTAGCTAATTGGAATACTTAGACACTGCTTATTTATTAATTATAAATAATTGATTATCTGACTTAATTTGAAAATAGTATAACTAAAAAACTCTATTTTAAAAATAAAAAAAATCTTATATCTTGGCAAAGTAATTTTTATTTTTAATAAATGCAAAAAAAAAAAAAAAAAAAAAAGAAGAAGAAGAAGAAGAAAAGTTAGAAAGTTAAAGAAAAACATAAAAGTTTTTAAAAAGTTAAAATAAATATAGTTATCAATAAAAAAGTAAATAAATTTAAAACTCAATTATTTACACCCACAGAGTAAGGCATTTCT